>MJHO01000026.1:36248-393748 GCA_002076135.1 Xerophyta viscosa | reverse complement strand
TGGTCGAAGTTTCAATCTTTCGACCAGTCCCTTCGGAAGCAACTTGTACTTATTATTAATGGTGGGGACGAAATTCGGCTCCGTTGTGGCACTTGGCCAACCTGCATATCTGGATTTGAAAAGGAGTCATAGCTGCCCACAGCTTCTTCACCTGTGGCATCCTCCATCAACATGCCTGGGAACTCCACTACTTTCTGGGCTGACGACTGGACTGGAACTTACAAGTTTGCAGACAAATACCCGTACTGTATCTGCGACGTCCAACACCTGGAACCGGAGAAACTATTATTGTTTTCTCCATTTTTTTTTGTATAACAGGATAAAATCTTTTTACGGATATATATCCGATTATTTTATTTAACCTAGTTTTTTATTAACATTCCATTAGATCTTAATCAAAGAGGAAAATTCTGAACATTGTATCATAGCATGTCATTGAATAGAAGAATATACACGCTATAATATTTAAAAATAAAAATTAAAAAAAAAATATTGCAGCAAATAGAACTCAAATCCGTGAATGATAGTTCATAAGCTATTCACTCCAAAAGTTGAACCATCTTGCCACGAGCGAGAAGTTACGTCAACAAAAGAAAGGTTTAAATGTCATACTTAAGAGTTCCTGAAATTTGATATGGTCAACAGATAATATCAAAGCAAACGGTTTGTTCATCCTTGAAGCGATTAGAAAGATGACAGTATGAATGAAATTTACAAATCTGCATGATGGAAAAATCAACAACCGAATAATTTGTAGGCGAACACAACCATGAGAAAAAAAAAATGTCAAAATTGGAAACCACATTGCCACACATGAATAACTTGATGTATATCTTATGCGATTACAACTGGACGAGATTCTTGAAACAATACGTACCAAACAAGAACCAACCAACGAGGGCAAGCCCGAAAACAACCAAGAATACAAGAAACTTTAAGCCGCCAAGGAGAAGTCCGAGGCACAGGACAACCAGAAAAGGTAATAAGGTTTTCACCGACGACGATTTGTTCACCCAATTACCCTGTAGGAGCATAAAAACAGCTACATTCACCACATTCCAATTGTTACTCCCGTTATAACACAATCTATTCAGATTATTTGCAACGAAGGAATGGCAGTTGCACGTAAACAGACTGTACGATCTGTGCTGAAACTCTTGGGTGCTCTTTTTAAGTGCATCGTCCCAAGTCATAATTTGACTCTCATCACCACGTCCCAGTTCAACGTCTCCATGCTTTGTAATGCTTGTCAAGCAGCACTAAAAAAGAAGACAAGCACACTTAGAATATTAAAAGCAGTAACCTATGTTTAAAGATTATCGTTGAAAAACACTGCCAGTGACCGGCTCAATTTTGAGCGACCATCGTAACAGATAAACATACGGATGGCACGGACTCACGTTTCACCAATCGAAGAATCCCGGTCTTTCGGTATGAGCAGGCCCGAAGGCCCGCATTACCTACCATGAGGTACAAAGGAGATGAATCCCCGACACCTTTGCAGGTACCACTTGTAGAATTCGAACATGAGATATCCAATTGATGAGGTAGAAGCCTAACTATCCATTATAGGCATCATAGGCATCAAAAATAGTAACTTAATGATTTGAAAAGTTTTTTAGTGACGCAAGAGCACACAAAATTTACCCAAATTTTCTCCTAAATCCAATCAAGTTAAATATTAACTTCATATAGTTCACTTTTTTGAGCAGGACATATTTTAGTTCATGCAAGATCATTGGGAGAAGTTTTGGGACAAATTTGGGAGTATCGGCTTCTTTTTCCTTCACCTTTTCTCTCTTTAATTGTATGTAGCGGGTGGGTGCTCCAAATGCGAAATTGTCAACGCAAACAAAGTTAGGACCTGCAAAGTCCAGAATTACACCATCCTCTCTACATATGCCAATGTGTCCAATGAAAGGAAGTAGCCAAGATATCACTGGCAAAGGGGTCCAGACTATGCAACATGGGAACCGGTCCCTCTTTGGATCTATTGGCTCAAGCGAGAAAGATTTTTCAACCATTAAGTCCGCTTCTGATTCCATAATACCCTTGATATCTTAGTAAATGAAGGCCGGGCCTGCAAAGTAAATGATTTTTTTTTTATTTGGCAGACATAGGAAAAAATGGATTAATCGGCTGGGGCATCAACTAATCCCATAAATCCGAATCATGAAATTCATTTGCAATTATTCAGTTGATTGAAGTGGAATTAATAGTTAAGAAAAACCGCATCGTCCAACTTTATTTAAAAAAAAAAAAATATAATAGATTTTAGAATTTAAAAAATTGGGTTTTGAAAATAACATCACATTCACTAGATGAGGAGAAACGTATTAACAAGCTAGAATAACAGTTCAAAGTTCTATCATAACAACGGTGCAAGATGTGGAGTTCAAGTTCATCACTTCTACTAAATGAACAAGGATAGAGCAGAAGAAGATCGAAGCTAATTAAGTGAAATAATCAAAATATAGATGCATAAAGGAAACCCTTCGGTGTGAAACCAGCTTCATTTCATAGTACAAAATTTTAAGAAACCAAAAAGAGTACACTTTACTGGAGCAACACTTCCATTTAGAGTGAATGTTCAAATAAGGGCATTTGCGAAAGAGTGCCCTCCTAAAATCACTTTTTGTCAAAGAGTGCCCCCTAATCAAGTTTGGTCAAAGAGAGCCCTCCTAAAATCACTTTTTGTCAAAGAGTGCCCCCTAATCAAGTTTGGTCAAAGAGAGCCCTCCTAAAATCACTTTTCTGCCAAAGAGTGCCCCCTAATCAAGTTTGGTGCTTTAGTGCCTCCCCCCGCCCTTCCCCCAACAAAAAAATGACGAAAATACCCTTATTCAACTAACTTACAAAATCACTCCAAAACATATACGTATAAGTATCTTTCAAAAAAAAAAAAAGACTATTTTGTGCTCTACAACTTTTGTATTCAAAGTTTTCTAAATGTATGCTTCGGAGCTCCAAAGTTTTGTAACTAGTAAAAAACTTCAAAGCCTTAAAACACCTTTTAAAAATATTTTTTGAAAAATTTTCAATACAAAAGTAGCAGAACACACAAAAATCTTTTTCTTTTCATAATCAAATATTTTTTCAAAAATATTTATATGTGTTCATTTTGATTTGATTTAGTAATTATCAGAAAAAGTTGTTCCTTCAAAAAAAGAAGGATGAGGGCGGACATTTTCGTCATTTCACGTCGCAAAGGGATACTAAAAAACCAAATCATCATTGGAACAACTCAGAGAAAAAACATTTAAAAACAAAACACAATGCTCTAATTTAAGCCATTTCTGCCTATATGTTTAGACTAATACCCATTGATCACGTTGAAATTTAATCTTAGAGAGCAGCGACTATACACTTATTTCTTTTGGTTTAAACATAGAATAACAACCATTGATCATGTAGCAAAAAAATCTCAGGAAAGAGAATATTGATATGGACTGGAATCGAGTGGGCGGAGCTATGCGAAGATGCTAATGCAGCCGTCTAAATCACGTCCACTATGAGTCCAAATAGGAGTTATTATTTAGTAAGAGATATTGTTACATATATTAGGAAAGTATTTAGAAAGATTATTATTAAGAATATTATTTAGGATTTCTACTTATGCAAGTTGTATTACTAGTACTTAAGTAATACCGATTGACAAGAGAAATATCACTGAAATGATAAACTCACTTTTACTAAAAATCTATCTCCCTCTCTCTCTCTTCCAAACCTTGAATCTTTTCTCTATCTCTTCTCCTCTCCCCTCAACCTCTCCTCTACCTCCACCATCTGTTCTATTTCTCTCAATTACCATCGGTAGTCACGATCCTCGGTCGAATACGAAAAGTTTGATCTAATCTCTTTACCTCAATTTTTACAAGGTCTTTTAGTTATTTGGTATATTAATGGCTGCACTAGGATATTCTCACATGGACATAAATCCAATTCCCCATTTATAAGGGTTTATTGTTTCCATTGTGCTATTCCTATGAAAACATCGAGACAATTATGGCGTTTCAGTTGGCAAACGAGGGAAAAGCGTTAAGTCAATTTGACTCTGTTCTTCATTTCATCGGAACTGGACTTTTTTTCTAATAATTTCAAAGAATATTGGGCGAGTAACCATTAATATTCTTGTTTCCTCCAACAAACTCCCTCGTCCTGTTGCCTGCACCACCAATGCTAGTTGCCACTCCACCGCCTGCACCACCAATAATTTCATCCACTCCACCACCCGCAGCACCAACCGCCCAACCTATAGCAACCCCTTCGTATGAAGCATGGACACTTCAAATCATCCGCTGAATCCGCGTTCGACACGTGTCGAACACCAATTCACGTCCGATCAGGCGAACTGGGCCCAAATACAGCCTAGACGCACCTTGGAAGCAGCCTGGTCGTGGCTAAGCTGCATCTTCCCGTTATGTAAGTTGTATTACTGGTAATTAAGGTAAATGTACTAGAGAATATCACTGGTAGAGTAAACTCTTTTTAGTCAAAATCTCTCTATCTCTTCCAAACCCTAAATCTTCTCTCTACACTGTTCCTCTCCCTTCAACCTCTCCTCTATCTCCGCTATCTTTTCCATTTCTATCAGAGATTATAACAAACCACTTCGCTATTTTGCTGTTAACTATAACATATTGATCCTCCCAACTTAGCTTAGCTACTTTAACTGCCGCATAAAAAAAAATATAACATACAATTCTAATACTAAATTTCCAAATTTTGAACAGAAAATCCAGCAAATAACAGATAATCATTATTACCGATCGAATAAAAATAATAATAACAGAAATTAATTGCCCAAGATTACCAAATCACCAAGAATTAATGGGAAATTTCCAATAGTTTGAGAGCTATGGAATTATGTGGTTAACTAAACTCGAAACTGAAAAAGCCGGAGGCGGTCAATACCTTTCTCGCGGCGAGATCGGAGGCAAGAAGTGAGCGATCAAGGGCTGAAGAAAGCGAGCGAGAACGAGTAAATCAAAGAGAAGATGCAGACCTTATGGGAACGAATTTGCCAGTGGACATTGGACGGTAGATCAAGGCCAAGCCAGAGTTTCGAGATATGTTGGAACCGGGCGCGGTCCGCACGGATACTCGAGATGGGATCGCCTGTGCTTGCGATCTGGGCCGTTAATCGGTCCAGCACGTATCACGAGATTTTTTATTTAAACTTTCGTCGACTTATTTGACCTAATTCTATATATTTTTATGAAATGTTATGAACTACAAAATAATAGATTTTGATGTGATCTACAATTTTGTAGTTCAAAGTTTTTTAAAAAAATATCAAACAATGTGTTAAATTGATAATCAAATATTTTAATTATTAATTTGACATATTGTTTGACATTTTTTCGAAAAACTGTGAACTACAATATTGTAGATCACATCAAAATCTACAACTTTATAGTTCATAACTTTTCATAAAAATGTATAGAATTAGGTCAAATAAGTCGACGAAAATTTAAATATAAAATTTCGTGATACGTGCTGGACCGATTAACGGTCCAGATCGCAACCACGGGAGATCGTTAGCCACAGACGATCCCATCTCCGGATACTCTAGTCCGCGGGGTGAACCTCTCTCCAATACGCGTTCTTCAAACTTTCTTCAATTTATAAAATTTTGATATCTAAATATATTTTTAAAAATTATAAAAATAAATATTATAAATTTTAATAAGATCTAATATTTTATATTTAAATTTTATCTAAAAAGTATTTCTAAATATTTATTTTGGACTTCAACCTATTTATATATAAAAAAATGGATTGAATAAACTATTTTCAAATCCGTTATTACTTCTGAGCTCCAAAAATATTTAATTAGATGTATTTTAAAATTTTTTAATATAAAAATTGTAGATCTCATTAAAATTTATAATTTTTGTATTCAAAATTTTTTTAAAATATATTTATATATCAATTTTTGCTATAAATTAGAAGAGATTTTGAGAGATGCATATTGGAGAGGAAATGCCCTCTCAAATTCTCTTTATTATAACTAAAATTGGTATTTAAATGTATTTTTCAAAAAATTCGTGAATATAAAAATTATACATTTTGAAAATATTTATATTTTTTTATGTTTAATTTTTTTCAAAAAAAAATTCTAAGTAAATTTTTTGGAACTTCGAAATAATAACTGATTTAAAAATAATTTATGAGCGTTTATATATGTTAAGAGATTGGCTCACGAGCCCAATAAAGCAAGTAATACGATGCTCAAATTTAGCTCATTTAATTACTTGAACTTTAATTTATACTTAAATTCGACTCGAACCCAAAAAGTTATGAATTTGCGCCAAACTTATCGAGTTCGAACCTGAGCTACTCACGAGCAGCTCAGACTTGTCTTCACCTCTAGTACAAGAGCAATATATGAGTCCTCCAAAACTTTATTTTTTTTAAAATATTTAGAAAAAAGTATTTAATTAAATTTCAGACTCTTCTTTCTTCTTTTTCCCTTTTTTGAGAAAAAAGAGCTTTTTTTTTGAGAAAAGAGCTTTTCTTTTGGTTTAGGCTATCTTATTCACGTAAATCTATATATTTCTTTTCGTTCTTTGTTATATTATCAGCGAATATTCTTATTAACAAGCATTGGGGCTGTTTACTTCGCGCGAAACTGGTGGATCTCGTGGAACTCGGAACTCATAACACAGTTTTGCTGTTTACTTCGCCGCGGGAACTCGCGGAACTCAATTCTGAGTTCCGCGAGTATATAATAAATTGAGTTCGCCCACTTCGCAGCTTTTAGCTGCGAAGTGGGCGAACTCGTTTTGTCTTCCGCGCGTGAGTTGTGTTCTCGCGATTTCTTCTCCTTCCTCTGGCGACCACTATAGTCAATGGTTGAAATACTTGTACAATGTGTAATTTTTTTTATTTTTTTTATTTTTTATTTTATTTTTATTTTATTTTTTTTATTTTTTTTTTATGAATGCATGTATATATAATAATAAACCTTTTGTAAATTTTTATTTAATGCAAAGTCTTTGTATTCAATACTTTTTGTGTTCAAATTTTAGAACTTATCTCTTATAATTTTAGTATTCAAGAATATTAGATTTATTTGATATATATTTAATACATATAAAATAAAAAAAATATATAATATAACATATCATGTGTAATATAATATATATGTTATAACATATAAATTTAAGATATTAAATGAGAGATATATACAAAAGATAGGATATAATATATAATTTAATATAAATATTTAAATATAAATTTAAAATAAATATAATATATTTTTTATATCTCAGTTTACTTCCAATTCCAAGTAAATAAATAAAAAAAAATCTTTCAGCCCTCACTTCCAACCCCAAGTAAACAAAGAAATTATCTTCCAACCTCTACTTCACAATCCCAAGTAAACAGAGAAACTCAAAACACCACTTCTCACCCACTTCTCAGTTCTCACAGTTCACCCACTTCTCACTTCTCACTTCTCACTTCTTAGGCTTCCGCGCGAAGTAAACAGCCCCTAAAGTGATGAAACTTACGAGCTTATGGTGGCTGGCGGTGGCGGGCCGACAAATTTTATAAATTTTTAATTATTATATTTGACGGCGATTACGCACTATTTTAAATGATTTTGAGATGGAAAATTAAATAAAACAACTTTATCTTTTAGCAATTAATAGAAAGAGACACTGGTTGGGCATAAGGTGAAATCAAGCCAAAGTTTAAATCAAGCACCCCTTAGTTCAAGCTCGACTATATTATTTAGCTCGTGCTTTCGAGTAAATGAGCTTGAACTTGGTTGTCCACAGAAGCTCTTGCTCAAGTTTAAGTCGAGGTCGCTTCGATTGCTTTTAACTGAGCTATGCTTCGCTCGAGCTCGTCTTGATCGTATTAATTAGGCCGAGCTTAAGTCAAGTCGAGTTCGAATTTGCCGAAACAATTTTGTAGTAAATGATATTTTAGTAAAATAAATAAACTCGTGAGCTAAAGAAGGAGTATGATACTTAGGCACAACTCGTTAATTAATCAAGTTTGAATTTGTCTTCGTACTTGGTAAAACTCGAGCTCAACTAACTTAAATAAGTCCGAGCCCGAGCTACTCGACTCGTTTTCAGCTCGAGCCCTAGCAAAAAAACATGAGGTTTTTATGTTATTTTTTTTAGATTATCGTGAGAAAATTATGTCCCTAACAGGTCCACTTTTGTGCGACCGTCATAACAGATAAATTTACGGATGGCACTGATCTATATGCTACCAACCAAAAAGTTCCAATCTTTCGATATGGATAGACCTAGCGGTCCACGTTATCCTCTACGGAGTATAGAAGGGATAAATCTTCCACACCCTTACAGGTGGCATTTGTGGGATTCGAACACGACGCCTTCACTTGATCATGTGTTTCTTTGCTAAAACGAAATAGGAATATGTTATTCGCTTAACAGCAATTAAGTTTTGGCGTGATTCGTCAAAATCGCCATAAAATTGTTTTTATGTTAAATTATAGTTTTTAAACAACGGTCGTGGAATAAACTTTCAAACATACGTTACCTTCCAACAGTCTTCGAGTGTAAATATATATCTGTCACAATCTTCAATATATTTTAAAAATTAAAACAATTTTTATACCATATTATAGCAGAGGGAATTATGGGATACTCACCTCCACTAATCGAGATTTTATCCTTTTATAAAAAGAAGTATTAGTAAATAAAAAAAGGTGTTGTTTTAGGAGATAAAAAGAAGTATTATTAAATAAAAAAGAAGGTGTTTTAGGAGATATAAAAGGAATATTTATAAGAATAAAGTTGTAATGTAGTTCTTGCAATTTTATCTCATATTTTATCTTATCCAACACTAAAGATGAGTTATGCTTATTTAAGCTAACCTTTTAAGCAAAGTCAATGGATACGAAACTATATACATGATTTTCTGTATAAATAGTATAAGTATATAGTATTAAGATTATACTTAAAAGATATATGTTATTATGCATTAACCTTTTAATGAAATTTTTTTTAATAATAATTTAAAAAAAGAAGAAAAGTGGTCTTCGATCTGATCCCTAATTTTAACTGGTTTAGACCGAAACGGACCAAAGGTCATTAGAAATAGTTTGCCCGAACCGAGGATCGAGCTGAATTCATTCTGGTTTGAACTGAGTGGAACAATCTGTCTGTTTTTTTCTGTCCACAACGGTATATCAACACCTATACATGTCGTTAACTTATGAGTTCGCAAAATTGCTACATGTGAATCAGATGGTAGAAAATAATAAGATGTTGGTCTCATATTCGTTAGTGGCGGTACCGGACCTTCTTAGATGGTCCGGCGGCTAAATGACGACCGTAACATCATCTTTTTTAAGGGTGCCTTTGACATCACGCGTCATGGAATCCATCCCAATTTTATCACTATCCGCCGTAATTTTCAGAGTATCTCTAAGTGCAAAAAAAAAGAATTCGAATACATAGATTTCGGGACAAGGCAATATGTGCGCGCGCGCACACACACACAGAGAGAGAGAGAGAGAGAGAGAGAGAGAGAGAGAGAGAGAGAGGTAAACGAAAATGTTTTCGTTAATCAAATAATTTCCATCGTGAATTGCATTGTCATCCATCGCATCTTCTTACATCTCTCCAACTTCACCATCTTCTTCTATTCTATCAGAGTAATTTCTTGCGGTGAAGCAAAAGTCCTCAACGGTATTACGGCGATCATTTGGTGGTAGTAGTTATTGTTACTTTTATAACGGAGCTTATCTTTGAAAAATGGAGGAGGAGATGAAGATATAGAAGTAAATAGGAAAACAAAGAAAATGATATAAAAGAGAGGAAGATATTGGTGGACGAAAGGGAAGAGAAAGAAAAAGAGAGAGAATGTTGGGCTGCTGTCGAGAAAATGACGAAAGCCTTTTCACACATTAAAGTGGTATAGAAGTACCAAATCGGCTTAGTAGGACAAAAAAATGCAAAATCTAATTATAATGGCACAAAAACGCAAATTAACCCTATTTTGAACTAACAGTTCAATTTCTATTCTTTATACAAGTGAAATACAATACGGTAAATTATAATTTGGGCACATTTTTTTTCAGGCCTCGCAGCGTGAACTTTATCCCGTTCAGTCTCTGTAGTTTACCAATTCATTTTCAGCCCTTCCTCGATAAATGTGCCATATCTTTTAATCATTATATCAGTATTTTTTAAAAAAAATTAACATAAAAATTATATATTTTAATAAAATCTATAATTTTTATATTCAACATTAAATTGTACATCAAATAATATATTAGTTTATTTTTTCTTAGTTTAATTAGATTACTTTAAATGAAGTTCATGCTTCGTACGAATTATATTCTAATTTTATAACAAAAAAGAAACAAAAAGTAACTTTTTTAAAGAAGATTTAGTGAAAAAGCAAATTCTCTAATATGGATCGTAAGATGTGTGCAAATTCCCCTCATCTTTACTTTTGTGCAAAGATGTCTGAGAATATTTTGAATACGACATATTGACATTTTTCAACTTTCTTTTACGCAAATAAAAATTACTATATTAAAAAAAGAATTGCATTCATTGGACGTAATCTAGACTAATTTTAGCTCATAAGTTTTAGAAAAAAAATATTAAATGATGCTAACTACGAAATAAAAAAATAAATGCTACTTTTGGTCAATTTTTAATTTTTTTTGAATAATATAAAGGTGTAGATTAGGTCAAAATGTATAAGCTTACAAAGTTTTTCACAACATTCCAACCAAAAAAAAAAAGTTTTTCACAAAAAAACATGTTAAAAAAACCAAAAGAATGTATGAAAATTTTAATTAGAATCTCGAGAAAGGTGTTACTGATAATTGGAGAAGCTAATAAAAAAAAAAAATTGACGTCAATAATTTCCAAAAATAAACAATAAATTGACATCCGGAGCCTTCTCTTCCGTTGCATCTTCGACGAAGTTGTTGTCAAATTCAACTTGAAATTCCCAGGAGAGAGTGAATGAACCAACAACGTTTCTTTTTTTTTTTAAAAGGCAAAATTTTTCCTACAATGACACCTGATTATTTTATTAGATAAAATTTTGTAATCATAATTTTTTGGACTGTTATCATAAAATAGAATTTCCGATGTATATTGTCCCTTTGGAATGCACTATTAAGTAAAAAGATATACCAATATTTTTTTTTAAAATTAAAAAAAAAAATTCATTCCGAACCTCTTGTTGAGCTATCTCAACATGACCAATCGCCTCCCGCCCGCAGGTCATTCGGCTGGGAGAAAGCTGGTGGCTGGATAACTCTAAGTACTTCATATCTGGTCCGGAGGCAGACGCCAGGCCGGAATTTTACTCTACTGTGGGCATCTGGGTTCAAAATGGTCATATAGATACTGGTAGAAAACCGTGGTCCGCGAGTTAGCGAAGATCCGGAAAAAAGTTTCGCCTCGTTATCTCAAAAAAAAAACAAAAAAAAAACATGATCAGTCACATTCAACGGCTACTTATGACTACTTTTTTTTTCTTTTTATTAATTGAATTGTAGCCACAACCAAAACGAACAATTATGTACAAAAAATAAATTAAAAAATTTTATTCAGGACTAATGGAATATGAACGTGAGAGGAACTGACGTTGCTTTAAACATGAGCCGACCATTGCAATATGAAAGTAGTATTCATGTTATCGGCTTTAATTTGCTCTACTTTTGTGTTGCTTTGTCGAATTCAAAAATGGCGCATGCCTGCCACTCGGCGCAACGGATTTTGCCTCTATATTGTTCTACTCATTCAAATTAATTCCTAAATCTTTAATTACTGTAAAATTTATAAAAAAAAAAAAAGCTCAATCGATATTCATACCGAAACTATTTTGATCGCTATATAAGTATTTTTGAAAAAATTTTAAATATAAAAATTAAAATTTTTTATGAGATTTATAAATTTTATGTTTAATATTTTTTTTTTAAAATATTTCTAAATAGATATTTTGAGACTTGAAAATTTTAGCGAGTTTTAAAATTAATCAATTAATCCGTTAAACTTTAGAACCTCAAAACATTTAATTAGAAGTATTTTTTTTAAAAAAAAATTATAAATCTCATTAAAATTTATAATTTTTATGTTAAATATTTTTTAAATAATATTCTAAATAAATATTTTAGGATGTCAAAATTAACGGTTAAAAATAAAAAATTTATTCATCAACTTTGAAAAAGGAAGAGGCTAATATGGAAGTCTCCCACGAATTTTTCCTCCTCCAGGCCAAGCCTAATTCCTGTTTGGGTTGATAATAGCCAGTCTGATCGGAGACTAGTCTTAACTTCGAAGAGAAAGTTCCTTAGTCTCTCTCTTTCAAAAAATAAAATAATAAATAAAATAATAATCTTTTTTTGTAAATATTTATTTTATATTGCTTCTTATCACATTTTATATATTTGTCTTTTTGGCTAATAAGTTGGTGCCCTATAAATTTTCATTTTATTTCCTGCAAAATGTGAGCATTAAACTACGAGCTAGCTAGTTCATCCAAGAATTTATTATTTACCCAATTTAAATAAATATGAAGCTAAATATCGAAACAAATTATTGCTCTTGCAGGGATCCCAAATAAGTGAGACATTATTATTTCAATAATTATATAAAAAAATTTAGCTTCAGCTTCTTAATTCGATGCTTTATATCTTAGTACTGACCATTCTATTTTCGGTAAATATAAGATTAAAAAAATTAAATTTAATGGTCATATTCCAAAAAAAAAATTAAATTAATGGAGATAAACTTTATCATAATTGGTTATATTATAGACTACACATTTTTTTTTATATTTAAAATTTTTTAAACAAATATATATTCTGATTTGTTTGGTTAGGTTATGTAAGTATTAGAAAAATAGATGTTTTAAGTTTTTAAAAACATATTTGCAATGCAGGTTTTTTTTTCCAGAAAATTCCAAAATCTTCAGGCAAGATCAAGCGAAAGGGTCCGTCTCTGTCATGATCAAAACAAGGGTCCGTATCTGCGAATTAATTGATTAAAAGTTGGCACGTCTGTAATCGTTGGGTTATTTAAAGGGGCGCGGCTAAGTTTTACACTGTTTACAAAATATTATATAAACTTTTTATCAATTCATTTAATTTATTTTAAAATATTTTTAAGAAAAAATTAAACTATAAAATCATAGAGTATGGTATAACTTTTAAATGCATAGTTAAAAATTTTTTGAAAAAAAAATTGAATACTGTAATTTAAATATATAATTATAATTTAAAATTTTTCTTTAAGATATTTTTTAAAATAAATTAATTAAATCGATAAAAATTTTAAAAGAAAATTACTATCCATTCCCCCTCAAACTATAAAACTTACTAATCAACCCCATCACATCTCCATCATATCAACCATCATTACCAATTTCAACTGCATTCGGACAAAAATAACTCTAGCTATTTGGATATCAAGGTCACCTATTTAGAAGTATTTTTTTAAAAAATTTTGAACATGAAATTGTAAATCTCGCCGAGATCTACAACTTTCATGTTCAAATTTTTTTCAAAAAATACTTCTAAATAGCTGTTTTTGATGTCCGAACTATTTTCAGCTGATTTCGGACCGAGGTTTACACTTCGGACCCCAAAAATATATAATTAGAAGAATTTTTTGGAAAAACTTTCAACATGAAAGTTGTAGATCTCGTCGAGATCTACAACTTTCATGTTGAAAGTTTTTCCAAAAAATATTTCTAAATAGGTATTTTTGATATCCAAACTGATAATATATATTAGAATATTTTTATCCGAAATTTTTTGAAATAGTAAATAGGAGGTCTATAAGTAATAGGGGGCTGATCAGTGAAAATAAAAGTATAGGGGCTGATAAGTAAATCCCCCAAATTTTAATAATATTTCAAAATTTTAAGAATTCAGATCGATCTGGACCGTCGGTAAACAGGCGACCCGCCGAGCCTATTTAAAGCAGGGCACTCGGTCCATTTGAAAGCATCCCAAAGAAGTTGTTCTTCGCAGATTTTCAGAGAAACAGAGAGAGATCACCGATCGAGACAAGATCAACGAGCAAATCAGAGCAATGGCGGCGGAAGGAACCGTGATCGCTTGCCACTCAGTCGACGCATGGAGGCAGCAACTCCAGCGCGCCAATAATTCCAACAAGCTGGTATATTCTCAGTCCCTCCATTTGTAACCTTTTTTTCCCTTTTATGTTCGATTTGGTAGATCGGTGTTTAGCGGTTGAATTGGGATTGATCGATCCCAAGCATACGCTAGTAACCTAGTACAACCAAGTACTGCCAGTGGGTATGCTAGGTTACTGCTTTTGTCGTTGTCGTTTATTTCTGCAGTTTAAGGTCGATTGCTGTTTCTCTTTTTTTTTTCATTTTATGATCATTTTTTAAAATTGTGGGTACATTCTGTCTGTATGCCGCCCAATTGATGGATCATGAAGTATCGGTAAATCGTAGGGTGGCTGGCCTCAGATCCACCATATGAGGCAGAGGTAGTTTTCGAAGCACGTCATATGTGCGGTTCGTACGGAGCTTTCTTTCGTTCTTAATAATTTTACTACTTTTCGTTAGAAATTATACAGTGTCAATTTGACTTTTGTTAATCATCAGGAATGATTCTGATATTACGAGTTAAAATTTTTTTTTTAATTAACAAGAAAAAATCATGTCCCGTAATGGCCTTTTTATGTAACCAGTGTGATATATAAAATTTTTGAATGGTGCTCTGGTTCTACCATCTGGTCTTTGAACCCTATTCAGTGAGCTAATAACACTCATACATTGGACAAGTGATTGTGCACTCTTTTTAGCTCTTGGACTTTCTACAGACAAATCTATTACCCGGCAGAATTAAATGTCACAGAATGCTAGCTTTGAACGCGTGCCCAAATGCTCACTGTGCGAGTGCCCGGCAGCACACACTTCCAACGTGGGACATGAGTTTTTTGCTTTTTGACAACTCTTTTAGAAATATTATTTTTAAAAAGTTTTAAATACAAAACTTATAGAGCATATCAAAATCTTTTTTTTTATATATTTAATATATATATATATATATATATATATATATATATATATATCTGTGTGTGTGTGTGTGTGTGTGTGATCCAGTCCTGTCTTATTTTTGCATCAAAGTTTCTTCACGATTTCATAACCTTTTTGAAATGATTAACTGCTTTGTCTGTCCTAAGACACTTTTCTTCTTCTTCTTTTTTTTTTCATTTAACATAGGTCGTAGTTGATTTCACTGCATCATGGTGCGGACCGTGCCGTATGATCGCCCCGTTCTTTCAGGAGATGGCTAAGAAATTCACCAATGTCGTCTTCCTCAAGGTTGATGTCGATGAACTGGAGGTATGAACTAGCATATTACTATTCTCTTTAAATTGCTCCCCGCCAGTTTATTATTTTTACGCCGCCTTCTCTAAAATAAGTCACGTTGTCGCATTGCAGTCGGTTGCTCGAGAGTGGGGTGTCCAGGCGATGCCCACATTTATCTACTTTAAGGGGGGTAAAGCAGTTGATAAAATTGTCGGCAGCAACAAAGCTAACATCCCGAAGAAGATCCAGCAACACATGCGTTAGGTTGTAATGCAATATGTATTTCTGTAGTAAGAAAGGATTGGTATTAGGGTGTTTGCTCTAAGCGGTTACCTATTATTTGTAATAAAGAGAAAAGCTACACGCATTGTATCGGAATATAAACTATGCACATTTTAATATATTGTGTATGGTTCAGATTGCATCAGGAGTCCTGATAGCTATGATGATTAGTGGCGCTTAATCCTTCATGAACCTTGGCTGTCTAAGAAATTTGCTTGACATAGCATAATTTGTCAAGTATAGATATTATTACTATTATTTTTATGTTTGAATGTGTTTGGTGGATTTTGTTTGCTAGAGCCTGATTAGTGCTGCGACAACCATAAGGTGTGGGCCGGCCCACTCAAACAATACGGGCCAATCCATTCAAATAGTATGGGTTACGTCTTCAGTTGTTTAAGATTGCAGTACATGTAAATTCATCAAAATGCGTATCTGATGTGAGATATCTCCATTGGAAGTAAATTCTTTTTTGTTTGCGTACGTCTACACGTGCTTCTCCGTGGGGGGACATTATATCTCCGTAACAAGATAGTCTGCGTTGATATTGGCATGAGTTACTCAAACCTGCCGCTTTTGTTGTGGACGTACAGTTTTCGACACTGATAATTGACCCAATTATCTTTTGTATGAGCTTGATGCAATAAATTATATGCACTTTTGGACAAAAATATCAACTAGCTGATGGTGTATTCTCGATATATTTGTCAAAAATAACAGAAAAAAAAAAAAAACTAAATAGATATTAACGGATGAAAAGAGAGGGAGAGAGAGAAAAGAGACGACGAAGTGCTATTGCTAGTTGGAGGAGATAAAAAAAAGGACGATTTTATAATTTTTTATATAATACAATTTATATCAAATATTATATATAATTTAAATTTATTTTAATAATTAAATAATTAATATTAAGATATAAGGCGCTATTATACTAAATTGTTGTGCTTTAGTAATTGGTATAGATTATAGATGAAGTCAAAAAATTATGACATCATCTTTGAAACGACCGTAATAAAAAATGTATGTGGCGGTGTGGCCTAACTGTAGATTTCTGTAAGATTTTGTTTAAAATAATAAAAATATTCGCAATTCATGTTAAGCTTTGATAAATTATTCAATGCAGATTTGACTCTTATTGCGAGAAAACTTTAGATTAATGTTGTGCACTGTATTTGTTTTTTTTACAATACCTGCTGTGAAAGAGTTGATATGTGAAACATAACCATTGGGAACATGAATTTGAATAATTAGGTTATGCAAAACAGCGAACGTCTAGGGCCATTAGGTAATTCCGTGATAAACATTGCTCGACATCTGCTACCGTGGATGGACCGAATTGGTCACCATAAGGGCGTCCATATATCCGGACGTGGGCCTATTGTGCGATGTGACAGGATGGCCGTCGCTGGGGATATTTTGATAGTATGAACGAACAACGAAACAACGATTCTTTTCATCAAATAAAAGTTGTGTTAAAGGTGCAACCCAACCAAAAAATTAAAATTAAAAAAGGAAGAAAATAAAATACTTTCATGTATTGCCTAGTTTGTCTGATTCTTCAAAGCTCGTAGCGTTCCAGTGCCGCGTGTGGTTGGCGCGGCGGCACGTTTTCAAAAGAACCCTACTTTTGACCTACCTTAGAAGACGCCTCCACCGTGTGCGCCTCCACTCCGCGTTATTCTCACCTACATATACACACCCCTCATCCTCATTTCTCCTCCAACTTCACAGGAAGTCAAAGTTTCAACCTTCCATGGAATCCATCTGGGATGTGTTCTAGCTTCATTTCTCTCCAATTTGTGTTAGATTGATCGATTTAATCGATCCGGAGAAGAAATTGTCGAGGAATTTGTTCGAGGTGGGTTCATGGGAAAGTACGTGGAGTTGCTGGATATGGGGGTGAGAATAGCGGCGAGATTTCATTCCCACTGCCCGCAGACAGCAAGGATGTACTACAAGCCACCAGCTACGCACGGCTCCGATGCCGACGACGATGATAGCAGCGGAGACAGATCATGCGCCGCCACCGTGAACGGCGGCGCTTGGCTGTTCTCCGACACCGTTACCGCCGCCGCTAGTCTTAAGGCGCCGCCGCTGGTATTTGATACGGCGGAGGTCATTTTTTATTCGATTTGATTCGATTCTTCTCCCAAATTGGGGGAAATATGGAAAAGGAAACAGAGATTAGAGAGATCCATGTTTGATGTTGTCATTGGCTTCTTTTTGTTTTATTTTTGGAGAAGACTTCTCTTGATTTATGTTTGATTTTTTTAGGGGTAAAAAAGAAGAAAATGAGAATTATCGTCTGGCTTCTACTTTGTATCGTATCGATGACTGAATTATCAATTATGTAAACACAATTTTTTTTCAGAAAAAAAAATTCTTTTTAGTAGATAATCAGTTGGAAGTTAAGAAATTTCAATCTGATCGTGTACAAAGGATAGTAAAATTTTAGAAAAATTGTATATAGCCTTTGAATTTCAAATTTTTTTATGAATTATTTCTTACTTTATAATTTATGAATCAGTCAATCTGAATTTTATATTAAAAATATTTTTATTACATAAATATTTTTTAGAATAAATTTAAATAGGTAATAAATAATTTGATATGATTTAAAATTTTATATTATTTTATATTTTGAGGATTTCAAATTTGAGTGTTAATTCGTTAAGAATTCAAGTCTTTAAATGTATTTAAAAAATATTTTTTACAAAAATTATGAAAACACAAAAAGAATATGTGATTTATAATTTTTTTTTTAAAAGTAATTATTTTGAGGCGTCGATATGGATCATAAAAGAGGAATTTATTCCTAAAGTAAACTTCAAAGGAGAGAGGCAAGTTTTCCTAAAAATTTTTTGCCTATTATATACAGCCAAAATGGAACCCAAGATATATATAATCTTTTATTCAGAAAGTTTGAATCGAATGATTATAGTAGTGGGGCAAAAATTAAGGCAAATATATAAGGAATAATGTCCCAAAAAAATTTATTCTATAAAATTTGTACAAATATACCATATTTTTAACTTTTTCAAAAAAAACTTTGGATACATATATTTAGATGTTCCGAAGGAACAAATATGGTGTTACATCAAGTACGAGTTTTCACATAATCTACAAAAGTTAAACAAATAAAATAAATAATTAAGCTTAAGAAATTTAGCTGAAAATATGTTTAAGGCACGCCGAAGCGCTTGTTGTAATCGACTAATCTGCAGCTGTCGTGCTGATATATCTACGACTTGTCGAAGGAGGTACGACCATCACTTTTCTCACACGACTCAGAAAGCAAGGTAAGAATCCCCGTGAAATAGCTCTTAATAGAAGTGAAAAAAAAAAAAAAAGTGAAAAACATTAAAACGGAGATAAATGCTCTTCACTCCGTATCTCTAGCAAGTTAAGAAAAAAACCATATAAAGCATGTACAAATCCCCTTTCGGTTTTGTACCCTCACAAAAACACCAAGCTTAATTGTTAAACAAATCAAATTAAAGCCAAAGAAATAAAGCTTAGACGCTTGAAATCTAATTAGTTAACGAATATAAGAATGATTAAACGATTTTATGAACGATCAATCTTTTCAACTTCTTGGCTGTGCACATAATGATTAAACGGTCAGATTATCTTCGCACATAATGGGTTACGAATAAGGTTAGCAAAGTGTCCAGATAGACCACATTTGGTGTAGTGTATACAAGGAGCAAGTAATTCATGGGATTTTCACCAAGGTGCGTGCACCGCGTCGCGCCTAGGCCGAACGGTTCCGCCTGGGCTCATCGATGCCCTTAGTCCATAGTTCGATTACCTCTGCCATTCTCTCGGCAAGAGGTTAGCACCGACTGGAGTTTTGTATGGCAAGCAAACAGCTAAATTCCAATCTGGCCCGCCACATAGTCAGGAGGATGAGCTTCTTCAGAAAAATAAGAGAAGGTCTAGGTCACCTACTAGTTGGTTAGAAGCCAACACCTTAACAACATCTTTTCTCCCCAAAAAAAAAGACCTAAGGGTCTTTGTGAAAAAAACAGATGCTTTGAAGAACTCTGCCGGATGAATTCCTGATATTTTGGAATATTTACAAAAAAGGAATCACTCGACAACACATTATATAATTATTTTTGGAAAAAAATATGAATACGAAAAATAGATTTTGGTATACTTTATGATTTTATATTTAATTTAAAAAAAATAATATTTATAAATGAATTCATTAATAATTTAAAATTTTTATAATTAGTAAAGATTTTAGATTTTAAAACATTTGCTATTTTTTCAATAAGAAAGTTGTAAAACATATTAAAATCTGTTTATTAGAGATGCAAGAGTTTATTTAGAAAAACGATACAAA
Organism: Xerophyta viscosa; assembly: GCA_002076135.1. NCBI lineage: Eukaryota > Viridiplantae > Streptophyta > Magnoliopsida > Pandanales > Velloziaceae > Xerophyta > Xerophyta viscosa. The sequence goes on along the minus strand of MJHO01000026.1, from coordinate 373,806 downwards.
ATCAGGGGCACACCCCCAACAGCCCGAGCAATCATCAGAGAAAACTTCCGATGTTCTAACTGCAGAAGTAGTTTCAACTGCAGAAGAGTTATCAAACGGCACGGTGCAAACGCAGAAACCAGTCTCACTTGCAAACATATCGAATCAGTTATTTACCCGTTTGTCTGAACCTCAGAAGCCAGTTCCCCCACGAGAAGCAACACATGTCCTCAAGTGGCTACAGTTTCAGGGCCTTCAAGCGCTCCCCTAATCCCGGCCCAATGCCCACTGCCCACTGCATCTGACCACTGCTTCCGCAGCTCAGCCCATGCCCCAACTTTTACGATCCGTGAGTGCGGCCGGTCTGTTAGGCATCGAGCCGTCTGCTTCAAGACAAAGTTACATCCCTCAGTCCTACCGCAATGCCATTATGGCCTGCTCGTGTGTCCATGGCCAAGACTAGGAGCTCTTCGAGTAGTCAACATAGATTATACTATGACGACAGCTACCGTCATGTTTACGGTTCTTCTAGCACACCTATTAGTCATTCGAGAAAATGCTGGCCATACAGCTGGCCTGATTTAACGCCGAATGGGGAACTTCCAAATTCCTATAGTTACTCATATATGGGAATGGACTACATAAATTTGTCAAATGCGGTGAACGGGTTTACGTTTTCACGAAGTGCGATCCTCTCCTTCATGCCAATTCTTAGCCAAGTACGATTGTACAAATAATGAGGTTTTGTCTAAAAAAAAATCTGCTTTGCAAAATTCTGTTAAAATTAGCTTTTGATTCTTTGAGAGATTTATAAAATCATTTCAAAACACACACAAATTATGCGCAAAATTCATCAAACTCCACCTTCATAAACTTCATGAAAATTGACTATTTTCTCAAAAGAGTCTATGAGATGATCATATGTAACTGTAGCTGCTATTGTCTTTTAAACAACTCATAAAATGATCTATGACATCTATTTCCTTATTTTGCATGTATTTTCCAGGTTTTTTTAATTTTTTGTCCAAATGTATTTTCAATTTGAGCTAGAGTATATAGAAATGGAAATATAACATGTTGCTTCAGGAATCAAGCCAAGCTTCAGAAAAATCTCATGCATCTTGCTGCCATTGCAGATAGCCAACCTCAAATGCCTGCTATTGCTCAGGTAAATAATCTGCAAGCCTGTGGAAAGCATCCTCTCTATTTTACCCTTTTAGTTTTTGACAATAAATTCATAAATGCATTTCATATAAGCTAGTAAATTGAATATAATTCCATATCCAAATAATATTGCATCCATTTTCTCAGTGGTGCTTTCACTAACTCCATTTTGTTTATTTCACTTATATTCTCGTATCTCCTTTTTTGTAATGCCGTAAAGCTGCGAGAAGTCAAAGGGCGATTTGAGCAGCTAACAAAATCGTAACGCATTTAAGAAGACAGGCTAAAAACTCCCGTTGGGGTCGAAGATAGGGGTACTTATCATCCGTCCCATTCCAACCCCAAATTATATAATATATAAAAAATAAAATATAACATATAACATATTATAGATTATATAATTTATATTTATGTTAATATCATACTAAAATACTTTCCGTTCTCGAATGGGAATAGGAATGGCAATGGGGATGGAATTCTTCCTATGTCGGAGAAGACAATATGTTGACTTTCTTCAATCTATTTTTTATAAACTTAGTTTTACCATACGTTTGAGTGCACACTTCTCGATTAATGAATTTACACTTTCGTCTGTCCTATAAAACCCACTCATGAACCATCACATTGAGTATTAAATTAAATACTTCTTCAATTACCAAGGGCACTTAAAGGTAATCATATATGTAAGATAGATAATTCTAGTATTTATGGTAACATATATTTTCAATCACAGCATTGGTGACCTTACTGTTTTTTAAAGCCGCTCAAGCATGCATGAGTCACCTAAATCTCCAAAGACTATAAATAGCAAGGGTGAATATTCTTATATTATCTAGTGGCAGAGCGAGAATTTTAAAATAGCGGGACTAAAATATATTAGACAAAACTTTTAAAAATTTTATTCAAATATATAACAAGCTGAAAGTAATATATTTGGTTCATATCAAATATTATGGGCAGTCGAAGAAAAATAGTACAGTTGGACTTGGGCGTCTGAACCTATGGGCTGTGATTGGACACACGAGGGGGCCAATCCATGAGGAATAGTAAAGGTTGGGCTTAATCAGCGTGTATATACTATTATTAATAGACAAATTGGGCTAGCTGGGCCGGAAGGACCATGGCTACCTCCTGCTACATAGTGGATCTGCCCCTTGTACTACTACTACTACTACTACCCCTTGTTGGTTCCAAGTGACCGAGGAGGCTAGGTTAGCCAAAAATAGCTATCGGTTCAAGGACGCAAGTTGACCTTGCTTTGACAGGATCATAGGGCAGAAAAATGCCTCAAGTCAATGTCGGAGTACCAAGCACTTCGGCGTTGACATAATCCACGCATGCTCCCAGAAATGGATGGACGGCCTTCAACAAAAGGGTACTTTGTCTTTCAAGTTCGAATTTGGTACAATTAAATGTTTTACTCTGCATTTAAATTGAACTTTTGACACATGTAATAGAAAATTTTGCTAAGCAGATTTCCAAATGAGAAAGCTAGAAACCATATGAAGTTCTACTCTTCTATTCTTAATGACATAAAAGTAACTCTAGTTTTGGGATGGCATATAACTCAAGACAGAAATCAACTTTAAAATAACAAAAATACACGTTCATCTCACATTTTCCAAAATCATAACTCAAAATTGATCGAAACATGTAATTCATACCCGCAATTAGAAATTTATGCTTTTTGAGAGAATAAAAGAAGAAAACGATATAATATCGTCTACAAATGCCTAGAACTACTACTATATAAGCAGCCTTTTCAATGATGACCAAATCCAACTTTAAAATTAAAAAAATAGAATAAATTCATAACAAATAAATAGTAATTCACGTAGCTGCGTAAATGTAGGTTTAATTGTATAGCTGTTTTGATTAATCAAACAAAGTTGAGCATGGAGTTATGATTCTAAATATCCATCAACTCTGTTAAGCTGTTTTTATGGACTTTGACAATAGAAATGCAGTCCTTCCTGATGGCCCCAAAATAATCAGAACATACACTGTGCATTAAAACATTAGTTCTAATAGACCTGACGAGTATGCCGTACTCCTTCTACAAATAGCTAGCCCTTCACAATCTTTTCTGATCAATCCTGCAAGTAACAAGCCGCAAGAAAATCTACATCAGTTTTTTATTTAATCGGCAAAATATTGGGAGGTTACAAAAGGAAAAAATGAAATTACCTGGAGAGAATTAGGCGAGCTGTATAGCGAGTCCATCAACATCAAGAAGATCTAGTTATTGAACAAGCAGAATCAATTTAATTAACTTCTTTAAAACTTTTAATCCCTGCTTCTTGATCTTTTTCTTTTGGAACGGGAATGCCGTCCGTGTCTGTGTGTTTGTATGAGGAATCATCCCTACCGGTTGACATTTTTCCTGTAGAGTAAGGTTCTTTATCCTCGTCACCTGTATATGAATCTTCTCGATGTCTGCGGTGCTTCCGCGAAGAAGCTTCTTTGTCGTCATCTGTATATGAATCTCCTCGATGTCTGCGGTGCTTGTGTGAAGAAGCTTCTTCGTCAGTTGACCTTCGTGTCCGTCGAGACGAAGTGTGCAAAGAGCCCTCCCTATCGACCGACTTTCTTTTACGTGCAGAGAGAGAATCATCTCTCTCTTCTGATCTCTGCCTCATCGTTGGATATTCTCTACCTTGCTGTTGGTCTGGCCGTCTCGGAGGGGATGGGACCTACACTTAAAACACCACGCAGATCACTGAATGTTGTATCTGCCTTGAACCATACAAGACAGTAGATTTAGAAACAATATTGGCGTCAAATGATAAATTTAGTAGAGGGGGTAAGCCCAGTGGCATGATGGTAGGAGCCCTCTCCTCCTAGTAGAAGACTGGTGCGAGTTCGTTTTCGGGAAACGTCCTCGCAAGTTAGCGGGTATGGCGCATAAATTCAGCCCACTTAGCTTATGAGACACGGGAGCGTCCTCGCGCACTAGGCGCACCTTAAGATGAATTTAGTAGAGGGGGGAAAGCCATCGTTCCAGCCACATTTGTAATTTAAATCTCATGAAATTTTATCTATTTATGCTCAGAAAGTCGTACAGCTCTACCTGATAGCGTGTCATGTAACGCCCCTCAGGTGGCGGTGTTATACCGAGCCTTTTAAGATCATCCCAGGGAATTGGGCGCCTGTGTCAAATGAAACAGAATATGTATATCGGTAAGGTTATTTTTCCTTAGCAAAGGGCAATCTAAAGGTAAAAGGAGATGCACATACAAAGGAGCTCGGAATGGTCTCTCTCTCCCTCCAAATCGGAGTTGACCAGATTCCTTCTTTCCTCCAAGGCCACCTCCTATTAGTCAAAGCATGATAAATACAGCTCCGTCACCAAATAGTCCATAATACAGTTCAATGTCGTCCACTCACCTAACCTCCGGGGGATCCATCCCGGCATCAACTGTTGTCTATTGAAATCTACAATTATCTCAGAACCATCAATAAGAGAGTGGTGAGCCTTCTGCAAAAGAGAAAAGAACCAATGCAGATCTAATTTGCACGATATGAGTAGGTAGTGACTGGAAGTTATGAATTTAACGAAGCAAGGAAGCAAAGTAGTTTATGAAGAATCAGTAAAAGGCAATCCTATATTTGACGTGATAATAATATTATGTTTAAGCACCAAGTACCATTGCCGAACAAAATCACACTTGCAGTATGCTTTTACCTGGAGTTTGCATATCGGATTGCCCTTGTTTTAACTAAAAAAACAAAGATGTAATGGATGTATCAAGCTATGTGCTGCAGGCTTGATGCAATAATCCCAGAAGGTGTTATTACATCTACAACTTTCAAAATCTATTTACATATTTCCTACAGCAAGATTATAACCCAACTTTAGACGGACTTATGCTCCCAATTCATACTTGAGTATTTGCAAATTCAAAGTTCCACATATTCTAAGAGGCCCTAAATAACTTTAGGTTAATACATATATAATCAATTGAAATTATTTAAGTTTTGTTTAGAAGATGCAACTCTTTTGTCTTCAAGGAGACGTATTATGTTTAATATGAGAGAAGAGCCTCACGCAGGATATTTAAATGCAATCGATTTAAAAATCACACACACTTAAGTTTTTGGACTTGGCTTTTTGGTCTTACATGTACTCAGTGTCATACGCGTTACATCTTAAGTAGTACCCATTATTTTAGTTCTGTCAATGCTAGCTAGTTGTACTTAAAACCAGTTCTAAGAAAAGCTTTTGAAGACTTAATAAAATAACTCAATTGCAAGCAAAATGCATACACAACTTGCAAAGAAAGCCAGATAGATGAAAATATTTATTAGATGAAAATATTTATTACATAATGAAGTACACAATATTTGAGCATGTAACTCATTTTGAATAACAAGCTGCAATTGTGATCGAGAAAAAACATCTTCTTGTAATACACAAAGTAAGTTGAAACCGTGAGGAAAAGGAATTGAAATCGTCCATGATATATGCAAGTGTCCTACGACAAAGGAAATAACGAGTTAAGAAATTCTGAGAAAACCTCATAGGCACGTCGCATGTCCTTCTCAGTTTCATACTCCACAAAAGCATAACCGCGTGAGGCACCAGTTACTGCAGAATTTGAACTATTAGATCAGATGCATAAGAAATTTAACAAAATGCTAATATAATGCTTAAAATTCAAAATAATATATAAACCATATGCCTTGTACTCATTCCGGCGACGATATTCTGCCTGCTGCCTCTACTACTTGTTACTGTTATTCTGCGAATAGTGGGCTGGTAGGCTGTTCGTTTCGAGTAGAGTTGAGCCTCCTTCCCCCTGTTCATCCGCAATTGGGCTTGGACCACATAACGGTTGACCCATTAAATAGAATATAATATATATATATATATATATATATATAGAGAGAGAGAGAGAGAGAGAGAGAGAGAGAGAGACTCGCACCTCTGCTAAAAATTCAAATTAAAGACAAATCCAGCTTAAAATGGGAGGGATAGAGAGCGTGTACTTAGTACTTTAACCAACATCTATTAAACTTAACACTTGGTTAGAACGATAACTATTACGTCTAAAATAGTATACAAAAGTTGAATACAATTTACTATCGCCAGATTTTTACAATTTACCATAATTTGGTATAATAAGCTCATTCCCAAATGGGATGAAGACCATAGTGTTGGACCCACGAAGGCTATAAATCGGATTTGGTATTGCCGCACTGTCAGTAAATGCAACATTTAGGATTTTAAACTTTGTCAAAATTGATGCTCAAATTGAGGGACTGCATCTCAATTTTCCAACATTTTCTTGAAATTTTATCATCACAATATATCCTTTGTTTTTCTATTTAAGAACAGCGGCAGTAGAAGGAAAACTTTCATAAACAGAAGTGCTTATTTGAAGAATATAAACCTTTACTCTAGCTTCTTTGTCGCAACAGGTGTCCTCCGAGACAACAATCGTTGGTTGGATTTTTGGGTTATGTGTTTCATGCATGCTCTGTTTCAGTTGGTTATTCCGAATTGTTCGGTATTTTATATGGACCGAAACTCATGGGATGAAGGATATAGAGGGATCTGCTTCGAATCTGACTCGTTTGTGACGACGCCCTTCCTTTTGATGAGGACGTAGGTCTGATAGCATCTTGCCGAGAGACTAAACCGTGAATGGGTTTGCTCTATTTCATATGTTCACAAGGAGCCAAATTCGTTTAATTTGGCCGCTTATGCACGCTCCCTGGAATCAGACCTTTATATTCTTCATTCTTCCCGTATAGGACTTCAACAATGGCTATATATTTCACAGAATGAATTAAATCCAGCTTGGCATAATTAAAACAACAGTAAGCACGAGCATCATTCACATTTCACAGGCTTCGTACATTTTTATCCTGTATATACTCATGCTGATAACTTATCACAAACTACAGAAACTTGATAAACGACGATAAGTCCGCAACCAAAACAACAGGTCATAACTTAGATGTTTAAGTTCAGTACAGCAGGTCATAGAACAGCTCAAGATCGTTCGCAAACAAGTATTCGGACGACGGAAATAACAGGCATTGAGTTAGAAATTTACAAAATTTACAAATTCATACAGCATGTCCGATCTTTGTAGCAACCATAGGATGATCTTAACTTAGGTTTTCGAAGAGTATCCATGCAAGGGCCAACCGTACCGTCTCTCCCACGCAAAATTACAAACATAGACGAGCGAGCAAGTCGGGATTCAACCGTCACTTGACTTCATTCGGTCTTGTTCTGCCTGTGCCTCACGCATGACATCTTTTAATTCACTTTTACTAACATCTCGCTCAACTCCTTCGAGATTGGCAGTTTTACTTGGAATGTCCTTATCAATATCTTTCTGAGCATTTGATCCGGAAATTCCTTTTACAGATTTCACGCTTCCCTTACTTTTACTAGTAGTAATGTTTCTCTTGACATCTGTTTTTTTGTTGACCACGGAACTATGGGGTTTGGTTGCGTCTGTCTTCAGACTCCCCAAACTATGACGATTCAACCGACCATGACTTGTACTATTGTTGTCCGCCACTTGAGAAGGATTAATTGCATCAGTCATGCTTTTTCTTCTACCAAGCTTCGGTGACTTTGCACGCGTTGGTGGAACCTTTTGTCATTGAGCAAAAATATGTAATCAATAAAAGAAAAAATAAAATTAAAGGCTCATCAAATTGACACATGAGGGAAAAAAAAAGAATCAAGAGCATGCTAATTAATAGTGTGAGATACCTATAAGACTTATGCATGTCATTATCCTTATAACCAACCACAAACCGCATCATTTTATAGTTATGAGCCACTGGAACAATAAAGATTCCTAGTCATATTACTAATAGGGCATAAAACATATACAAATGGAAGAATTTGCAGGTATAACTTCTTAACACAAACAGTTGAGCATGAACCTAAATAAGTGCAGATACTAGACACTGATTTCTGCTTCAGTGGAAACTGATAAGTCCATTAGACAGATCTATTAAATGGGGAAAATGAGTGGAAAAGGTGGGGTTATTGTTGCAAGCTGGGTTAATAACTTCTAGCATTTAGTAGCAAATGCAAATACTTCCTTCAAGGTACCATTGCGAGATATTGTCATATGTTTCATTACTTATCAGGATCAAGTACAATACCTTCTTAAGCTCAACCTTTGCCGGAGGACCCTCATGGTAGAAGCTTGGCATAGGAGTTGCTTTAAAAGTCAAGCTCTTACGTAGTTGCTTTATGGCAGCCTCACGCTCTTCCTGGCAAAGAAAATTAAGACATGAGGGACATAATTAAAACATAGAACGACCTAAAATTTGCGATCCATCAATTATCTGTACTAGATTGAATAGAATCCACAATTTGCAAGTACTACTTATCAAGATTTAAGGATAACAATAAGATTATCAGGAATTAAATATGTCAAACAATGCGGCTGGCCTGTGGGCATCATAGGCTAAAAAAACCAGTGTGAGCCTGGCCGGCTCGAACTACTCCGCGCGGGCCGAAAACCGTGGGTAGGCTCAGACCACCAATACAATGTGAATCAAGTATGGCCAGAACTATTTTCGAGCAGGCTGGGCTTGGCCCACCTTATTTGTGCGTGCCAAGGGCCTTTTTTACATCTCTATTAGGAATACACCATCAGTAGGTTAAGCTATAGTCAACTCTGGAAGACAGCTATGAATCTTGTTAGAATTACTTTCAAACTTCAGTGAAATCTAGTGTCTCAAAAGCTGTTTACTTATGGTGATAAGATTATTTATTAATGTAGCAGTTCTCTTTCTAGTTTTCTGACTGCACTTATTCTGCAAATTGCAGCTGTCAAGTGTACTGATGAGTAATAACAACAAGATTATTAGGAACTCAATTATTCAATAAGTATGTGCTGGTGACTTGAGAATGAAAGATGCAGTGATTGGTTGCCCACCAGCATGCACAAAAAAATATAATAATAATAATAAGAAGAAGAAGAAGAAGAAGAAGAGATCAGAGTCCCCCTCTCAGTTGGAATAATGCAGGTTGGCTGAGAAATCATCGTTATAACAAAAGCTAAAAGGGATAGAAAGACTTAAGAATTTTCGGGAATTACACTGTGTTCATAACTACAAGCTTCTTTGAAATTTTCAAAGAACTGCTACTATTTTAACCTAACTATATTTCCACTGTGCGTACTGAGAGTTGCAGATGCCAAGGATATTAAAATACGAACTTGGTAGTTAACAGTATGTACTTAAAACCCATCTGTGGAAGTTGCATGAATCATGAATCAGCCAAAAACTATGTTACTCCGACTTTTGATTTACCTGCCTCACCTATATGGGACACACATTTGACACATCAAATGGGTGTGTGTACTCGATCCTTCAACCATAGTAGGAAAATATGAAAACAAAATAACATGCCTCTGTCGGAAATTTCCCACGAGTCCGACATTTTTAAGGAGTCAAATTAACATAGGCCAAGATTTGGAGTATAGAGTTAAATAAAAGACAATAGAACATAACACTTATGCTTTTCTCAAGTCTCAAGACAATAAGTGAAAACATAACTGACTTAACTGAACAGCATAAAAACCATAGCAAGTGAAAACAATACAAAAGCATCAAGATAGACGGAGCAAGGGTTGCTGTGAAATGAATAGGGACTAGAGAAACTATAACCAGCAACAAAACACTAAAAAGAGAGCCCGGACACTCCAGATTAGTTGATGGCTTTATGTAACGACCTGGCCACCAGCTATGGAAGGCCAACTGGTCATGAAGAAATTTCAAGAATTAATGTGTTCAATGTTATAAGTTAAACAGAAAATGGCAAAGGGAATAGCAAACCTTGGTCCGAGCTTCACACTGATTTTTCTCAGCCTCCATAGCTTGATGCTTCTCTTCCAGCTTAGAGTAAAACTATAAAAGATAGCAAAGTAATGCAAATCATAAAGGCACGCTCATACTTGGGAACTAAGATATTGAGCAGGAATTAAGAACCTCCTTTCTCCTCTCTGCACGTTCACTGCATCTAAAGACAGGAGCAGTTGCAACAGTCATTTTAGAATTTGGCACCATTAAAGATGCTGCAGTCCTAAAAAGTTCAGGAATATTTCTACCAAAATTAAAAGTTATCCAAGAGCACAATAAATTACATCAAACCATGATAACAAAAAGATTAACAAAAGGATACGATGAAGCAACAGAGCATGCATCTTCCTGATCTGGGTTTAAATTATCAGATTGGAGAGGTTTCCTTGAAGTAAGAGACGAGTTTCTCTGCATATGATTCAATGTCAGTATAAAATGTCAACTTCATGATGGCTTGCGTGGAAAATTAGGCACTTCAACTTTGGATTATGGAAAGCAGCCATAATAACTGCCATATAACAACTCTAAAAGCATACAACTACTAAATGCTGGAGTTTAAAATAATGACATCCCTACTGAATACATAGCATAAAGAACAAAAGGAAGAAGATTACCAGAGTCTTCTTCAGGACATCTTTTGGTTGAGCAGTGCTCCCATAAGCTTGTTCATTTACTTTCCCAGCAGCATCATTAGAGAAAGGTCTAGTAATACCTGAAGTATGTTTATCAGTAGAAAGAGCAAAATGTTGTTGGACGGCAGATTGTAACTTCCCACAATGAATCATTTCTGATGCCAATAGAGAAGGAGAATTTGAATTCTTACTATTGACTGGCTTCTGAACTTCATGGTCTACATCTTTCTGGTTTGCTACTTCAGTATCCAAACTTAAGGTTTTAGCAGAAGGCATTTCTTGCCCATTATGGCAATTTTTATCTTGCTTGAGAGATTCAACTTCATCTAGAAGCTCAACAAAGTGGACACCATTTCCATTAATTTCTAGATTCGCACTTACAATGTGAGAATCAACACTGCCCATCACTTCATCAGACCCAGAATTGTCGGGTCGCATAGAAGAATTATTATGTCTTTCGGATGAATCAGCAGTTGAACTAGTGAAAATGGAACTCATTTCTTCATCAGTACACATACCAATATCTTCATTACCCATTTAACTTGAGATTCAGGAGCCCCTGCAACAGACGATGCCATGTTGCTGATTAAGTTAGTCTATGCGCATAACAAATTAACTTGGCCAACATAAAAGAAAATAATAATTTCTCCAATTGACAAAACTGAAACATAGCTGAAAGGTTCCAACTTCAAAATATGGTAACGAGTTTATAAAGAATAATAATCAAGATTAAAATTCAAATTTTATATAATATGGAACAACAGTCAAAAGTCCATTGGGAGGAATACCTTGACTTCGATGAATCTTGTCTTGATAACTATATCCACCTAAATCCTTGTTTGTAATTTAAGAATTCCACTAATACAAACAAATGTGGTAGGAAACAATTAGCTAAATTTGAAACTTAATGTCTTCATAAATGATTAAATCCCCAACTTGAGGACCCCCTCAACTTCAACCAATCTTTCCATAATAATAACAACCTGCTAAAGTTTCAAAAGTAGCAAACGTTCACATCTTCATAAATAACCACCAACATTATCATTTAATACAAAGAAATGTGGCATGAAAAAAATTAGGTGAGTTTAGGTTAAAGGCATACTGCTGCCAAAATTTCTATTTTTTTTCCAGAAAAGCGAACATAAAACGATTAAACATTCTAACACAAGATCCAACAGTTCTTTGTTTCGATATACGAGGCAAAACCTCCCGTGCAACCTACACCAGAATAATTTACTGGGCATCGTTTTCTAACCATGTCTGCGAGCCCACTCGTGTATCTGGACCGTGGTCAGCGAGTTGAGATAGGCGCATACCTTGCCGCACACGGAGGATTAAACAGAGTAGCCCTCATATAAGAATCAACAGATTAATCAACGACAAATTCGACTACACCGTAAGCCCAACAAACAACCAAGTACTTCGAATCAACAAGCTAACAAACTAGAGATCCACTTCAATAGACCGAACACTACCGGATCTAACTCCACCGATACACATTATTCCAAGTGATAATAATTACAGAATCAACAGCTTAGAAACGAAACAAAATGCCGCAAGATTTCTTACGAGAAGAAAACGAGTCCTGCTTGGATCTGCGCAGATCTCCGCCGCGGCCGATGCCGTCGCCGCTCGCCGGCGTTGTGGAAGACACTTGTTTCACCGTGCTCTGACCGAACCACCAATGGCAACTAGTTATGCATATATATACAGCCACTGCTCTCACTGCCCAACTCTTTAACAGCGTTACGGTGTTAAGTAAACCCCCCTAAACCTATGCTTATTTACGTCACTGCCATAAATATGTGGCAGATTGCGGTCTGGTTACCGCCCAATTTTTCAAATTATTTTTTAGAAAATTTTCCGACGGCTAAGCCTATTTGATCTACTAAGTTTCACATATTTTTTTGATTCAACATCTATTCTACATCATGCATGGTGGCTTCGGCATAATATTTTTATAGTAGACATTAATGAAAAATTTTACCAAAGTCAAAATCAAAAAATATTACCGACAATAAGATATTCATTGATAAAAGTTGTGCATAAAGTTAATCTAAAATAACTCAAACTTTGAAGTCGAGCCGGAATGAGAATTGGTGTGAATCAGAACTGACTCAGATTTGATTCTAATTTGATCTGGGCCAAATCAGTTCAATTCGGAAGGCTTTGGATACAACCAGTTTGACCAAAATTACTAACTCAAATTGATTCATGTATACATATGTATGTAGGTATGGTTCCAACATGAAAAATTAAAGTATGTAATATGTATAAATACATATAGGTATAAATTTAGATCAATCTGACCGACCAAAATATTCATATAAATTGATCCCAAAGAAACTGAATTGATCAAGTGCTAAAACATCAATTTGAACTGAAATCGATCTTAAACGAACCCGAAATTTAGTACTTTTCGGATCGATTCTTCGGATTTTTGGATAAAAACATATAATGATCAGCCTTAATAACGGTTTATGGTGTGGATTTAGGATGGAGAGAGAGAGAGGGAGGGACAAGGTATGTTAATGTCACCGGGGGCGAGGGGATTGACATAATTTAGACCGCCAGAATGTTTGGAAATAAAACGGGGTTGATTAACCCCACTAAGTCCCCTAAATCATTGGCACTAATTGGGTGTCTTGACTCTTGACCATGCTCAAATTCTAATGTAGTTATTCAAATTTAAATGTAAAAATATGAATTAAAATGCTCAAAAGAAAAAAAAAATTAAAAAAAGAAAACGCCGGAAAAATTCTAAGAATAAAATAACATGCCTAATGTGATATTTTTATTCTTTTCTTATATTTAAAAATGTTCAAAATTTCGGAAATGGCAAAGAAATAAGTGATGCACTTACTATTCCACACTCCCATTCTAGAGAAAGAAATGTACCAAAATCTTTTTTTCTTTAAAGTCATATTCTTCACCTTTTACGTCAATATATATTTCTATATTTAAAAAAAAATTCTGAAATGACAAATTATCCAAAATTATTCCCCATAAGTTCTGGGATTCTATTTCATCTCCTATTTTACAGACAAGCCTATCACGGATGGCTGAAATGAGAGAGAGAGCGAGAGAGAGACAGAGGTTAATTTTCAAAAATTTATCCTGTCACACACTTTCTGAGAAAACTCTTAATTTATATTTAATTTTTTCTAAACAAATTGTGTTAGGACATAAGAAAATTTAACTTCCCATTTACTAAGATGGTATTGTTTAGCTGTTCATATAACTAATATTTGATTTACTATTTTCTATTGTTATATCATGATTTTAACATTTTCTTATTTGAGGAATGATTTACAAAATCAACCTCTAAAATGGGTATCATTCTTACCATAATTTAGAAGTACAGTGAGAGCCATAGTTTTAAACATACGGAGTAATCGATAATTTATTATTCTAGAGATAAATAGAAACCAAATTTCCAAGCCAAACAAGCATCACAAATTTGAAGAGAAAATCATGCCGTAATATCAGATTATTTTATCGTAAATAATTTTTTTGCCAATATGCTATTAAATACATACACGTACCTGCAATAACCTTCAAAATCTATATATAATATAAATATATAAATTAGTTGATCAAAATCATAGCGCCACGTGACAATTTAAATAGTTTTTAGTATAACATTTAGCATTTGTTCTTATTCTAAAATAATCATGTAGTATTTGTATTAATTGGTAGGAATATATAAGTGTAACTTATTTAAGGCATATAAAAAGTTTAATATTAAAAATAAATACTTAATAAAAATAACCAATAATAAAAAATATTCTAAATAGATATATAATATTAATATAAAAATAATTATATCATATATTATATAATATTTATTTTAATAAATAAAGATTTATTTATATATAAAAATTTTTGATAGTTTATATCTATATCAAAACTATTTCAGGTTGTTTCTTAAATAATTTTTATATATGACATATAGTTTTTTTTTATTCTAATAAAATCTAACAAATAAAAATTAATATTTTAATAAAAATAACTATTAATTTATATAAAACTATAAGAAAATATATATTTTTTAGTATTATTATTTATACATAATTATATATATGACTAATATCATTGTATTAATGGATACAAAAATAGTTTTCTTTTAAAAACTCTAAAATTTTTGTTCCGTGTTGCAGTGGATGAAATTGGAACCAGCGAGCAATAACCCCCACTTGTTAATTAAGATATATATATATATATATATATATCTCCCTGGGGGCCACATTGATTCATGTTAATTAAACTGGAGAGGTTGATTTAGAATTTAGAGCGAATATAAACACTGAGAAAATGATGGGACCATGGGAGTTGAAATATAATTATCATTAACATAGAAAGAATAATTTGGAAGTTAAAATAATATTTTCAAGCATAAACCAGGTACTTAGGTGCTGCTGTTAGGACATAACCATCGGCAAAGATTTGAACCGTACGTTTCAGCTCATGAGCCATCATTTATAAATTTGAGCTCCGTCTACTGTAATATGAAATAACATTTTTTTTGAATTTTTTAAAAAATATTTAAAAAATTATGGTAAATATTTGTTTGTATTTAATGGTGGATCAGAGAATAATACATATCAGAAATTTTACATTCAGACTGATTTAAGGTGTGTGTTTAGAAAATTCTGTCTAGTGAATGATCTTATGCAATGAGGCTTCCCTTCGTTGTTTTATTTTTATTTTTTAATTATTTTATTTTATTTTATTTTATTTAAAAAGAGCTATCAACCCCTCTGTCAAAGTTTTCATGATTAGACAAAAAGAAATGCGTACTTAGATAGATTGAGAAAAAAAGACATTGGAACATAATTTTTCTAAAGTTACGAGGTAGAATATTTTCTGTTACAAATACTATATCATTTTACTAGACATAGTTATTTAATCATGGCAGATTGAATGGTCAAGAAATAATATTCTAGAAATATATTGTTCGCATACTTTATTAAGTATGCTTATACCTACCATAATCTTTATAGATATTTTCTAAAAAATTATTAAGTTTTATGTTTCACATTTCAGAAAGAATAATTCAATTTATTGTTGATAGTTCATGGGCACCACCTCACAACTCGAACTACCTTTGTCATGGTGAGAACAAACTAATTAAATTAGTCATAGGACCACATACTTAAAATATAATATCTTTAATTATAGATTAAGAGGGTGATTTAGAAGAAAGGATAAGATGGTTAACCATCCTAATCACTAATCCTCTTGTTGGTGGCACATCAAAGAAGAGATACGACTATCTTCAAGATGAAATAGAATTGAGAAAGCATTATTTGCATTCAACTCCTACTTTTTAAACTTCTCCCCATTCAGTCCTGCTTTTTAAACTTCTCCCCATTTATTCCCTATTTTTTAAACTTCAAGATGAAAGCGAATTGAGAAGGGATAATTTGCATTCAGCCCCTGCTTTTTAAACTATTTCCCATTTAGCCTCTCTAGTTTGAATTCTTTTTCGTTTTGGCATATCTTTCGAAAATTGTATCATTCCGTTTTGATTGTTGTATTAGCATTTTTGAAAAACTTCAATATAAAAGTTGTAAATTTAGATAAAATTTATAACTCATGTTCAACATTTTTTAAAAAAAATAATTTTAAACAGATATTTTGAGACTCCGAAATATTAACGAATTTTGGATCCGACCTGTAACCCGCTGAAATTAAAATCTTAAAATATCTGTTTAGAAGTATTTTTTTAAAAAATGTTAAATATAAAAGGTAGAAATCTTATCAAAATTTATAACTTTCATATAGAATTTTTTTCAAAAAATATTGATAACGGCACAATTTTCGAGAAAGGGTTAAAATGAATATGTGAAACTATAGGTACTGATCCGATAGAGTTTTGTCCCTTTAGTGGACTTAAAAAATGCGCCCAAATGAGAATTTTGATAGGTATAGAGGAGATCAATGACAAAGAAGGATCAACATGTTGGTATTAATTGTCATTAGAATTAGAATGATAAAATAATAATAAAAAAAATTTATGTGTGATTATAATACACATTTTAGGTGGTAAAATATGTTTAAAAAAAAGTCAAAGCATTGATTCTATCAGTATTTCTGATTTATTACACTCATCTCCATCGTGCTTACAGTAAAACATACTAAAATACACTGTTACAAGTAGTGTTTCTTTTATTTTATTTTCTTTTTTCTTAAATTTCAAAATTTTGAACTATATTTCGCGCTAAACGCGTCAAAAACAACGTCACCTTAAATACAAGAGGGTCCCACCTAACAGTGATTTACGTTACACCTTAGCAGGACCCAAATACCAACCGTACGCTACCTCGTGGGACCCAAAAGGTGCGGCTTTAAGGTAGGGTGCAACTGCAGGCGGTGGTATTATTCGTCACTCGTCAAGTCTCGTGAACTGGTGTAATAATTCTAATTTTTTTTTGTTTTCTTTTTGGTCGAATAAAATTTAAATATTTAAAAATAAGACAAGACATTGTGAGTTTTGAGGTGAGATCTATGTCTCACCGCCAGACATGATTAATAATTAGCCGGTGTATGGTTTATTTTGAGAGATTAGGAGTTCATTAAAAGAAATAGCATGGTGTTTGATATATTCATATTCATTGTAATACATAGTAAAAGTAAGTATCGTGGTTCAATATTTCCGGCCTGATCTACCCATGATCTCACATCGCTATATATATACGTAAAATAATGGAGTAAGAAGATGTATTGATCTTAACAATTATAATGAAAAGAGTGGGTCTGATTTATATAAGTTTTGAAAAAACAGAGTAAAAAAGGAAAAAGGTGGAAGGATGCGTTAAAGAAAGCACCGACTAGATGGATGGTAAGATTTGGGCCGGTTTGGTTGTAGCATGGGCCGGTTTGCATCAACAGTGAAATAATTTAGACTGCATGGCAAATTTGATGGATTGCTTAGCTACCTATATAATAACCGAATGTGTATATAAAAATCAAACATAAAAACAGGATTAATTAATAATAAAAACAAAAACATGATACAACGAATTATATTTTAACGTCTACCGGTCCTCTTCACCGGAGACTTCGTCGCCGCTGCTTTCACGGCGGACCTCGCACTCTGTCGCCGTTTCGCTGCCGGTGCCACTTTCTTCGATGCAGCCACCTTCTTCCCTGGTGTATCCTTTGCAGATGTCTTCGCAGCTTTTACCGGGCGAGCCTTTGGCTGCGGCTTAGCAACCTTCGCCGGAGCCTTCCGTTTTGCTGGAGTAGACTTCGGCTTCGCCGCCGCCGCAGCCGGAGCCTTCGCCTTTGCCTTGGCCACTGGAGCAGCTTTAGGTTTGCCAACAGCTGGTTTTGCCTTTGTCTTAGCAGCAGTAACGGTAGCAGCTCTCTTCGTCTTTGACGCAACGGCTGCCTTCGGCTTGGCTTTCGCAGCTGCCGCCGGCTTAGCTTTCGGCTTAGGGGCAGCAGTTTTCGGCTTCGTCTTCGGCTTTGACTTCGGTTTTGGCTTCGCTGCAGCAGTGGCGGCATGTTCCTTCGCTGGCGTAGTAGATAGCTTCCGAGAAGAAGATGATTGGAGCTTGTACGAGTTCTTGATTTTCGTAAGCTTCCCAGAAGCTGTGAGCTTCTTAAGATGAACGAGGAGCAGCTTCTTGAAGTTTGGGGGCAGCTTGTCCTTGTACTTGTCCTCAATCCACTTCGTGATCGCGTACTGGCTAGACCCCGTCCTCTCCTTCATCGCATCAATAGCCTGGCTAATCATCTTCGCAAACAAAAAATCCTAATCAGATCTAATCCAACCAACGACAAATCCTAATAAATTAACAACAACAAGGGTTTCTAATTAGGATACCTCGAGATAGGGAGGATGTGTGGAAGGATTACGAGGTTTCCGTGGAGCAGCGGGCTTCTTCGGCTTCGCCGCCTTGGATTTCTTAGACTTGGGCTCAGCGCCGCCGGTCTCCGCCGCAGCTGCATCATACTCCGTCGTCGGTGTAGCAGCGGGCGTCTCTTCCGTCGCCATTGCAGTAAACTGAGCTATAACTAGAGCAATAGAGAGAGATGGATCCAATGCGAAGGTTTGAGGATGGTTAAGACGAGGGTAAGCGTGGTTATTTTATATACGGGAATGTAAAGAGCATTGCATTGCAGTGATAGCTTCTAATTGGTCAACTGATATTCACACGGATCGTTACCCTCCCAACTTTGAATATTGACCGTCAGATTAAATATTCTCAACGGCGGAGTATGTTTGATAGGATGGCATCAGAGGTTTGAATCAGCTCTGGTGTGCTTCTCTTCTTGATTTGAATTCTAATTTCTCGAGCTGTTGCCGATGGATCTTAGTAATTTTTTGAATATTTAAAGGTCTGGATCTTAACGATCGAACGAATTCAATATCGTCGGATTTGGCTAAGTTTTCAGGTAGAATTTTCGGATTGAAGTTAAATGTGTCTGGGAGGGTTGTTTGTGTGAGTTTTCTGAAGATTTTGTGTTATTCCTCAGAAATTTGTGATGTTTTTCGAGTTCTAAGCTTTAGGAAGATAGTAGACTTCTTAATGGATCTTTTGAAAGTTGAATAATGAAAAATGATTTAGAAAAGGATATCCGAATCCCCGATCAAAGGTCGACGAACTGACACAACTCTTAAGAGTGTAGTGTTTTGTGCTGGGGATTTTCATGTCATTTCTCAGGTTAAATTTCTAAAATACAATCGACTTTTTTTGGTCAGAGGATAGTTCAATTCCGCATTTCGACAATTGATATGTGTTTTCTGAACATTTCGTTAGCAAATCACTGTTAACGATATCTGGAAGTCATTTTACTGAAAACTTTCCGAGTTTAGTGTTCATGTTGTTGTTACCTTTCATTGATCAACCAATTTTCTGGAATAAATTCAGCTAACTCTGGTTTCTTGTTAGATGCATACGGCAGATATAAAAGGACCAAATCAAGTTATTTCCGCATAATTCGCCTGTGCTCACTGGTAACATCATCGCCGAACTACCTAATCAGGTGACACCTTTATTGTTCTTGTTCTTCTAGCTTTTATAACGCATAAAATGTGCTCAACCATTTATTCGTAAATCTGCTATCATATCTGTACTTCTCATAGCATGTATTTATAGTTAATGCCGACGACTAATAAATATTTGCTTTAAAAGTTCTGATGCAGCTTACATAAAGAAATTTTATATTGATGTCATAACTAAAGTCGATATGTAGGGTCGATTTATATATCATAGATATCGGCACTGATGGCCGATGGAAGACTGAATCCCCTGAGTGATCCAAGCACACGCATGTCCTCAGATATATCTCGATCCTTTACTTTCTGTGATATTGTCCTTGATCAATCCATTCCTTGGCAAATTCCAACTTTTACCGTTCAAGAACAAGATACAATTAGCTAGTGAGTTTTAAGAATTGTAGGCACTTCAAATGAGGAAAATCATCTCCTTTTCAGGATACATAGATACATCCACAGACACCAATGAATCAAGAATTGTGGTAATAGTGTTCCATATCATGCTATTCCTTCTGTGTCGGTATCCATAGTAAATCCATGATACAACAGCATTGGTATGGATGAAATAATTCGCATTCAATACCATCAACACAGTAGAGCATTATTAGATAGGACAATCAATATCCTTATTACAATAGCAATAATCGAGATCGATTTTCTTATTTATCAGACCTCTTACAGGATCAGATAATGAAGCAATTATGACATAAATGAATGTAAACTTCATAAATACAAGTGTAATAGGGCTGTTAGTGGACAGGTTCCACCTTGTACTCTTCTTGACATAGGGAAACTCTCTATCTCTCTCTCTCTCTCTCTCTCTCTCTCTCTCTCTCATGTGTACTTTGGCTTCGGCTGAACCACGTAAATCATGTGTCTCTATCTTTGCATTTGCTTTTGCGTCTCTCACTGTTCGTCGACTTCTTCAATTTTAGTTGTAAATGAACTAGTCATACTGATGTCTACTTGTCAAAATCCACTTTTGTGCTGGTAAATACAGAGACACAAGGTGATAATATACTTCAATTAGCTAGTTATGGCAGGATGGAGACGAGGGGATGGAACTTACTGAGAGAATTTCTTTGTGGGAGGCCTGGCTAAGAAATATCAAAATAAAACAAATATATATATATATATATATATATATATTTGTTCAGAATAACTACGGAGAAGAATTATATCTTGCAAAGATAGAAATATGGATATATTCTTTAAAGTAACATATGGTTATTTTGTTTTGAATTTGAAAAGGAAGAAGGCGAATATAGTGTAAGTCATATAGGAGACCTTATTAGAGTGAAGTTCTAGATCCGACACTATATAAAAGACCAATAAGTCGCACAGGAGTTTTTCTCAAAGCATGATGCATTAAATGAGCAATGCTCAAGCCACTACTTGAGCTCAAACCAAAGCTTGAGCCATGCTCGAGCTCATTAACTTTTTGGGTGCGCATAGTATCGACTATATTACTTTAATCTTTAATCTGCCAAAATGTTCATTTACTTTATGTTCCATTTAACTTGATAAATAAATTGTGCTTGTTACTCGGGTTATTTGGATAAGGTAAATCGGATCAATCCATTTCAATTATAAATCGCCAAATGTGGTGGGTCATGCGTGATTTTTTTTTAATCATGGGACCGGAATCATTTAAGATTTTATGATAAACCATAAATTCTTAATTGAGATTCCCAAAAGTTATGATAAGGCCAGTCACAAACTCAAAAAGAGCAAAACCTAAGCACCATATTCTTAAAAAAAGTAGAAAATAGAAAGAAATTTCACTCGTAGCCACTCAATTAAAGCTCCAAGTTTCAGCCTTATAACAACGCATGGAAAATCAATGTTACAATCAACTTTATATAGCATGCTATAAAAGATGATATGCAACTTGTCATATAAAGGTGTAGCCCCTGACGGGTAGCTTGATTGAGATGGATAGCACATGAAACTTAATTCACGAGTTCGAGTTTTTCCGCTGTAATGTGAGATAGAAATTTTTCGGGTTTTTAGGAAATTTTTTTTGAATGTTGTAGCACATATGTGTCTTTACTCAATGGTGTGGTGAGGACAGCGTGTGTCTAGGATTTATTAATGTCGCTTAAAATGCTCAAATATTTGCTCGAAACAATCATCTAGACAATAGTACTTTGGGTTTACAAAACCACAACCACTCTTTACTATGTGACGATGGAGGAAAATTATTGTGTTTATGTCAAGTGTCACATATGAATTTTTTAGTTGTATCGTTGTTTGTAAACGACATACTCATCACTGTAAGTAACATTAATTTCGTAAATGCCCAATGAACAATTGTCTTCGACATTTGATAAGAACGACATATATGAGGTCAAATACATTTACTAGGAGGCTTAGTAAAGCTTGTATGTTGTTTTATGTTGACTATGTGCTGTAAACCTTCTATTTTGGTGTTGCATGCAATGCTAAAATCATGCTATGAAATGAGGCAATGTTTAGCTTGCATGTTAGATTTATCGGTGTGCATGTGTTCATTTGAAGTTTATACTGCTGTAATTTTCTATAAAGTTAATTTATGTGATGTTTAGGTTTGCATGTTGAGTCATGTGAGTTATATGGCTTCTCCATTGGTGAATTATGCTAGAAATGACGTATAATATGCGTTTTCATATGTTAGACCTTGAATTATAACACTGAACATGCATGAGTTTTAATTGGCTTCCATGAAACTTAATTATACTTGAATGTTACATTATGATGTAGAGACATACTGTAAATAGCAACACTGATAAGTCATTTGAAGTACGTGTTATGATATATATAATTGATGAAAATATAATATTCTCCCTACAAGGAAGTTCAGACTATTTCACTTGTCGAGATTTTTCTTTAGGATGTAAAAAGTATGGTGCACCGACGATATTGTGGACGCATGGCTAAACGGTCGAATGGATGAGTACTAAGTGAATAAAATTAAAATGCCACATACATTGAGCGCTCACTATATTCCCTCACGTTGGGTTGGATTCCGTGAGCCATAAAACTTGGGAACGATGACGTGGTATGCTATATGCGCATGCCATTTCTCCCTTGGGTGGGTTGGACTGCATGCGTCATAAAACTATGGATGTGATGTAGTTAAGGTGTTATCGGGAAGTTTCGTTGTGTTCGGAGCTGTCCCAGTAACATCGTTTAATAGAATCGGTGATGAACGTTATTTTGCCTTTGTGGATGTCCATGATGATGGTTGTGCTTATCGTGAATTTGTTTATATTATTGTTTACATTGCTTTGTGACCGCAACTCTAATATTTAACCTTAAAGATGCTAGAGTGGGTCATTTACTGAATCTTTGTACTCACGCTATTTCTTTTTCAGGTGCTAATGATAGAGGCAAGGTGCCTGCGGAGTTCGATTTAGAGTGAGCTCGGATACGAGAGGATTGTTAAGTATTTTAGTTAGGATGTGTTTTTGTTTTTGTTGTTCTTGGATGGCTCTAACTCATGGCAAACTTGTATAACATCGTATTAGGAAGATGACTATTTAGTTCAAACTAATATGTACTTGTTGGCTTAGGATTTGAACCCTTAAAGTTATAGTATTTTTCGTATTCGGTGAACTTGAGTTTATTTTATGAAAAATGTAGTAAATTGGTTCAATTGTGATTTGATGCAGAAAACATGTGTCATGTCTTTCGAAACAAATTTAATCTTTTGAAATGATTTAAGAACATTTAACTTGAATTTTGAGTAAGTTGATTTCAAGAGTTTTTAGATATGTTTTAACTGTATCATTATCGGTTGTTCGAACCCTAAATCGGTCGACCAAAACTGTAAATTTGGTTACTTGTGCTCTCTGTTTGATTATCCGTGGACCGAATCATAATTAGTCAACCGAAATCATAATATTGCTATTTGCTGATAGTGAGTCTTTTGTATTGGATCAAATGATCAACATCCATAATCAGTCAATTGATACATCACGTTTTGGTTTGAGTTGTTACTTGTGAAATTTGGTCCACGTTTGACATGCAATTCAAACATTCTTAAATGGTTATTTTCTTTGCGATTATTTCGAAATTGAACTTTGAGATGTTAAGCTTGGTGCATTTTATTTTCTCGCTTGAGGGGTAGATGATCATGGAACTTCAAGAACCGGTGCTCGACTAAGCGTAAATGATAATCTCTCTCACGATCGTTTATGCAAGAACTATTGCTCAAACCGTTTGGTTTTTGTTTGGACATTTTTTTATTATGTGTTTTTCATCTTACTTTCATATTTCTGTTAAAAGTTTGGTATTTTTTCCAACTTTAGATTTGGTTCGTTAAAAAATATTGTTAGATAAATATTTTAAAACTTTAAAATCCAACGAATTTAAATAAAATTAGCTACAATTATGGTGCTCAAAAATATTATTTAAAAATATTTTAAATATTAAAATTTAAAAATTTTATATTTTTATATTTTGAAAAATAAACTCTATATTATATTTAATATACTCATATATTATGATGCGGTATATTCCGAGGTAACTATTGTTTATGGAAAAAACTATTCATCCCTAATAAATTATCTAATAAATCACACACAATTAATTTCTATCGTATAGACGTCTCGTGATTCGAACAATTTTTTCGTAATTCGTAAAAATATCAAAATTATAGATATAATTGTTATAAATTTATAATGTGTGGTTTTGACTGTATTATATTAATATATATAATTTTTTATGTAATTTTTTAGAACATACGCCCATGTTTACTCTTATTCATTGTACACTGATTGTGTGACATCGTAGCTGGTTCCCATTTGGATTGCAGCCTTCAATCCACGTGGCAAAGCATCGTACCACGGAATTTTCCTTTTAATACCCGAAAATGCCAGCAACAGAACCTACTCGAAGACCTTATATGTAACCTACCAGTGTCGAAGAGAGCAAGCATCGGTTATTCTGATCTTCAGGTAATTAGAATTTTTTTACTCTCATTTAGGTAATTAGAATTTCATAGTCTCATTTGTAATTTCTTAATCTTTTGTTTTGGTAAGTAATTTCTTAATCATTACTTCGTCTGATCTAGAAGATGTTAGTGATTTATCTATGTCGAACTTTTTTGTTAAGATTTTCCGTTACTTTTAATAACTTTCGAATGTTTTCACTGGATTTGCTGAGAATGGGCCAGTCAATTTGTAGATTTTACTGGTTATCTTAAAGTATTATTCTGGTCATCCACTATTTATTTCAGTAATGGATACGTGGTTACAATTTTTCCTTAACTGATTATCTGTTTACCTTAAACGAAAGAACTTAATTTGATTTTTGATGAAAAGAAAATAGCACTTTTTAAATTAGTTGTTCATTTGCTAGATTTTTTATCCACTTTTACAATTTCCGTACACAGATTATTGCAAGTATGACTTTAGTTTATGTTCGTTCTAACCTGTTATCCGGATGATAACCAGTAACGCGTAAACCATGTCAAACCAAGACCGATCAATATCCGAATTTGAGTAGGTGCATAGATAGAGTATGATTTTCTTTTCTTTTTTTTTTTCCCCAGTTGACGATTGGCTGATTTTGCAGTCATCAAAATATGGTTTCACTTGGAAAAACAAATGATGATAACAAATTTCAAAGTTACATGTACTACCAACAACCGGATGTATTAATTCATTATAGTGCAACCCGTTTCCTCATGATGCACACTTCTTATCTGCTTCTTAGATAATGCTTATTCTTAGATACATCTGCATTGTGAGACTGCAAATGTTGAAACATTTGGGATTATGTTGAGATGAGAGTAATCTAAAGTAAGCGGTAGAGTGCATAATTTTTTCTACGATTGATGAACTTATCTTTTGGCATATGTATATCTAAGGTAAGAGATTTAAGAATAGTAGGGTCTATAAGATCTATCGAAAGTGGGAGCACTGTTGAAATAGACGGGTTCATTTTAGAGATTAGTATGAATAGCTACAAGTGATTCAATTATGAATAATGACATCTCTTAATACCAGAAAGATCGGCTGATCAGGCAGTTGAATGGCTATTGAAGGGAGAGACCCTTGAGCCGATTGTCTTGACAATTTTGAGATCGGGGTTCGGGTCCTTTTCTGAGTAAATTGTCAACCCGATTGTCTTGACAATTTACCGATAACCCCTCAATTTTGAGAACTCACTGTAATACAGTGAGTTTTCAGTTTTTGAAAGGTTTATGGTGTTTGAATTGGTTGTTTTAGTAGTGGATTTCGATTGCTTGAGTGATAGTGGAGGATAATCTTGTAATATTTGATAGCGATTTGGAGCAGTGGAAGTGTGATATGATTTTGAGTAGTTGAAGTGTGATATAATTTTTGAGTAGTGGGGAGAGCTATTGCATAATCGTTAGGAGTATGAACTCGTTTCCTTTGTCTGGCTTTTTTCCTGCCATTGTTCCTGTTAAGAATTTGAGCAGTTATCGGTAGAGTTATATGTTTCCCTTTGATGAAATCGATATCGAAATCAAAAGCAGAAAAATTGTTTGCCAGCTTGCAAAAATTGTTTAAAAATCGGTATTCTTCCCTTTAATGAAATTGATATCAAATCAAAAGCGGAAAAATTGCTTGCCATCCTGCAAAAATTATTTAGAAATCGATACTCTTCCCTTTGATGGAATTGATATCAAAATAAAAAGCGGAAAGTATTGCTTAAATAGTTAAATTTGTGCAAAAATTGTTTTTGAAACAATATTTTAGCATCTTTCTACTATTGAAAATTTTCTTTTGATAGTCGAGTGATTTTTTGAGAACCTAACCAAATGATGGGATGAAAAGGTATGATCTATTTAGGGCTGGAACTTTGGGATGTTGTTTGAATACCATTGTAGCCTATATCAGAGGCATCGATGTGCTCTAGTGACTCATTTGCTTGTTTTAAAGCAGCAAAAAAAAAAAAAACAATAATAAAAAATAAAAATAATTCAAAAATATCCATGGCCAATAACAGGGAGAAAATGACTGTAAAAGGTTTGTTGATTCATTAGTTGGTCGTATATGAATGTAGAAGGAATCATTTATGTGCGATGATTTGTGAAAAATAATTTTTATGTGCGCTGCGCTAGAGACTCTTTCAATCGTTTTAAGCCTAAAGGTCAGTTGAAAATGGTCCAGGACCAATAATCTAGGATAAATAACTCCGACAAGTTCGGCAAATTACTAGTGGGACATTTACCTATATGGAAGGTATCATTTTGGTATGACAGTTTGCCAAAAAGTATCTTTATGCATGCTAGAGACCCGTTTGCTCGTTTTAATGCACATACATCAGTCAAAAACGATCTATGGCAAAGAATCTGTAAAATTACTCTGGAAAAGGCGGTGAATGACTAGTGGATCTTTATTTCGTTATAGTGCTAGTAATTGGTATAATTGATTTTAGATTTTTTTTCTCCGTTGAGAGGGTATTTGGATTAAAATATTGGTTTATGAAGGTTAACAAGGTCCTAAGACTTGAGTTTCATTGTAGTAGAGTTCTCGTAATATCGCGATTACGTTTGCGGAAGTTTGAACGTTGCTTGCTCTTGCTCACTTCTGTCGTATAACTCCTGCAATCTTATCAACAGTGAGGACGGCTATGAGAGCCGCCTCTTGCTGTGCAATCCTATCTCGTAGTACACTCCAAATCCTAGGGTTATGCAACTGCCTAATGCTTGCATAAGTGATTGCCCTAAAGCTTTAATTGAAGCTATGTATAAGCCCCATATGGGCTTAGACAATGCTTGTATACAGTTGATTGCAATCAACATATATGGTTTCACTTGGAAAACAAATGATGGTGACCAAATCTAAAGTATATGTAGTACCAACAATTGGATGCACAAATTTATTGTAGTGCAACAAATTGTGAATTTGACGAGTTTCCTCAAGTTGCACGCTTCTTATTCATTCTTAGATAATGCTTAGTCTTTGACACTTGGGCATGTGAGACTACAAACAATCAAGTATTTTGCCATTTTCTCGAAATGAAGTTTCACAGTAGATGTAGTTTAGACTTTTCAAAATAATATTTTTCTTTTGTTTGGGCTCATTTCCATTCATAATACTGATAATTGTTTGTTACTGCAAAGCTGCAGATATTAACAATGGCCTCTGGAGCAGAAGGTGAAAAAGTTGTTCCAAGTGAAGAGCTTCTTGAATGGCCTAAAAAAGACAAACGGAGATTTCTCCACGCTGTTTATCGTGTTGGGGATTTGGACCGCACCATTAAGTATCTCTTGGCAGATATTATCTAGTGACAACAAAAACTTTTTGATGTTAATGAATTAAAATGCCGATATAGCTGATTGACGTATTTATATGTGAAGGTTTTATACTGAGTGCTTTGGCATGAAGCTCTTGAGGAAGAGAGATGTCCCAGAAGAAAAGTATTCAAATGCATTCCTCGGTTTCGGTGCTGAAGAATCTAATTTTGCATTGGAATTGACTTACAGTATGCTTCTTAAATTTCTAACTAAACCCATGTTCTGTTGTCCTTCATTCTTAATATAACTGTTTCTAGTCATTCGACCATATTTTTTTTGCAACGTAGCAGAACTGAAATTGCATCACTAGAACTACTCGTAGTACATATATGAGCTACTAGCTTTTGCACGGAGGGACTACAGTGAGTCTAGCAAGGTCGGGAATCTAGTCAGTTGTCCAGTAATTTTTCTATGCTCTTAAAACTATGCTTAGGCTTTGCATGGGTGCTTGCAAGCATATGTAGTGAGATACTATAATTGCTTCTACTTTTCTGTTGCTATTTTACCATGTCAATGAATGCAAAATTTTCTCGTGTTTATATGCAGATTACGGAGTTGACAAGTATGATATAGGGACAGGCTTTGGGCATTTTGCAATTGCTACTCAAGATGTATGTATTTCATTATTTAAATTTCAATGATGTTGGTATTCCATGTTTGAATTTCAATGGTACTAACGGTACTAACTGCAGTGAAGGACTAGACCTTCTTGATTGTATCACTTTATAAGCGGATAGAAAATGCACTTGTAGGTCTACAAGCTTGTTGAAGAGATCAAGGCCAAAGGTGGTAAGGTGACACGGGAACCTGGTCCTGTCAAAGGAGGGAAAACAGTAATTGCATTCGCGCAAGATCCGGATGGCTATATGTTTGAACTCATTCAGAGGGGCCCTACACCAGAACCTCTCTGCCAAGTCATGCTTCGTGTAGGCGATCTGGATAGATCTATCAAGTTCTATGAAAAGGTGCATAAGTTTTATGGTCATCCATTTTCTTTTTGTGAATCTTTTTTTTTTGTTGTGATTGAAACTGACTTTTGTGCTTCGATTTGTTTTCTTAGTGTTTATTTAGTTATGCAGGACTCTTCTTATATAGTTTCCCCATATATATTATAGTTGGTTTTTTCTTCATTTAAGTTGCGACTTTTTTCCAGTTCTATTGACTTTATAAAACACTAGCGAATGAGCTCGCTGCCGATATTCCTATTACTTAGATGCTCTGCCCCGTCAAGAAATGCTGCTTATAGTGGATTTGCTTGCAGCCTTTTTAACAAGAGAGTTTCTTTACTGCTCTTGGTGCTAAGTTTTACATCATCTATATAGAGCAAGATGATAGGTTGTGGTAGATGCAACGGGCAGGCCCTCACTTGAGCTAAAATTGCATCGTCCAAACTGTGGTCCTAGATTACCAGTGAACCTTGTTACTCACCTTTAGAATGTCCATGAAGTATTAAGCGTAAGCTTGTAAATTCTAGCTGCAAAGCTAGGCCCTCAGGTGAATAAAATTGCATGGTCGAAACTGGTGGCCCTCAGGTGAATAAAATTGCATGGTCGAAACTGGTGGTCCTAGATTTAGAATTAATTTTGTTTAGAAGTCACTATTTCGGAATGCCCATCAAACACAGTTAACATTAGCTTGTAAAGTTTAGTTGTGAACAAGAATCTATTACTAGGACAACAGAAATTAAACTAGACTCTCTCTCTCTCTCTCTCTCTCATGTAATGAGTTCCATTCTTAAAACTAGTTTCTTTAGTTGTTTTGCGATTCTTTGGGAGATCAAAGTCAAGTACATGCTGCAGGGTACTACCAAATACATTGTACATGTAGTTCAAATAGTGAGCTGGCTGTGTATGCAAGATAGTTTGCACTCAGCATCAAAGGCTATCCACACGTACTCGGACGACATGTGGTAGCTACATGTTTGGATCTAAACTTCTATATTCAAAAGGAATTTACCTAACTCTACTTGTTCTCTTAAAATTTACGTACGTGAATTGAGTATTGAGTAGTTCCAGAAAGCTTTCCGCCAATTATTTAGGTATTTGCCGGCATCAGAATGTACTCGGACGACAGTTATCTGCCGGCACGAACCGGACTGTTCAGTTTCTTTCCCCCATATGCCGGCCATTTAATATTTTCTATTGTTATTAGAAATAAAAATAAATGTGCACCTGTATGGTCGACACATAATATACGTCCAAAGCTTTATGTTCTGCCGCCTGAAATTAGTTTGTGACTAGAGCTTCTGGCGGAATGCCATTTCACCTGACTACATGTGACTATCAATAGCGGCCTTCTATTATTAATTCTTTTGTATCCTTTTATTTGATGTAGGCTTGTGGAATGAAATTATTGAGAAAATCTGATAATTCTGCATACAAGGTAATGCTTATAAATCCTTTATATGTTTAAGCTGTCAGAAACTAGACTTGAACAGCATGATATTTTTTCTACTGCATTATGTTGTGCTAGTTTAATCTCACTGCATGTCTGTGTGTACAGTATACAATTGCTATGCTGGGCTATGCCGATGAGTACGAAACAACCGTTCTTGAGTTGACGTACAACTATGATGTGACCGAGTACACCAAAGGAAATGCCTACGCACAGGTATGTAATATCCATCCGTTTCTCCTTGTTATACCCGCGCGTTTATAGCAAAGCATCGTAAACTATTTTGTCGCAGGTTGCAATTAGTACTGAAGATGTTTATAAAAGCGCCGAGGTGGTTGATGCCGTCACGAAGGAGCTAGGTGGTAAAATCACTCGTCAGCCTGGACCGATCCCTGGACTTGGTACCAAAATCACCTCATTTCTCGACCCAGATGGCTGGAAAGTGGTCAGTGCTCTATTATAATCATCCTCTTAAAGGTCTAACCAATTTTTCAAATAGTAGTATTAGACTTTTTGCTGATATTTTGAATGTATTTCAGGTTCTTGTTGACCACAATGACTTCCTGAAGGAGCTGCAAAGTGATTAGAAAAATAGCATGTATATGTTAGTTCGTTGTGCTTATGTGATATATATATATATATATATATATATATATATATATATATATATATATATATATATATATATAATGAAATAAAGCATGTGGCAGGGCACAGCCTTTCGAACTTTTAATTGCATGTTGGTTGTTAGTTCTGTATAACTTCGGACATATGCGAGAGTTAGTCAATGCCTGAAATTTGCCAATAAATTGCTTATTATCTCGGTTGAATCGATTGGTCCTGATAGTTTTGAACATCCATTTGTTGTACCGCGTCCCCAATACTTGCAGCTTATCGCTTCTAGTTTGCTCAATTTGAGTGGCTCATGTGTCGGCGCTGTTAATCGAAACCGCCTTGATCGAGCTCATGAGTGATGTAGCATATCCATTTTGCTATAGCTTTATATCGATAAATAGGCTGTTGACATTGTGAGATATGTAGTGATCATGGTGCTATGTCATAGTGAAATCTTTTCTCGTCATCGAATGGATCATGTTGTATGGAGTGCTTTTACGATGATTCTCGTTTTGGTTGGCGAGGTATAATTTGTATAAAAGTGTCAGCTCATGATATTTTTTTTTTTAAATATTCGCGTTGGAAGGATTCAGTACTAAATTGGTTTGGTTCTCACAAAAACAAAAAAAAAAAAAAAAATTTAGCTTATTTTGAATGCATATCTTTTCTAATTTCTTTAATGCATACTTTTCAGAAAAACTGTTATTCAGAGATATACTACAATTTCACAAGAGTAACTGGACTCGTCCAAAACATTAAGTATATGACGTGATTTTGTGGGGCTTTCTTAATAAATGTTTTATCCAAAAGGATGATTCATTGTTTTCCTAACTACCAATTAATGTTTGATGGTGAGAGGTTCAATTCCACCATATTTATAAGGAAGCTAATATGGTGGCGGATCAATTAGCTTTAAAAGGTTTTTCTTAATTTTAGGTTCTCATAAGTTGTTTTTCATCCGCTCAGGAGATGATCAGTTTGTTATACGGCTCTATTAGATTAATAAAGTGCTGAGGGGTTAAATCCACTCTTTTTGATCCAAAAAAAAAAAAAACAATTAATGTATGAATTTGGATACATGCATAGCCTAAGAAGATGCACAAAGATTATGACAGCATGCACATGATATTTTATCTTTAATATTTTGGTAGATTACAACATTCCCTTCTCTGTCAGAGATGGTTTTGAGATATTAAAAATTGGCTAAGATAAGATAAGATTGCAGTTTAGTTTTCCAGGAAAACTCATAAAATAGGAAAGCTTTCATTCATTTCATGCTACTACAATCTTATATTGTGCATGCAATTATTATTATCATTTTTTAAGAAGATGGTAAATGGGACCAAGCACAATGATTTAAGATATTTGTTGAAAAAGTCACTGCTTTATAAAATTTTACCAAATAAATTCCTAAATCGTCCATCTTATCCTATTTCTGCGGCACATTTTAACTTCATAATCCCTGCCAACCTTCTGGGGTCACAGCTTCTGTTATTCATTCCCAACCTCTCCGCAAGCATTAGTAAGATAAATATATCGTATCACTCTATTTTTATCTAGATATAGAATAAAGTTAAACTCATCAGTCACAAATTTAAAAAAAAACTTTAATATACAAAAAAAGGAAAAGATAAAAGGTTTGAAATTGCAAAAAGAGATTTTCAGATACAAGCTCGTAATTAATATTTTATGCAATTGGGCTCCTCAAACTGATTGTGGTGGGCATCACATTGTTTTGGTTAGTATATTTATATATGAGCCATAATCCTAGAAATTGTGGAAACATGATAACAGTTCAATGACTTATATTTTTTTATAAAATGAAAAGCGTCGAAGAGAAGCAAGTTTAGGCCCGAGTGAACGAGGATAGTTTTCTCACAGATGAACTCGGACAATATATTTTATTATTATATAAAATAATTATGAAATACTGAATTTACGTTGTGATATTAATAAGCATATTTTATGGCTCATGCTACCCGTTCATAGACAGGAGGTATCTTCTAACTAAGTTTGAAGCACGATCTAATAATAAATAAGATGGCGGCAAGGTACCCTAAAGTTGCTAATATGATAGTCAAGCAGAGCGTCAATACTTCGTGACTGACTTAGATGGTATATCAGATCGGAGTTCATTTTCTCACTACAGTTTTAGTCAAATATAAATTAATAAATCGCAGTAAAAAAAGAATATATTCAGTAATACTAAAAGCTAATTCACCAAAACGATTTTATTTCATTATCTCGAAAAAAGAAAAAAAAATGGCGGCATCCCATGTTTGATAGGTAGGCAGGCCCGAGAAGTGATTCCTGCTGCTAAAATCTGTACTGTTATCTAGAAAAAAGGATAAGGTCCCAATATGGCAAAAGTGGTTATTAGTACCTGATCTTGTAGCTAGCTACCCCATAAATAATGAAAGGGCTTTGCGGAAAAAAAATATTTATAAATATTTTTTTATTTCAAATAAGTCTCGGATTTTATGAAAAAAATTATAAATCACTCAAAATAAAAACACACACATTTATATAAATATTTTTTAAACTTTGAATACTTTTGTATGTTCAATAATTTTGTATTCAATTTTTCTTTTTAATATTTTTTAGGAGATATTTTGATACTCAAAAATTTTATATCCAATAAAACTTTTAAAGTCTAAAAATATCTATTTAGATATATATTTTTTTAAAAATATAATATAAAATTTGAGAATACATAAAATCTTTTTAAAATTTTTTTGTATATTGTGTTTTGGTTTAATAATTATTAGAAAAAAAGTAAATATTTATTTAGATGGACTGTACAAAAAGTAGGTGCTAATTTGAAATTAGAGGAAATGCCATATTAATTCCTGTTTTAAAAGAATGTGTGAATTAGTCTTTAATATCAGACTTTTAACAAATGAGCGTCAATAAAATTCATGTCAGAGATATTTTGACTATTAATAAATATTCTTTAGAAAAATTTTGAGTATAATTTAAAATTTTGTTATTCAAAAAAATATTTCTATATAAGTGTTTTGAAATTCTATTTTAACGGACTAGTAAATAATCTGCTAAGATTTTAAAATTTTAAAATATTTTTCGAAAAAATTTTAAATATAAAAATTAATGTAATTTATAATTTTTATATTTAATATACAGAAAATAATTTTATATTTAATATAAAAGGTATTTGTATATTATTAAAAAAATATTATATTTTGAAATAGATACTTTACACAATAAAATATAAATAAATTTGAAATGAGAGGTTTATTATAAATTTTACAATAGTATACGTAAGTCTCTTGAAATAAAAGTAGGCGAGAGAGAAAAATAAAGGGAACCCCAAAAAAAAGAGTGAGCGCAGACCGCGTAACATTTAGTACTACTATCTGTAGCTGAAGTTGTCGACTAAGCAAAATCTTTCAGCTTGCTCCCAAATCTATGCCGTCAAATCCGGCGCTCACGGAGGCGGCTGCGTCGGCGAGAAGATTCCGGCTGAGCAAGAAGCGGCGAGGCCGTCCTCCGGCTCCGCCGCCGCCTCCACCGCTGCCTTCTCACGCTCTCCGTCCCCGCCGACGCCACCTGTCCTCCGACGAAGAAGAAGAGAACGAGCTGCCGTTGAAGAAAAAGTTGAGGCCCTTGCTCAAACTTCCCCATTCTAAGCTCCAAAACATCGTGGTCCAGCAGCGCGCGGTGGAGTCGGACGGGAGCTCATTGGATTCGTCCGACGGTGTGTCCGGCTCTGAGTCCGACCTACAAGAGGAGGCCACGGCGGAGAAAATTAAGCGACCAGTGAAGAAGAAAGGTGGGTCGGGTCGCCGCGAGGTAAGCTTACTGGCACTACTTCTGGTCCCTTACCATTTATGTCTGAACTTACAACAGCTTTTCCAACTAACGTAATTTATTTAGACTGCTCAATTTAGTATTTTTGTTCTGATATTGAAATTGGTCTCTGCTTTGTTTCATGTTTGATTTATTTCAGGAAGAGAAGCCAGTTGCTCCCCGCAGACTCACACGGTTGGCTTCAGGTGTAACATTTGTTGATTAAGCTGTGAAGTGATTTGCATTTGTAAGGAGTTTTTCATTTTTTTTTTTTTTTTTTTTTTTTCATTTTTTTTTTCAGGAGCTCTTCCTACGGTACCGAAAACGCCGCTTCCAGATAGGAAAATGCTGGTGGCAGTGCTTGATAAGCTGCAGAAGTATTTATCGACATTCATATATCTCGTGTTGCTTTCTTTTATTGCTTTTGTGTGTTTGTGATTGGATAAGTTTCTCTTATTTTGCAGAAAAGACACATATGATGCGTTTGCACAACCTGTGGACCCCGAAGAGGTTTGTGTCAAGTGTTAATGTAACGTAGTTGGATGAAAGGGATGTTTGTGTTGCTTTGAAGCTTATTTGATTGAACTGTTATCTTGCAGCTACCTGACTACCATGATATCATTGAGTTCCCAATGGACTTTGCTACTATAAGAAAGAAACTGTTAAAGGGTGATTATACGACTTTTGAACAATTCGAGGTGAGATTCTTCATTTTCATCATATTGGAAAATAGACGAATAATCTTATAGCTGATTTGCACAAGATTGCTTGTATATCATTTTGGAAAGTAATGCGAAGCATGTAGTCAGTTTCTTTTACACCAAGCTTGTAAATCACATTTTATCATGATAGAGGCTTAGAAGTTCTTTTAATTTGATAATCATTTCTCCCTCACCATAAGCATTTCAAGGTCAATACTAGGAATACCATTGGCATCTCATACATCATAGCAACATGCTTGGGATGATGTATTCGTCAATTCACCTGTTTTACGTGTGTCAAATTTGGTATATTCCGTTCCTAAGTTTTATATGTTAATTTGGCAAGATGTTTCTTGAATGATAAGTTTGGTGTTTGTATGAGTTGCCTTCTTAATATATTATAACCTGGAATGTAAGTGAAAATTAACAACTTGGCTACAATAAGCCAACATATTGTGGTACATTAAGAAATCTTGTCAGCAATTATCTGAAAGACGGTTCCAATCTTATGGATCAAATGTACCACGTAAAGTAATTTTATTTCATTTAATGATAGAGTGCATAATTGATATATATCATGCGGGTATCGTAAACCATGTAAAGTAGTTATTCCGGTTGCTGTTGAATGTAGTTGTATTGTAGGTGAAAAATGCCCACTAAACATTTAACTATAGTAATCCTTCTATCTCTACACGGCTTATTAAATGTTGTATGTTTTCCTTTTAGCCTATAATGCACATAGTATTAGAATCTATGTTTTATGGAGACACTTAACTCACAAATATTAGAAATGTGGTAGGGACGAAGGTATATAAGTACATGATGTATCAGTTCATCTCAAAAGTTGCATGACCACGTGCATGGATATTTATACCTGTTACATATCTCTTCAAATGCATGACTCCTACAACAACTCTCACACTATAGGCATAAATAAATCTCCGCTAATTCCACTAATTTCATTACACTCACTACTTTCCTATTAGATGCATGAGTTACAAACTAGATAACATGAGTTACAACTTCACCTAAAAGAAGCCTAGCACTACTGGTTTGACTCTCTCCGTTGCTACCCGAAATCACATTTGTGAAATCAACGGGTTGTTAGTACGTGCACATGTGGCTCCTGCGAGCATCGGATGTAGTGGGCTGACCAGAAATCCAAAGTAGCAAAAATTGTTTAAATTAGGTATATGGTATTAATTTGGAAACTTAAATATTAAATACTTTTAAGGTTGGGAGGATTCCATAGGAAACCGTCATGTTCTCCTTGTCTTGATTTTGCATAACTGAGAATGTTGTATGTTTCAATTGGTCACTAGTCAGTGCTATGTAAGTTATAAGCAATATGAGGTACGCTATTACATCAGGTGCACTTCTTTTGCGTGCATGAAGATTGGTGCCGCATAATTTATTAGTATAATCTCCTTGAGAAATTGTTTGAGTGTTTTCTTAAATTGATCCAATTCTCTATTTCAAATGTTACTGTGTTTCATTTGGGACTAGTTACACATGTAAATCTCGATTTAAAGTTTTTCTAAAAAGATCTTGCACTGAATATCTTTATTCAGGATTTGGTTTCCAAAACTTGCCATTTTTTCATCTTTGTCAATGTTCCCTATCATTGTGGTGGACATCAATGTTTTGAAGTTTTACATGATACTTAATAATGCTAATATGTGAACCTTTATTCTAAGAAGCATGTTTTTGGGATACGTGACACAGATATTGCACAATACAGATATGTAGATCCGCGTTGTTTCTAAAAAGGATACAATACGTCGATACTTAAAATATTTATTTAAATGTTGAATTAAAAGTTACAAAAGCATTTATAAAAAATTAGCCAAAAAAATCGATTTTTTAAAACATAAGAAGTCATACATTAATGTTAGAGTTGCTACTTTGCAATATGTATTTGGGGCACAAGCCTACCTCTTATACAAAAAGTTACCCACACAATACACCACTAGTGAGTCACCTATCCTAATTAAATTTGTTACGTACCCCACAAAAAGTGATCAATATCATGTGAGTAAATAACAATCACTATCCCGTTAACAAAATATTTATCACTAGTGAACCTTATGTAATTGTTCTCAACCTCATTTTTACCACTATCACCACCTTCATTCTCATAACTATCATTATCCTCGTAAAAAATAAAACTCTCCAACTCCGATTCATCAAATAAACGTTTGTCAATTTCTAGCTCTCCAAAATCTTCAAATGTTCCAAATTCACCTCCACAAATATCCCACATCGATGTTGCTTCTATAATGAACTCCTCTTTGAAAGAAGAAGATTATTGTGGATGAAAAACAAGTCATCCACATGTTTTGGAATGATCTTATTCCTTCTCAAAGAATGTATAAAGAGTAGGCATTCCAATTTCTTTTACAATATGAAAATGATGGTTACACAAGAAGCTTTAGAGCTACACTTTGAAGTAAGGGAGCAAGGACCATAAACACAACGACATTATTGTTTAGAGCTTTGCTATGCACCCCCAAGAAACCACACATGTTAACGTGGCACAATCAAGACCACACATCACGATGGGTATATTTGTAAATTTGATTTTTTTTTAGGATCACGAGGAAATTGTGCGGATCACGAGACGCGTGTGTGGTGGAGATTGGTTGTTTGTGATTTGTTGGGGGTTAGTAGTTTTTTCCTATTGTTTATATTGTCAGGTTAAGAAATTAGTACTATAAGTGAATTTGAAATTTGGTGGTACATCATATAACAAGGAATTAATAAAATGGAAAATGGACTACATAATCATTTGGAGCATACTTGTAAAACCTATATATATATATATATATATATATATATATATATAATATATATATTATATATTTATATATATATATATATGGATGTTGCATAAAAAATAGCAGTTGAACTTAGTACTACACACTACTGCTACTATGTAACATGTGCATATAGTTTGGACGACAAAATTTACGTGAGAGATAATGTAGTATCCTAATGAATTTAATACTATATTCCAAACTTCTAATGCCCTCTGTTAAAATTGCGTGCTTTCTTAACAAATTTGACATCATAACATACAAAAGCTTTGTTATTATGTTATCCTATCCCAAAAAATTTTCTTTTGTGGATTACATCATAGTTATATGTTCCTGTTGGCATGGTCTATGTCGGGCGGCACGATTCTATTCCGGCAGTTATCAGCATAACGCGAACCAACACGGCACGTGACAAAAAAATCTTATAAATACATTATTACATTAATTTTAAAATTTTATTTTTATTTTTGAAATAATAGATAAAATATTTATGGGCACGATCGGCACCGTTGGCATAGTCTGGTCGGGATCTTAAGTTACCAAAACTACGCGTTGCTTGGCACTAATAATCTTAGCTTACATGGAGCGTTTAGAGTGCGACCTATCAAAAGAAGAAAAGATCGCGTATTGCTTGAGAAGTTCAAGATATTAAGGATGATTTTGTGTAACATAACAACCATCTCTTTGGCAAATTTCTCTGTCAAAGCAAAGTTTAGATGCTTTTTGGTATTTCCATTTTATCTGTTTGTTCTTCTAAAGATATGATATTAGAAAAAAAAAATCGGCACAGTAAAGTTATAGAACTACCCAAAGCAGTGTTATTAAAAGGCGCCCGGGCGCTCGCCTAGGCGCTAAGGCGAGGCGAGGCGAGGCCCGGGCGCCTTAAGAAGGTCAAGGCGAGGCAGTATTAGTAAGGCGCTACTAAGGCGCTCGCCCGGGCCTAGGCGAGCGCCTTGGGTGCTCGCCTAGGCGCCCGGGCGAGCGCCTTGCTTATATGTAAGAAAATAGTGAGTTAAGAATAATGTGCCATTTTTACCCTTCTCTTTTAAGGGTTGAAAAAAACTTAAATGAAGAGTAAAAAAGTAAAAACAAATGAAAGAAAATATAAATGCTTGAATTATCAAGCTATTACACGACTTGGTCTATGTCAAGTACAATCAAGCACTTAAGGCTCGATATAATTTATGAGATGTTATGGATCCTATTCAATTGTATGATATTGATGATAGCAATGAATGGATAGTTGGAGAGATAGATGCCAATACATCCAATGAAGATGAATTGGTTTTTGAGGATGACAATTTGATTTGGGGAGATGTGGCAAGGGCAAGTGGAGTATGTTTAAGGAGAGCAACAAGAAGTCATGTCCAGGTACAATCTCAAAAAAGTAAAGGAAAAGCAAAGCCTTCAAACTTAAGGGATGAAGAGATTGAAGAAAAACTCGGAAGACTCTAAAGAAGGGCTTGAAGGTTATATATGCAATGATGGTGAAGATAAATGTTTAGATGATGCAGAAGATACTTTTGATGAAGAATATAATTAGATAATCCCGTATTTAGTTATATTTTGCTTAGTTCTCTTTTTGGACATTGAATGTTAGTAGGTTGAGTAACTTTATATTTTGAAACTTGTTGGAATGTTTAATATACATAAGTTTTCCTTTTGGAATATTTATATTTTTGTTTCATTTTGTAAGTTCTATGTTATTTTGTATTTATGTTATGAATTTGACATGCATCTTATTTGTTGAAACCCTTGAAGAATTTAAGGTATGATGTTATATTAGTTTCATTATTTTTCTCTTATCCTAGTTCTATATTCATGATAAACTTGCATTAGCGCCTCATGTTGCCTAGGCGAGCGCCTCGCGAGCGCCTCGAGAGCGCCTCGGGCGTTTTGAGACTTTGGCGCCTTAGAGCGCCTTTCGCCTTTAATAACACTGACCCAAAGTAACTTTGGTGAAACAAAGGTACCTGCTTTCTGGTTTGTCCAAATACAAGCAAATCTATTTGTTGCAAGAAAACTACAAGATGCTTCATTCAAGGTTTGAAAATCATTATGCTCCCGTGGGTAACACCTTGTTACAATTACAAATAACACCATCTCAACAATGTCATATCCTTGTTGACAATCTTACTGCACCTTCGTTATTTATTTATTTGAGATAATTGGAATCATGAGTTTGAAAAATACATAGAAATGATTTGTTGATTGGTTTTACTTTTTATAATATAGATAATTGTTGTACCTCTTTTTTTCCTTGATTACAATCTATTCTTGTTGGTGTTGAAAAGTTAAAAATGAACTAGTTGGATATTGGACCAGATGAATTGCAATGATCCACTATCTTAATTTCTTGGAGTACATGATCATCTAATGATTTTTTTTCCCCTTACTGTATAACCTATATTTGTAATAATCTAAAATAAAGTCTGACACCCCTTTCTTTGCCACTTCTACACCTCTGCAAATGTTGTAGTTCACAAAGTGTTGTTTTTATAAGTTTCATAGAACTGATAAGTTGTCTCCAGAAAGTTGTTTAAAAGGTTTAATTAATGCTTCTGTATATTTCCTCTAATGCCAATGACCTATTATCTACTTATATAGGCCTCAAAATACGTTACGAAGTCTCTCCATTATGCATTTA
The DNA here is from genome assembly GCA_002076135.1 of Xerophyta viscosa. NCBI lineage: Eukaryota > Viridiplantae > Streptophyta > Magnoliopsida > Pandanales > Velloziaceae > Xerophyta > Xerophyta viscosa. The sequence goes on along the minus strand of MJHO01000026.1, from coordinate 332,943 downwards.
CAAGGGCAAAAATAATTCGAGAGAATGTAGCCCTTAAATTACTCTTTTCGATTAACTAACTGTACGGCTTCATTCAATTGTGCCATAGATTTATGGAAATATCTTATGAAGAAAGTGAACTTCAAAACCAATTACTAGTAACAAGAGAAATTTAACAATCACACAAGGATAAGAACAGGGTTAATGTAGTTTGGGAAATTTGCGTATGTCCATTGTCATGGATTTATTAGCGTATAGGGTAGAGTTATGGTGATGGGTCCCGAGCTTTATTCAGGATCCAAAAGTGCAATTTGGGAATTGCTACCATATGTTATAGTGAAGTTGTTAGAATATATGCATTAGTGGTAATTTTTGAACTTTGAATGTTTTTCTTTATGGCAACTTGGTACTTGATTTAAATAAGGTGTCTGAAACGTATTACACCATGATGATGGTGTAACACTAAGACTACTTTGAGATAGGGCTTGTTTATTTGGACAGGAAAGTGGAAAATTTGGGAAAAAGTGAGAAACTGAAAACTCAACATGTCCTTGTTTACTTTGAAAAGGAAAGTGCAAAAATGACTCTCGCTTTTCTGCCCGTTCCCATTTTTCTAGATAATTTTCACTATTTTCATTTTCTCGCCAAAGGTTAAAAGCATGGTTTGACGTCTCGGTCGGCACGATTCGCCACTTGGCGGCACCGGAACGGCCGAAACGGCTGTTTTTTGGCCGTTTCGGTCGGCACGGTGTGTCCGTCTCGACCCGTGCCGACCGTTTCGGTCGGCACGGTCGGCACACTACGTTTTTTTTTTTTTTCCTTTTTTTTTTTGTAATGAGCATCATTATATTTATTCATGTGATATGTGGGTATATTATTTTTAAACAATGCACGGAGTAGATTTACATAATTTAGGTTTCGTTGATATTAACCACACCAACACTGAATGTGGTAATAATTTGTGATATGTGATTTAAATTTTAACAAATAAATGATACTTCTTGTTATTTAATTTTCATTACCATTTATATAATAAATTTTATAAAAAAGAATTTTTTTAATTGTATGATTCGGCATGGTCGGCACGGCACGATCGGCACGTCTTGAGATCTGAGTTTACCGAAACTCGAAACGGCACGACACGGTAAACCTTGGTTAAAAGTGGGAAGAAAATTATTGTTACTGACATTTAAAGATGATTATTAATAATTATTATTTTGAATATTATAAGTATTACTTTGTGTTATTATTAAATTTACAATCCTATAGTTAAAATTGCAAATTTTATAAGTTTATAAATTAACTAAATACTATAATAAATTTACTAATATATATTTTCTAACAATTTTAATAAGATATTATTTAAAACTGTTCTTCCTAAAAAGTTATAAAATAAGTATAATCGATAAATAATAAATATAAACATAATACGTTCGCTAATTTTACATAATAAGTATTTATTAATACTAAAAAATATAACAAAAAACAAACATAAATTTTTTTCTAAATAAAAATTATTTTTTGGATTATCTTTTATACTATAAATAAATCTTGCAAAAAAATTCCATCTCACTATATCTTCATATAAAAAAGAAAGTCAAATCCACTTTCTCATCGCTCTCCAATCTTCTTGGTTTTCCCCCTTCTTAATCCACTTTCTTTCAACCTTTTTTTTTTCTTTTTTCACTTCTCTTAAGTAATGGCCCCCTAATAGATATTTAAATTACATTAGGGTTCCTTAGCTTTGTAGGTGTTAACCATACTAGTTATTGATCCTCTCCACTTATCCACGTATATATTTGGTAAAAGGTCATTAGTCTCTCCTCCTATCCGTATATATTTGGTAACAAAATATGGCCTCCCATCTAATAGGCTTTTCAGAGAAAGAGGATCATCTTGGGCCCTAGTCTCTAGTATAAATTGATGTCTGCATATATGCGGAGTTATCTCAGCATAAGGACACTGATTGAGTATCCTCACCATGTTGCGAGGTATAACTTTTTCTCAGTATGATGCCAAGGTTACTAGGTGATACTTGATTATGTCATAGCGAGCTCCTTTTGAGTTTGGACATGAAGGAAATCAAGTTTAACGTATTGGGGATGTTCCTAAGATCACTTCTTCACACAATGACAATCAAAACGCCAATTGATTAGAGATTTTATCTTGCACCACGGTGCCATAATTGAATTGATATCCTTTCAATGAAGATGATCTCGTAGTATTCGTTATAATGAGATGACCAATCTACATTTGAGATCAAGTGTGTAAATATTCAGATCAACCTTCCATATAAGAATAATTGAATGTTGCATCATCTTTGGAGAGTGATAACTTGGGAGAACAAGAGGCGTGGTTAGTTCATCCAAGAATTTTTCAAATTTGGTAAAAGTCAATGTAAAAAGTTCATCCTTGAAAGCATGAAATTGTTTTCTTACAATAAGGGGCAATTTGCAATTTATTAACTTGTAAGTCTTCATAGAAACATCTTGTTACGATTTTCATATTTAACGGGGTATAGTGAGAAATATATGGTAATGGCTGGTGTTCCCTATGAAACAATGGAATGCAATTGAATACATAGAAGGGCTTCCAGCAGGGTGGCCTAATGGTAGAGCGTCGATTCTCCCACAAGCTACCTGAGTTTGAAAACCGTGCTACACATTGTAGAGCGCAAAATTATTCCTTCCGATCCTGTGGGATTGACACAAATCTTTATGAATATGAATGATGGTGCTAACTTTGGTTGGGGGAGCTAGGGCGGGTTGCCATCCTAGGGTTTACCTATCCTGCCGGAACATCCGATGTGGCCACATATATGTAGGGTTTCCTATTATTTATCCCAAAAAGAATATGTAAAAGAACTCACATAAGACTGCATTATACAACCTAAGTACAAGCAAAAACATACGAGTCTTGCTGTTTTGGTTCATGTCAAGGTGTTTCATTTGAAGTATTAAACACTAGAATACATGATCTTATCCATAACATAAGTTTCAAAAGAGAGAGCCTATTGTTGAACAGGCATTTTCATTTATCCCTGAAAGGTTTATAGGAGGCATATGTGTCTAGTTTCTTCCCATCCGTAGGTGTGGTGTAATGTAGGTGCATTACCACAAGAGATATACTTTGCTCTATTCGTAAGATATTGTAAGGGACATGTATTGATGATATAGTGTACCTTGTAATGATGCAATGGAAAGTTCATCACAAACTAGAAAAGAAGATGTTATAATTGCCATCTCACCCGGGAACGGTCTTGGGAGGCTACTAGAAATTGAACATTAAATGTCAAATCATTTAATGTTGAACTTCTTTTATTACTGAAACGGCCTTGGATGCTGAACTTCTTTTATTACTGAAATCTGTAAAATACTTTGCTCGGAACTCTTCTGTAGTAACCTTTTAAAGACTTCATTCCTATTTCTCTGCATTCGTAATTCTAATGTGTCAATTATTCCATGTATGTTGTTGTGTATATATGAGTTTAATATAAGTGACTTTGCAATTCAGGATGATGTGTTTTTAATTTGCAGCAACGCAATACAATATAATGCACGCGATACAATTTTCTTTAAACAGGTAAAGTTCTGGTTCAGTTCACTGGTTTTTTAACATTTATCATAACATAATATGATAATTACTGTATCATTTTCTATTATTGTCTTGTGAAGGCACGCTCCATACAAGATATGGCAAGAAAGATATTTCAGTCTCTCAGAGCTGATATTGAGAATGGTGAGACTGCGCGGAAATCTGAAGAAAATATCAAATTCCCCATAGTAAAGAAGCCTATGAAGAAAGCTTCGTGCATCACATCACTGGATCCACCTGTGTGCAATATGCCTTCCGGTGCAGTTACTACAAACTTTGGTGATGCATGCGCCGAGTTAAATAAAGCACACGTTGATACGGTGGATGGGCCTGTTGATGTTATGCAGCCTATAGAAGGGAGTTTGTCTCCTGTAGATAGTAAAGTACAGAAGCCAGAAGAAATTTCAGGTATTGTGATTGAGATGCCTTATATTGGAAAGTAAATATTATGCTGATGAGATCTTAGGTAATTTTGTTTTTGGTATGTAATGTTGAAATGAAATAGCCCCTTGGTAAAGTGCATCCATTATAATGCTAAAACAATCCTCCTAAACGATCTGATTTATTGTCCATATACTCTAGATGCCACAGTAGATTGCTTTTTGTAAAATAGGGCCTCGATGATACAAATGGTTAAATTGGATCTTCATAAAGGTTACTGTACGTATATAATGATTTTTAATTTGGATTACTGTATTCATACAGTGATTTTAATTTGGATTTTTGGACCCCTATTATTTGAAATTATAAATATGACCCTCCTGAAAGTTACATTGTTATTGTTTACAATTTTATGGAAAGACCCTACTATCTAAAATAGTAGAAGTTGAGCATTAGTGTAACCGTATAGCTGACAATTACTACGGATACCTTACATGATCTTAATCTCACCGCAACATTGGTCGGCCGCGTTGTCTGTTACACTCAAATCAGGGAAATAGTTGACCCTAGGGAATATTGAATACTATTACTTTAGACCTATGTAATCGCATCTTCATTTGAAGTGGTAGATTCTCACGCTTCTGTGCAGACCAAGATTAAAGCACTTATTGAGAAAAAGATACGGGTTTGCCTCCTTTGAGGTCCTTCGATTCTCTTGCTGCTGCACATTCTTGCACTCAGTTTAACCAGCCATATGAATAGTTTGTATCTTCGATAAACCAATTTATTGGCATCTTAGTTATAGATATTTCTCTATATTAATTAAACAAAGCACTTATATGACAAGAAGGTTCCCTTTTCTGTAATTTGCGCGAAATGTTACTCAGGATTGTAAGAGATTGTATTTTATATTATTATTATTATTATTATCATTATTTTACAGAAACCCAGTAGCTATATAGTTTCTTATTAATCATTAAAGCATCTTGTTGCAGCAAACTGCACTCCTTCAGGGGATTGTTCTTCTTCTAAAATCGAGCAAGAGCCATTTGTAATTGATGAGAATCGCCGAGCAACCTACAACATAACTGAAGAAGAGCGATTTGATGAGCACGAGCTGGTGACTGATGTATTCAAGGATGACATGAAGCAGCTTGTTTTTGTATGCGACTACGAGCATAATCTTCTCAATTTGATTACCAAACATCTTTTTACTGATAGTAAATTCTCATGTTCATTACCTTGAATCAGGTTTCACTCGACGAAGAGTATTCATACGCCAGGAGTTTGGCACGTTTCGCTGGCCCTCTTGGACCCATTGCATGGCGAATTGCCTCAGAGAAAATCGCAAAAGCTTTACCAGCTGGCATAAAGTTTGGTCCAGGTTGGGTGGATAAGTTTGAGCCACTTCTGACCCCATTCTTGTCATTTGAAAAGCACATCCAACCACAGAACAGGGAATCTACCTCGCAGACTAATGTTTCCCTTCAAAAGGACGAGGAAACGGAAAAAGTATGCAAAACTAGTCAGAGCATGCTTAGTGGAACATCTAGTATGAATCTCGTTACGGCAAAGGATATAACAATTTCCGAAACGAAGCATGAATTGGTAAAATGTTCCGGAAGCAAGGGCATAAGTTCCAACATAATACCGGGACAGCAGAATGACAGGCATACTGTTAATTCTGCCAAGCAAATCGGTTTGTGCAACTCCAGTAGCCGAAGCGGCGTCGAAGAAATTTCACGAAGACGAGAGTATTCTTATGATGTTCCAAACCATAGTTCACTAGATATGCATCCACAGGAAAGGAGTTGCAATCTGCTTGAAACTCGCAGACATCCAGAGGAAATCAAGTCGAGAACTAAAAATAGTGAGGAACGCTGTTTGAGTCATCTAAATATTCAGAGATTTGGCAATGATGCTTCGCGTGTAGCAGGAGAATTCAGCGATCGAAAAAACATAGGGAATTCTAATAGAGAGAAACAAAACAGGCCTCTGAATTTTACATCCAGCAATCAGCCACAGGTGGGAAATTATCTCCGCCCTCTTTCTAGCCATTCAAACGTAAATGAGACTCCTTTTAGATTGCTAACCTCAAGCGGGGAAATATCAAACCACTCGGGCGGATACATGACTTCTGATAGTTCGGAACCGATAGTACTATCTATTCCGGAACCTTCTAGTGCAACTCGTGCATGGATGTCAGTTGGAGCTACTACAGAAGTTAAGTCATCTCACAACACGAATCTTATTGATAAGCAACCTGTTCCCTCTACATTTTGGAGGACTTCAATTCCGGCAGCTAGTGCAAACGAAATTTCCGGTACTAGAGCTCTACCAGGAATCATCGGTAGGCCCACGCAGGTTACCGGTGAAGACTCAAGAATTCAAAACCGAGGTTTGGTTGTGTTCCCTCAGTTGGTCGGGGCAGATATACAAGGATTGCACGGACACTCTCCTTTTCATGGCCGTGTTCATCTTCATACTCATAATAAGGAGAGCAAAGACATGCATGCTCCAGATTTGAATGTTACCTTTCAGCCTTCAGGATCTCCAGTCCAGCAACCGGACCTAGCCTTGCAGCTGTGAGTTATTTCACTGTCATTTTCTTTATTTAGCTCCAATCATCAAAGTTTTAGTGCGAAATCCAATGAAAATTATTAGAGTAGTTGTATGTAGTGATGCTAGTCAGTTGTAGAAAAAAGTTGTCTTTTTTATGTAGTTGCAGCTCTCATTTGAACGTGTGATTCATGTCGCACCAAATTTTGGGGTTCTTTTGTTAGTTGTTAGTTAGATCTGAAGGCGAGAGCTAGAAGCCTAGAAGAACCCTAACTTGGACAACTTCTATCTATAGTCATATTGGTTGGTTGGCTGTGTTAGTCTGTGGTGTCAAAAGAAATGGCTTGTCATTACAACTTCACATGCAGATTTGTTGGACTTTGGTGGATTTTTAGTGGCCGAGTTGCTTTGGATGAAAGCATCGGTTGTTCATAGCATAATTTCTAATTTCTTAGTTATTTTCCTATGTTTGTGTGTTATGTTACGCAGTATACAGGTTACATTTTTTTGGGATAATTACAAGTTGGCCCTTGCTTTTGTACTTTTCTTTCAAAATTATATGCTTTTTTTTGGTCAAATATGTGCTTTTTTTAATTGTTAATCAAGCCAAAATCCATATGTATAAATATTTTTAGAAAAAGTTAAATATTTTGTGTTTTTTACGACTTTTGATTCAAATTCTTTAAAAAAGGAAACATATCTCTATAAAGTTGTTTTGAAACTTCGAAAACTTTTGGTTTTAAATGTTTGGAGTGTAAAATATCTATTTAGTATTTTAAAAAAAAATTAGAGTACAAATTTTAAAGAACACCATTTTTCTTTTGCAAATGTTATTTGGACTAGTTTGTAAATGTTTTCAGAGTAGCTTATTGTGAAGGTTTCGTGTAGCTGGTTTTCCCTTTTTCCTTTTTTTGGTTTTTTTTTTTTTTTTTTTTTTTTTTGGGTGGGGGGGTGGGGGGGGGGGGACCCTGTTTTTCTGCTGAATGAGTTGTTTTGCTCCCAACTGAAAATTGATCTTCATTTAATTTGTTTTCATAGTTAATCTGTTAACATCGTATATTTTCATGTTGAAAAACATTGCAATAATGTCTAAAAATTCTTTTGTACAAATCAGTCTATATATTTTATTTTTAATTTTTAAAAAAATTATTGAATAAATTGAGGTATTTCGAACAAGCAAATATGGTGTTATCAATTTGTATTACGGTGTTAAAAATACGATATTTCGGATAAATAAATACGTATTTCTGGTGATAAATAAGATATTGGACGAGCAAACAAGATGTTGGATTGAATAAATATGATATTTCGAATGAGCAAATAAACTACTAGATTGAGTAAATAAGATATTAAATTTGATAAATTAATTTGCTTAAGTTTTATAAAGATGGGAGCTTTTGCCGAATATATACGCGAGGTACATTTGAGCAAATGATGCTTTGACATACCATATTTCCCCCATCATGCCTGAGAAACAGAGCTTGATTGGCATGTTGGCTAAGTTTTATTGATATTTTACAAAAAAAAAAATTAACTACAAAATTGTAAACCATATTAAAATTTACAATTTTGTAGTTAAATTTTTTTTGTAAAAATATTTAAAAATATGTTAAATAAATCAACGAAAGTTTAATCGTAATTTATATTGGACCGATAACTGTCCAGATTCACCACCACCGGGATCGAATCCGATCTCTATGAATGTTGTTTGGTTAGGCTTGCTCCTGACTCCTAAGTTATTTTTCTTCTTTTTCAATTCTTAAGAAAAAATGTCCAGCTTCTCAATAGTAATGTGCATCCAGGCCGACCCACACTGTGGCCCCATAGGTGCACACTTGGGCAGTGCCACCGATATAAGGGTGTTCAAAATAAGGTTGGATCCGTATCCTGCCAAATTCGGACCCGATCCGACCCCTCGGAGGTCTGGCCTGGACCCGAACCGACCAGAGTTGATTTGGATCTGGTCGATTTGGTTCGGATCTGGTTGGGTCTATTTTTATCCGACCCGTTAAATTCGTTAAACCTTAGAATTCTAAAACAACTCTTTGAAGGTTTTTTTTTTTTGAAAAATCTGTCAACATAAAATTGTGGATCTAATCTAATCGATAAATTTTATGTCAGACATTTTCGCAAAAAATACTCCTACAATTTATTTTCTTTTTTTAGTCTCACGAGTTGGATCCAGATCTCAACAACTTAGATCCAGACTCAAACTGAAACTCAAATCTAGAATTTTGACCCAACCCGATCTGTAGATCCGATAGACACAACCTAAAACCTCCAGATCTGATCGGTTCGGATCGTCGGGTCGTGTTATTTTTAAACACCGCCAGCCGAGATGGGTCTAGGCAGGCCGTTCCTAGCAATACACTTTCGACGTCTTTACCTTCTTTGTAGCAAGCTTCGTATGAAAATGCCACTCTTCTTGTCCCAGTTACCATTTATAAGCGAAATCAGACACATATTATTCTTATTATTACATATGTGCTAGGATTAGGAAATCACACGAGACCACGTTATGAATAGAGAACAAATTTATGTGAATGACCACATAATAACTCTTTAAACAACGTACTAAGGCATCATATTTTGTCGTCTTATTTAGTGCTTACCACTGGTATACGGATGTGATTAGTGCAATTCGTAGGTAATAAAATGGATGCAAGCGCTTAACTAGTGAAGTTTTAATAGGGCGTTAACTACGCTGACAGCTACGACCAATTTTTTTTCTACAACAAGTAAGCGTAGGAGCATTTAAGACTGTACACGAATCATGATCATATTTAAAAATCCAAAGTTATAAACTATATATGTCCACAAGTTTTTCTTTAAAACAAATCTGACCTCAATTCCTCAGCAAATGCTCATGTTATCCCATGGGCAAGAAGCTAAAGTTTTCCAGTCATGTTCGTCGGACTTCGGGAAGACGCCATGCATATCCAGCCCATCGTTAATGTTCCCTGTTGTCGGAACACCCAAGGATCCGGTCGTCATCGAGATATCCTGGCTATCGCAGTTGAACCAATCCGGAATACCCATAGTTGCAGTACCAGTCATCAATATGTCGTTGCATATGGTGTCCATTACATCCGGCTGCTCCTTCTTCAACTCAATTCCTGTGATACATAGCACGGACAATGGATGACAACTGAGATTCAAACATGTTATAGTCTTTAACTCAAGTACCTCCATAAGTGGTCATTATATTGGGGTTTTGTCAAAAAAATGTAAATCCTACTTTGTAAAATATTTTCAAATAAGTCCTTTTTAGAAACTTACAAAATCCGTCCGAACATGATTTGAAGAGGGTAATATATATGAAATTATATTCGGAGTAGGCTATTTTTCGTAAAATTTCAGGTATGGCCTATGGGTGGCCAACAATTATGCACACATACAAAATTCCCAGAATAATTTGGAGAGTATCTGTCCTATACTCCTATTTATTATTTTTTCTTGCAAATAGGAAAATACTGAACGTGGAAGTGAGAAATGGAAGGCAAAGCTTGAAAAGTAGGAAGAGATATGAGAAACAAAAGGCATCATACGACCAACCATCTGCGACTGTACTGCAGATCCTATCTAATCGCAACTAAAGTGAGATTCTTATTTATTAACAGTGGTAAAGCAACAAACCATCATTAATTTAGTTGGTCAGCGCGGCTAAGGTGTTAAAATATACTAGAATCTATCATTTATGAAGAATAAGTAAGAAATTAGAAACCCAAATACTTGATTGGAAGAAATTAATTCACTCCGTTTTCGGTCTAGAATAGAAATAAAATTCAGATAATTAGAATGAACAAAAAAGGTGTACAACAAATATAAAAAATAAAAAATAAAAAGATCAAACCTAAGACCACATGGTTTCCTGGCCCAGCTGACCGACCTCATTTATCCACCGAAGAACAAACAAATAAAAAACAGAAGTGACAAATTCAGAAATGCCATTCTTCGTACAATTAGAGCTACATATTTTATATTAAGATATATATTATATATATCCTAATGTATATCAAGAGGCTTAATTGCCTTAATGAATAAATTAGGGCCTTAATGATAGAATATGAGAGCAAAATATACTGATATTGAAAAATAAGATGTAGTCGGGTTTATTGTTTTTGTAGAATATTAAATGAATGAGAAGAACGAAATCATTCAACCAAATAACAAGAGCAAGCATGGAAACAGGAAATGAATAGTGATTAGAAATGCAACATGTGTAATGAATGATATTATGCAATAAAATATCAAATTAAATTAGTACTCACCGAAGGAATTATCCAGCAGCTCGTCCAATTTGTTAAAATGACGATCTAAAACAGGACTAAGAACGAGCTTGCGCTCTTCGCCGGCGAGCAGCGGTGACATCTGCGGCGGTTTCAGATCCTGGTGAGTGTGCGACTCCATCACCATAGCTTCGAGGAGGCCGCTGTTAATATTTTGCAAAGATCCTATTGGCTGACCGGAGAACAATTGGGTTGAAGGGAGCTCCATCTTCATGGAGTAGGTCGTCGGAGGCGGCGGGATCGGCTGCTGAAACTGTGCCGCCGCCGCATCTGACGGTGGAACCGCGGACATCGCCGGATTCAAGCAGTAGTTCTGGAAGCTGTATCGGAGGAGGGAAGCGCCGGGTGGCGGCGCCGTCGCCGGCGACGCAAAGATCTGGAATCTCGGCTGTAACTCGGGTGTGGGCAGCGGCGGCGTCGCCTGGCCGAGAAACGGGTTTCCGGCGGCAGAGCAGTTGAATCTGGAGCCGGACATTGGTGAGAACACGGCAGAGAGATCGGAAGATGCGGAAGAAGGTGTGGTCGGTGGTGTGGTTCCAGGTGAGTTCTGGCTGTTGCTGTTGCTGTTGCTTTTGGCCTCCGCTGCCGCCTTCTGCATCTCTCTCTGTATCTCCGGTGGGTAAATAGGCAACCCCGCTTTGAGCCTCCGCTTAATCCTCGTGTTCCAGTAATTCTTAATCTCGTTATCCGTCCTCCCCGGCAACTACAATGAATCACATACAACAAATTAAATATCACAGCCAGCTCCAAACGCTACAATATGGTGTATACAAGATCAGAGAGATAAGATATTGGTATTACTTGGGCAGCCATGCGAGCCCACTTGTTACCGTGCTGAGCGTGGAGGCGGATGATGAGAAGCTCTTCTTCAGGGGAGAACGAGCCTTTCTTGAGATTAGGCCGGAGATGATTGGCCCAGCGGAGGCGGCAGCTCTTACCACAGCGAGCGAGGCCGCTGTTACGCTGCACCGCATTCCAATTGCCCTCTCCGTGCTTCTTAACGTACTCCAACAGAATCGCATCCTCCGCCGCCGTCCACGGCCCCTTTTTCAAAGCTCCGTCGCTCACCATCGCCGATGACTCTCCCTTTCCTCCTCCGACGCCGCCGCCGACACTGGTGGTAGTAGCCATGACCTATTCTACAACTCCTCTCTCTCCTCCCTCTCTCTATCCTCCTCTGGATGTAAATGTGAAGAACAAGCTCCTCAGGGCTTCTGGAAGAATCGGATTCGCTCTACTTGCAGTTGTTTATATTACATCGTAGTTAGTACGAAGAAGAAACGAAGATGGCAGAGCTGTTCTTCTTTGATGAAGGAGGAGAGAGAGAGGGAGGAGAGAGAGATGAGGAGAACAGAGGAGCTGGCTGGGTCCTTAGGGGAGGAGGGGGCCCACCGCGGGGATATTTTAAGTTTAATTGGGTAATTAAATTATCTGGATACTTAGACTCTGAGCTGCCTTTTAATTATTATATTATATAAGGTTGGCATGGAGGGAGAGGCGCGCGTTTAGGTCCGAAAAATACTCTCGGAACCTCTATTTCCTTTCATTTCATCTCTTCCCCCCCATCTCAATTTTTCATATTCATAAAACGAATTTGCGTTTTTATGCTTTCTGTAATATAAAATTATATTTTAATATTATCTAATTTAAAAAATATTTTATATTTTTTTATACTATAAATTTATTATTTTTTTAAAGACGATATGAATTAAATTGAACAAGCTAGTTTTATCTTTTCTCACCGTACATATATATACATCATTGTAAATTAAAAAAATATTTTTTTATAATTTTATATTATTGGAGGCAATAAAATTGCAATTGCTCTTATTCATATTCTTAGGCCCGTTTTAACCTTTTTATAATTTTGATATTTTTTTAATAAAGATTTTAATGTTATCTATAAATGAATAATTTAAGATAGTGTAAATGCTAAATATGCTGAACAAGTGAACATTCAAGTTTAAAACTTTGGTTTACTATATTGCATAATATTAGTTCCACATGAAGATTTGTTGAATTAAAAGTATAATAACAACCCAAAATATTGATACAATAACATCCCAGTCATGTCGCAGTTGGATTATATATATATATATATATATACATATATATATATATATATTCAAACTTATATTATGTTATTTTAGTCTCTCTCGTAAAATAATAGATTATGTTAAAAACTCTTGTAGAGCATTTAGTAATGCATGTTTTATGTTTGTGATGAAGTCTTAGGAAATTTTACATAAATAATCTAAAATCTCACCTCTTTTATTCCCTTATGTTATATAGAGGAGATAATGGAACACAGATCCTCTACACCGAATCGGTACACGGAACTGTATATTAAGTACTAATCTATAATTATATGTTTATTATCTTGAACTTTAATAATTTTTATAAAAGTCTAAAACTCGTAACTACTAATTCTAGAGCCTTATTAAAAAAAAGTAAACATAGAGCTATATTTATATGAACTAGAAAATAAGAAAACCAAATATTTTTTAAATAATTTAAATATGAAATAAATTAATATGGGATGGTAAAAAAAGTGGTAAACATATGGTTATAAACTAACACACTTAAAACATTTAGGACAAATGTTTACAACTTCTACTTCATAAAGTGAAGGACTTAGGTTTGAATTTCGCAAGCGCACCCGTAAGAAATGTGGGGTCTCTCTGTATATCTTCTGGAAAGTACTATAGATTTTCGGATCTGCTCAGATCGAAAAGTTGGAACTCTTCAGTTGATAGAATATGTGTTGGTGCCACATATAGATTTATTTATTACGACGATCGCACAAAAATAAATCTATTATTGACGGAAATTTCTTATAATAATTTAGAAAAAGAATTATAAACTAGCACTCGATATATTATAGCTCGGTGTACGAGATAATTTAAAAAAAGGGGATCAGGCTCCGATTTGCAAACCCAAGATCCCATACTTGACACTTAGATGGAAAAAAAAAACGAAATAACGATAAGTTTAGAAGATAAAACAGAAGAAGAAAAACAAAAAGGAAGAATAAAAAATGATTTCTTTTTTTTTATTAAAATAAATAGGTCAGATAGGATCCGATTGCGTTTTTCAATCCCGATGGATCAGATATGATCCAGTCTACGGATCCGATGGATCTGGTACAAATTTTCGGATCAGCCGGTTCATCTTATTGTATTATTTTAAAATAATGTCAACAAATTCTCACCTTTTAAAACCCGTACATATTAACAACCTAGTTTTTAAAATTTAGCAAAACATTTTCTAATTGAAAATTTAAAAATATTATAAACAGCTAAATTAATATTCAGACGACTAGTTATAATTTTTAGACTGAAGTATTTCGCATGAACTATCTTAGTATTCCTACAAATTAAAATATTATTCGGGCAATCTAAAAAAATATTAAGTGTTATGGCAAACTTAATTTAGTGTATTTATTTAAAAAAATAAATTTGTTCTAGTTTTATAAAATAGAACCTTTTTTTAAAAAAAATTAATAAATTAGTTTCTATTTTTGTACTTATATCATTATTACTAAATAAAGAAACACACACACACACACACATATATATAGGCTATTCTCAGCTCGATCTGAGAATAGTCTACTCTCAGCTAATATCTTAGCCGTTGATCTGTTTGATCTAACGGCTGAGATTTAATTTTAACACTTAACGGTGTCGTTAAATACTTAACGGCGTGAATCGTTATTCGTTAAGTGTTAAAATTAAATCTCAGCCGTTAGATCAAACAGATCAACGGTTAAGATGTTAGCTGAGAATAGACTATTCTCAGTTGGAGCTAAGAATAGTGTATATATATATATATATATATGTTGAGAACGGAATAAGTAGGCCATGTTAGCATGATAAACAAAATCAGATAACTAGATTTTCATCAATTGTCGATCAATAATAAGGAAGGTCACAAACGTGCCATTCCCTGTGTGCTGGCATGCTGTCTAGAATTCTAGCAATAGAGCATCGCCCATTCTCAGTCTTGATAGATCCTCTACAAGCTCAAGGTTTCGTAGGGCGAACTCTGTCCAGACCAAGTGGTAACGGAGCATATGCTCGAGATCTAAGGATTAAAAGTAATAGAAGACTAGAAAATAAAGAGGACGAAGATTGTGTCGTTACGTGACTGGAAAGAGACTTTGGCAGGGCTGAACCTAATGAAAACGAGCCGAGCTCGAGCCAAACAACAACTAGCTCAAGCTCGGATTTGAGTATGAGCTGGGAGCTTCAATAAATAAGCTCGAATTCGGCTCGATTCTAAAAAACTCATGCTCGAATTCAACTAGAACTTGACTCTATTATATCAACTGAGCCGAATTTGCATCGATTTTGGCTCAATCGCATCAATTAGCTCGACGAGCTCAAGTCTAAATCGCTAGCCTAACCTTATTGTAAGAAAAATTAAGTAAAATTAGTAAGCTTGTTTAAGTTCGCGAGCCTCCTAAGCCGAGTAACACAATGCTCAGACTAAACTGTTTAACTTCGATCTGGAACATGACTGAAACTTGAGCCGAACATACACCAGCTCTAAGCCCTCATCTTATTTTCACCCCTAGTTTAACATGTAGAAAATCTAATGGGCTCATCTTTAAGTAAGAAAAATGCTAGTAGTTTCCACCACACCACCCATAAATTTATCAAAATTCAATAACATGTATTATTAAAAAAAAAAGCAAAACAAATATTTTTTTAAAAATATAAATATAAAAATTATAAAATTTAATGAGATTTAAAACTTTATATAAATTTTTTTTTTTTTGAAAAATAAAATCTCAAAAATATTTTGGGACTTCAAATTCAACTATTAAAAGAAATTTCAGATATAGTGTTTAAATTCAATATAAACTTGCTCAACTTTGAATCGTAAAATATTGATTTAAAAATATTTTTAACATAAAACAATATAATTCATAAAAATATATAGTTTTCGTTTTACAAAATTTTCAAAAATAATCTAAAATTTTATTTTTTATTTAAATAAAACTATAAATTTAGTGAATTTTGGGTACCAACATTTTAAAGTAATGTTACTGTTTATGTACACTCCACCGCATTGTGCATTCAATCAATTTCATGTTCCCGTCCAATCCCCATCCATCCAGATTCCTTTGGAGTCCTATCTCCAGTCACCCCCAATCATCCCGTCAGCCATCCCATCGTCCACACTGCACCGCTGCCAGTATGTCTAGCGGTGTGACGCAAACCATCGTTTCTGAGTTTTCTGAGTACAGCCATAAATTCGTAACTGCCCTTCCGTGGTTCCATGCAGCACGTTCCTCCCATCAATCCTGCGGTTTGCAGGGAACCTCCCAGCCCAGTCTTAATTATTTAAGAAAAAATTATATATTAGCCCTCAAAACAGTTTACAAATTAATCCTCTAAATTTAGATTTAAAAATTTTATAAATTAGTATTATTTAAATTTTTATATTAGATATTATATTTATTCATATATAAAGATTTATAAGAAAAATTTAAATATTAAAAAAAGATTTTAAAGTGATCTAAAATTTTAATATTTTTCAAAAATCTTTTTAAATGATTTCAAACTACAAAAGTTTATGTTTTTAAAAATCAATCCGCTAATCTATTAATATTTAAAATATTTTTTAAAAATATTTAATACGAAAAATAAACTTTAATATTACCTACAGTTTTAAATTTTTTTTAATAAATATATCTAAATATATATTTTAAAACGTGAAAAATAAATAAGAATTTATTTGTAACATAAGAAATGAGACATAGTTGATATGTAAAATTCCTTTATTTCAATTAACTCCAGTATTTAATTTAAAATAATTACCTATAAGTTTTGATTTCTTACCATCCTAAATTTTATTTTTTTTAATAACCACTAATCAAGTTACTAGATATGTATAAGTATTTTTAAAAATTTTGAATCCTAAAAAAATTGTAATGCCTTCTATAACGTTGGTTTTAAAATTTTTTAAAAAATATATCTAAGTAAGTATGTCTAAATTTCAAAATTTTTAAGGGCTAAATATTTTAGATACTCAAAATATAAAATTTATTATTTTCTATATATATATTTATATATGTTAAAATTAGATTTATTTTTATAAAACAAAATTATTTTTTAGACAAAACCCCCTTAATTAATTAATTCATTTAAAACGCTTAAAGACAAGCAAAATCCCAAACCGTCCCGCCATTTCCATCTTTCTCCTTCTTCCTCCCCCCCCCCCCCCGTACGACAACATACAACGCTTTGCTTTATCAAAGAAAAGCAAAAGCCGAAGAACAAACACACCCTAAAACTAAAGCTAAAGCTACCAACGATATCTCTCTATATCTCGAAGAAGACCATCATCTCTTTCATTCTTCTTCTCATTGTCTACTACTATAGTACATTACAGTACTGTCCAGTGCTTGTTCTGCAGCCATGGACGGGGATCGCCGGATCCGTGCCGCCGACTACGCCCACAGCCCGGCGCACCATGCTGTGGCGCTCGCCGACGCCGCCCGTCTCTCTCGTCTAATTTCGTCGCTTCCTCGCCTCGCTCATCCCTCTGAAATTCTCACCGAGTCCGATGCGCGTCTCCAAGACCGCTTCGCGGAGATTGTTTCGTCGACTCTAGACCGCCGCGACGTTCCCCGCCGAGACACGCCGCTGCATCTCGCCGTCCGCCTCGACCTCTACAGCTCCGTCGCTGCCCTCGCCTGCGCCGGCGCCGATCCTTCGCTCCAGAACGCGGCCGGGTGGACTCCTCTGCAAGAAGCGCTCTGTCGCCGGCGCCGGCGCATTGCCGCCATTCTCCTCCGCGCTCACCGCGTCTCTGCCTGGCGGAAGCTCCGACGCCGTCTTCCGCTACTTATTCTCGAGCTTCGGGAGCTCCCCGACTTCCATCTCGAGCTCTCCATTCGTCTCGAGAGCCCGCTCTTACCATTTCTCTCTCCCTCCGACTCCATCCGCTTCTGGAAGCGGTCCTCCGATCTCCGCGCCGACACTTCTCTGGCTTCCGCGCTTCTCTCCGGCCGCCTCCGCCGGTCGCCGCTTTCATTTCTCTTTCTCTCGTCATCTATTTCTCCGAAATTCTCTAACGCACCGAAGTCGCTGCCATTCGGATCGTTGCTCGTGCTCGATCGTTCACGGAAGGAGGTTCGGGACGCGTTCGACGGGGCCGACGCTGAGGATTCCGACTCGATGGACGTGAACGACGCGAGCGCGTGCCGCCCGGGCGTCGACGTCACGGCTGCGGAGCTCGTTGGCCGCACGAATTGGCGGCGAAGGGAGAAGACAGAGGTGGTGGGTCAGTGGAAGGCTCGAGTCTACGAGCTACACAACGTAACGTTCAGCTTCAAAACCATGAAAGCTGTTGTAGAAGAGTGCAACGAAGAATTCTCTCTGGAGTTCAACGAGACCGAGGACGACGACGACTTCATCGTCGCCGAATTGCCTGCCATGCCGCCGCGTCATAGCTGCTATGCGCCTGGTGATGTAATACGCGGCGGCGACGCGACCGGCCCCCGTAGGAGTTTAGACTTATCTCAGAAGGAGGTAGGGAGAGTTGTAGTAGGGAAGAGCAAAGAGAAGGAGATGGTGAAGAGCTTGCGACCAACAGTTTGGCTGACAGAGGATTTTCCGCTGAGGATTGAAGAGTTTCTGCCATTGTTGGATATATTGGCGACGAAGGTGAAGGCAGTGCGCCGTCTCCGGGAGCTGCTCACCTCTAAGTTCCCGCCAGGGACTTTCCCAGTCAAGGTGGGTAGATGGTTATTGATTTTGACTTGATTATCATCAGTACTTGGTGAAATCATGAGTGCTTGTGTTCTTTCTTTCTTCTTTTTTTTTTTTTTTTTTTTTTTGGGAGAAATATGTTTGTCATAGTTTGTTTGCTGTGTTTTCATAGTGCCTGGAAATAGTATCTGTCTTTAGCATCTACTGTTATTTGTTTTTGCTAGTTGATATGTTTCTGTAGTTTGATTGAATGTGGTCACTGATCAACACAATGATTTTTTTCTTCCTTTTTCTTTTTCTTTTTCTTTTTGGAGGAACGTGAGCTGCTCTCGTATCCATTGACGAGGCTCGACCTCAGAGGAAGCCACTCCAGGCCCGATCATCCCACACGGGTACCATTACCACCAACATACCCACCCTTGTAGGGCTGGACGAAGCTGGGTGGGGACGGTTTCCGAGCCCCCCGCCCCGCTCATCCACTGCAACCATCAACACAATGATGGTCGGATTTTGTTTTTTTCCTTGGTTTTCACTAGTGTTCCTTTTTTTCTTTTTGTTTTTTAAAGTATTGGCATTGCCGTCATTACCTGTTACTCAGCTTAATTAGAGAGTAGACTACCCTAGGTCCGATATCCAAACGAAGTCATCTGTCAAAAGTAGGAGGCGCATACGCATGAATCCGCCAGCATAATCTAGTCGAGCCCAGGGTTTCACTAGTCTTATGACATGCGTTTTTATAACTCGAGGGACCATTCTACCCAAGCCTATTGGTTTCAGGTGGTGTCATGCCCCGTTTAGTCATGAGAACTATATTCTTTTGCATAGCTGGTCTGTTCTACAAGCTTAAAGAGGGTTTCATCTGGGTATTAGTTTCAAGTTTGAGAGAACTGGTTTTCACAACCAAGAAAACAAAAAGACACAGAGCAAGAGATATATCAATTGAAAATTTCTATTAGCCTTGTTTCTTATTATATTTTCAAGTCTTAAAGGGTGACGAAAGGAGAATTTTCTCTTGAGTATGAGCTTTGGTTAGTATGGAAGAAATATAATAGTGTTGACATCCCTATATAAGAACTATATGTATGTTCACCCATCTTTTGGCATACTATGGCTCGATACGAGTAACATGTGTGTTCTATACACATGTAAGAGAACCCAAATGGGGCCTTACGCTGTTTTTTTTATCAGATTGTGTTCAATCAATTGCAATTTAAGATGACATCGAACTTTTGAAAATTGTTGTATACACTTATTGATTGTACTTGTTCATTATAATACAATATGTGTGCATAAATTGAGTTTTGAATCTTCATTAAATGATAATAGTTCTACTACACCAGAAAGACTGCTCATAGTAGTTAAGCAGAAGTTAAAAGCGAATGCAAATCATATTGACCTATGATTGATCTTTTGTTTAACAATGGGAATTGTACTTCTGTTCACACCAATGTTTATACTTTCAGAGAGTTAGAAATCAGCACTAGCACCCAGGGGCTGGTGGTTAAGACACTCCTCTACAAGGGAGAGTACCTGGGGTCAATTCTCCAAAGGAGAATTATGATGGATTAAAAGAAAAAGGGCACCAATTAAATCGAAATCTTGGAGATGGATGGACTTTGGGGAAGTAATGACAATATTTAAGTTTTTATCAGTAGTGGAGGAAATGAATTTGCTTCTTGAAACTTCTCGAAATCTTGGAGATGGATGGACTCTTGGCGAAGGCCACTTCTATTCCTTCTAATTTTCTTTTAAACAAAGCTGTGCCCAGCCGTGCTGGGCGGCTCGATCTAGTGCCACCCGGCACAGCCGAGACGGACCGGTACGGCTGTTCCAGCCATCTCTGCGCTGGATCCGCTAGGCAGCATGCATACAAAGAAAGACCGAGTAGACATAACTCCCTCAATATTGATTTCAGAGGATTCAGAATTCACTAATTTCATGCATTTAATAGCATTTTAGCATGTTAGACCAGTATGAATCATGATCATATTACTCTTTGTTTAATTACTAAATGTTGCTGGGTGCCGTGTGTTTTAATCAGTTCTTCAAAGCAAGCCGACTATCTCATTCATGCTTTTATTCTTATTTTGACTATTTATTATTATTGTTATTTGACTATTATTTCATTCTTTTATCATTCTATTATTTTATTATTTTTATGGGTTCGTGTGATTCGTGCTTATCTTGTGTATGCTCAATTTGGTTTTCTAGTTTGCAAAAGATTGTGCTTGTATGCTCGAATGTTTTGGATCTTGCTCATTTAGGCCGAGGGTTTTAAAAAACATTATCTTTCGGGACATCACTGCGTATATCTTACCTTCCCAAACCCCGCTTTACAAAACTTATCACTAGGATGTTATTGTGTCTTTATGGTTGATTATCAAAGAACAATTGCAATTTTTGGAAGAAAATTGTTTCTGCATGTTAACTAAATACTTACAACCGCAGGTCGCTATTCCCATTTTGCCTGCTGTAAAGGTCGTATTCACCGTCACAAAGTTTGCTCATCTCGAGCCAACCGAAGAGTTCTTCACTCCCCCTACAAGTCCAAGGCATCTATCCTCCCACGTCGAAGAAGAAGAGCAACAAGAATCAGATAAAGAGCATAGCAAGGCAGCAACCGAAACTCAAAGGAATTTCTGGATGAGATGGAAAAACAATGCAGCGAGCAAGTCACCTGCTCCTAGATCGAGAGCTGCAAGTTCGTCGCAGGTAGCTGACCACGTCGATCCTTTCTCCATCCCCAACGACTTTATATGGGTTACCAATGACCAAAAGAGACAGTGTCCGCGAAAATCTAAGTCCGCGAAAGGGAAAACAGGAAAATAGACCTGAATCAGTTCTCTATATGCTTAAAACATAGATAGTTTGCAGGTAAAATTCTGACTTTCTTACTACATCTGAGCTGTTCTTGTGTATGACTGGATGCTGCTTTTGGCATGCTCTTATTATCTTAACAGATTTTTTAAATATATAAATGTTATTTACTAAATATACACGAATCGTTTTGTAATATTTTGCAAAGTAGAATAGTATTGTGAGCACTTATATATCATAGTGTTTGTGCTAAAATATTTTTGATGAGCTATTCAATGTTTCCGCGAGTTAAAAAGTATTCTGGACGGACTAAAAAAAAAATTTAGAGAAGCTAATTTAGTATTTTTATTTGATGAGTTGATTTGTTTAATTTTTGCAAAGTAGAATTTTTATTTTTGACAAAAATCCATTTTTTTCACTTTAGCATTATTATTGTTTTTTTTAAAAAGATGAATATTGGCAAGTGAAAGTAAGCCATTCAATTTTTTGAATATTTTTTAAACTATTTATTGCCTAGCCGAGGGTATTTCGAAAATTCTCCTTCCAGATGTGGCGCGTACATCCTACTTACCCAGATCATGTTCAGGCGAAATTGTTTATTTTATCGTGATGTTGTTGTTGTATCTATGTTTTTAAGGATCAATCCTCTAAAGACAAAATTCATGAAGGTTGTAATAATATTGATAGAGAGTTCAACCTTATCATAGTAAGTCAGAGAAATGGTCTACCATGTACGTGTTAGAATGTGGTCAGACGAAAACTTTTTATTCTCCGACTTTGAAAATTGTTTTATAATTTCGAATAAATAATAATCCGTTTAAGAAATTTATTGTTTGGATGATAGCCTACAAGAATAGCGGTCGTAACAGTTTTTTCTTTTTTTTTTTAAAAAAAAAAAAATTATAATTAGACTAATATCATTCTAGAATTATCCTGTCATGAGCTTTCCAACGCCACCAAGATCGTCGATTCTGAATCTCTGATGCCGGCAGTGTCTAAAGTTTTGCGGAAGTTGAGTTGTTAAAAGTTGAAGAGGTAGCTTCTAGGAAGCACATAAATAGTTCCACTGTGTGGTCTGGAGGAAGGCGTCACACCGTAATTTTACTATCTGGACAAGCTAAAGAAAGGCAACCAATTTTTTGTCTAATCACCAGTCCAAATCGGGCATGACTGAAGGCTGGCCATGCTTCTAGGTTCGGTTCGGACCGAACATGACCGAATTGACAAGATCGATCCAGACAGGTATATAAACACTCAATGCAATATGGCTTCTTGTATTGGAAAGTGGCTACCAGGTAAATGGCTACCGGCTACTATAGGTTCATAAATATTTGGAAAGTTACTTCTAAATAGATTTTTGCTCAATATATGTTCATCAATTTCATTGCATGATGAAAGGCCAAGCTGGTGGCTAGATATCTAAATTCTAAATGTCATTGTCCGAAGGAAGCACAAAAAAAAAAAAAAAAAAAAAAAATCTACCATAGAGGTCCGTGAAAATAAAGATGTACGTAATCATATTTAAAAGGAGGCAAAAAGGAAGCATGTATTGTTTCTGTTGTTTATTTCTATTTTCTGCTATACGCTTTCTCTCTTGATGTAAGTCAGCAAAAACTGATAAATTTTGATCTATTCAGTACAAGTAATATCTTATTCTTAGAAAAAAAAAAATCGTGCCACTTCCTCTCCTCTGCTTTTTTATTGCTTTAACGCATCTTCATTATCTTCTTTTCTTATGAGGTGACAATTAAGAAGCCAACCAAGTGTTATTACAATTGATTACCTTAATCTTTTTTTTTTTTTTTGACTACCTTACTAAGCTTTAAAATAAACAATATTATCCTATGAGTCCAATCCTATCTTCTTCTTTTTTTTTTTTAAATATAAGAGAAATGTTATTCTTAGAATTATTTTGACACTAAAAAATCAGGGTTGATGTGGTATTAGTTATATCAACCCATAATTTATAATAAGTTTTTGGAAAGCACCATATTTATCTTTTCGTCTATTTCACTTTTGAAAGTAAAACTTATCAAAATATTAATGTACAAAAAATCAATAACGTGAGCAAGCCACATCAGACTAAACTTTTTTCAGTGTCAAAATAGCTCTCATGAACAGCATTTTCTTTATCTAATCGAAAATATCCTATCTTACTCCATCTTACATGCAAATGGTGGCCTCAATTCTTTTGGAATTTGGAAGATCTAGTACTTTAATTTGATTACAACAATCATTCAATTAACCCTTATAATTTCGAGTGTTGCTCATACACCCAAAACAATAACAAAAAAATTCACCGATAATTATTAAAAAAAAATCAAACACCTAGAAAATCACCTTTGTAATAGGGTCTTATAATTTTTAGGTAACTTTTTGAAAAAAAAAAAAAAAATCTATGGGTGAAACTTTGGGTGGATCAATGGGGGTACTCTAGCATTCTTCTTTGATTTCTAGTCAATTCAAGAATTTCCTAGTATATAAGTAGGGAAGATCCAGTGGACCTTACCTACCATGGTGTGAAAGTGATGTCCTGTCTACACATTATGAGGCTCTTACAGATATCACTTAACTTAGAATCCCAATCAAGAGAAAGTGGGCAACACTTTCCACCTCTTCATCCTCCTATCTTGTGAAATCTCAATGGCAACTAATAAAAGTTGTCCTATCTAAACCCTAATCTAGAACAAGCAACCTCAAATGTCCAAAAGGAATACAAAAAATTGCA
This sequence comes from Xerophyta viscosa, assembly GCA_002076135.1. Lineage (NCBI taxonomy): Eukaryota > Viridiplantae > Streptophyta > Magnoliopsida > Pandanales > Velloziaceae > Xerophyta > Xerophyta viscosa. Next base: position 308,875 of record MJHO01000026.1, on the reverse strand, counting down.
ATTATTTCATATTTTGTACCCTTTTTTAAAATAGATCCTCATTTTTTTGTTAATAATAACTAAGTTAACCCGAAATTTCTATGTATAAGTATTTCTTGAATATGAAAAGAAAATTGGACGTGGTTTACCATTTTCATATTAAAGTATTTTCCAGCAAAGTCTATCTTTTTAAGGGAAATTGCATATCAATCCCCTCTTTTCAGGGGCCGATACAAATCAGTTCCTGGAAACAGAAAAATGCGCGACGTGGCAGCACGCAACGTCGGACGTTTATTCCGTTTCCGGAGGCTGGTTTTGTAGAAGGTTTGGAAACGGAGACTGATATACAATTTTCCCATCTTTTTATCTTTTTAGAGTGTGATTTTGTAATTTTTTAAAAAAGAAAAAAGAAATTTGTCACACTTTGCAAATCATGGTTTTTTTGGAGAAAATCCCCCAAAAAATCCAAATTAGAAGATGCCACTTCACATGCCTGTCTTTGTTGCAATAGCAAAAATCCACTAACTCTCACCCATCAAAACCCACTAAGGAGTTCACTCCTTCAGCAAGCCTTTATTTTTGTTTTTTTTTTCCTTAAATTAGGGATTTTCTTCTTCACCATTTCTTGAATCCTTCCAAAGCTCAGAACAAGAAACCATCTTCTTTGTTTCCACTGCTGCAAACTGAAGAAGATGAGGGAGCAAAACAAAGTTGTAAGAAATGTGGAGTTTTTTCTGAGGCTCTGTATTTTACCTCTCTCTGTTGCTTCCTTGTGGGTAATGGTGAAGAACAAGCAGGTCACTGATGACTTTGGGAAGGTGGAGTTCAGCAACATATCAGGCCTCAAGTAAGAATCATTCATGTAACTCGCTCTCTTTTCTATAACCAATAAAAATATCGGAGTCTTAGAATATATATTTTTGAACAAATTTTAAATACCAAAATTACATAGTATATTTCCATTTTATTATATTTGATTTATTTTTTTTTAAAAAAGATACTTGGTTTAGTAATTATTAAGGAAAAAAGACTTATTTGAGATAAAGTACAAAAGTTCAATTTTCCTTTGTTTATATCATTTTGTTACCAAAGTTATTTAAGTTGAAATGGACATACTTTGTTTGTCTAGGTGTTTTTATGGGAAATCTCATCTGAAAATTCATTTTTTTTCCATTTTTTCTTTCATATATATCATTATTGATTGATGACCAGAGTTTATTAGGTACTTAGTCTGGATCAATGCAATCTCCTCTGGGTATGCTCTGGCTTCTACAGCTCTGAAGATTCTCAAGTTCTCACCCATCCCTTGGATTCTTTTCATCTTTGACCAGGCCTGTTATCTTTCTTTCTTTTTTTTTTATCTGGTATTCAACTATTTTTTTTATGACAGTCCAGTACGAGACGATATAGTTCAAATAATTTATCATCTCTCAAGTGGGTGGCTGGGAGGCTCGACCTCGAAATCTTTACCCACCTGGCTGGACTTTTTACCACCAGACCACACCCGCTTGATTTTTTTTTTGTTCTCATTCACTCATAATAATAAATATAACAGAATGATATTCTCTGTCGAACTATAATAGTTCCGATATAATTAGAACTATATACAGTAAATCGGAATATAAATAATAATCCTCTATATATAATATCCAAACTTACCGACGGAGTGCATCGAGATACGTACCACACGTATCTCGATGCACAAGTGGTACTTATCTCGATGCTCAGCATGTGATTTTGATCGAATATAAAAGTGACAGTTGCTGTGAATCTTGAGCAGGCAATGGCATATTTGATGGTGAGTTCATTCTCAGCAGTTGCTGAGGTGCTATACTTGGCCCATGATGGTGATCAGAAGGTGACATGGAGTGAAGTTTGCAGCTACTACGGGAAATTCTGCAGCAGAATTCAAGTCTCCCTTGTTCTGCATGTCCTGGCACTCCTCTTCTTCGTTGCTCTTTCTCTGTTATCAGCTCATAATCTCTTCACCAAGTTTGATCCTCCCACTGCTCCTTCCAAAGAAGTGGTACGGCAATGAGTGTAACTGTGGACTCCTACGTATCAGGACAACACCAATTGATTTTGATATGTGTTGATGAATAGGCAGATCCACTTTTGAAATCCAAAACCGCTATAAAATATTGAAAATTCGTATAATTTTACTTTAATTCAAAATTTTGGGTGATATCCTAATTTCACTTTCTCGAGTGAGGAAGTAGATCGTTGCTCTTGTTTGCGCTCACGTCCGTTGGCGTAACTCCTGCGAGCACCTGCAATCTCTCTGATGTGGATGATGGCTACTAGAGTTGACTTCACTCACTCTACTCTCAAAGATTGAAGTTCACAAAGTGACTCACCTTAGTGCTATCAAGTGTATTTATACACTTTCACTTATATGGGTCGATAGTCAAAACAATGACTATAAATGCTACCTCTCAATAAACTCCAACACATGTAATTCCAACAAATTGCAATTATAAGCCAAATCACAAGATTTTTCATGCCAAAGGACTAAATAAAACTTTTATATGATTTTTAATTCCGTTTTAACAATGTTTATTTTTTGTCAAACAGGAGTATTAACATCCAATAGGCTAAATTTTAGGGTTTAAATTATCTTATTTGAGAAACGAGGTCTAATATATGCAAATCTCCCAAATTTGGGGCGGAGGTGGTATTTACCAAAACAATAAAACCAAAAATAAGTTTGCATGAGAAACTAGTCACAAATAATTCAACAGTGCAGTTCCAGCATCATTACCCGTGATTGAGATGATCCTTTATTTCATAATCTGAGTTGGGGTCAGGTCCTAGGACAAAGGTTTATCTATCATCGGAGCCACAAAGTTAATATGTTCTGAGCGGATAGAGAGTTGGAGACTGGAGTCAGGTTCTAGGACAAAGTTTATCTATAACACGATTAATAGGCACAAAAATACTAATTCTAGTTAGAAATTAATATTTTAGCTATTAATGATTATGGGGCCACATTTTGACAAAATGGGCTTTCTTCCAGCACTTCATTGCGGCTGCCGATACCTTCTCTGCTTTGTTTCCCCGCGGTCTTAAACCCTATACCCCTCCGCCGCCGATGGCCGTCCTCACCAATCTCCGCCGTCACCTAACGGCTGGCGGAGCCTCTTTCCGCCGATCACGCCTCTTCTCCACTGCCTCGCCATCGGCAATTCTCAACCCCTCCGAGCCGTCCTCCCCCCTTTCAGTCAAGCAGAAATCCCGCGCTGCCCTCTCCCTTCTCAAATCCGAGAAGGACCCGGACAAGATCCTCTCCATCTGCCGCGCCGCCGCCCTCACGCCGGACATTCCTCTCGACCGCTCCTCCCTCTCCCTCGCTGCCTCCCGTCTCTCGTCCTCCCCTTCCTCCCTACGCTCCCTCCTATCCGATCTTCTCCTCTCCCCTCGCGCTGACGTCAGCCCTACCCGTGCCCGCCCCCACGCTATCGTCCTCTTCGGCCAGGCCAACCTCTTCGATGATGCTCTTTCGACGTTCACAAACGCCGATAAGCCCTCCGTACGGGACCTCAACGCACTCCTCTTCGCCGCCATTCTCGCAAACAAGCACTCCGAGATCCCTAGACTCTTCCGCGACCTCCCGACGTCTCACAAAATCACTCCCAATCTGGAAACATACAACACCGTTATCAAATCTTTCTGCGAGTCAGGCTCCGCTCGAAGCGTCAACTCCCTGATCGACGAAATGCAACATGCACGAATCAAGCCCAATCTGACCACTTACAACACATGGATCGCGGGACTTTACAAGGAGGAGAAATGCGACGACGTTCCAAAAGTTTTTGAGTTGATGAAGAAGAACAAATGTTATCGAGCCCTCACAACATGGAATACTCAGATACATAGCTTGTGTAAGATCAAAAGGGCGGGGGATGCGAAGGCGCTGTTTCACGAGATGGTTTCGAAAGGACAGAAGCCAAACTGGGTCACCTACAACCATCTTATATTCGGGTTTTGTAGCGTAGGTGATTTGAAGGAAGCGAAGAAATTGTATAAGCAGATGAAGAGTAAGGGGTGTGTGCCGGACAGTAAATGTTACTTTACGTTCATATTTTATCTATGTAAAGGAGGGGATTTTGAGGCTGCACTTGAGGTTTGCAAGGACAGTATCGCCAGGAATTGGTACCCGTGCTTTTCAACTATGAAAATGCTTGTTAATGGACTCGTAAATAGCTCAAGAACTGACGAGGCTAACGAGATCATGGAGAAGGTGAAGAATAAGTTCTCCAGCAATACGGATATGTGGAAGGAGGTGGAGGAAGCCTTGCATCAGTAGCTCATGTGGAAATTTGAGGTATTCCTGCTTTTTTTCAGTGAGGAATTGTATGATGAAGCTTATTAGATTCGTTGGCATTTTTTAGAAGTAGAGATATAGTTTATTTCTGTAGCTTGCCTCCAGGAACTATGTCATGTAGCATGTATGGTGGGATCGTCTCTGCTTTTGAGAAACTGCTTTATTCATATGAATTACTGTTACTTTAGGATGGCTGATTTTTTTTTTAGGGCCCCATGTACTACTTGGAGCTAGGGCTTTACCCAGCTCCAACATGGTTCTTGCAAGAGGACACTCTCATCGGGAGTGCCCTGTGCACGCTAGGGGATGCACGTGCACGTACCTAACAGCGTAATATATTTTATATGCAACTGGCGGCGCGGAGAGTCAAACCCGGAGTAGGGAGACTTACTGAGGCCCACCCTACCACCGCCGACATCTCGCCATTCCTATTGCTGATTGTATTGACCATATTTTCTTCTTCATTTTTTTTTGCGAAAATATGCAGGGAAGGTTCCATTTCGGCATAAACTGTTTCCAAAATAAGATTCTATCGGCAACTTCAGAATATTTAATAATCCATTTAAAATGCTGTCATTTAATTAATAATAGACGTTTCGGCTAATTGCCATTAGCATGTGTGGATGGATGAAGATTTCGGCAAGAATGCCTCGGTCGCTTGCCTGAAGACTGGAAGAAGAATAAGCAACCGTCCGATTACAGTAATGGATGCCATCAGCAGAAGTATAAAAACCAGCACCACCATCTTGAGAAAAATTTTGATTTCCTTGCTGTCATGTATTTTGTGTGTGTGTGTGTGGGCTTATAAAGGGCCGTATGTGTTGGTGGTGCTAGTATCCGAGTTTGTGTAAGCAGATATTGTGATGTGTTGCATTTCTATCGACGAGCCGAGTCTTGGATGTTTTTTTCAGTGTTTTCGTTGGGGTTTTTTTTTTGTTTGTCTGTTTCTAAGATAACAACGTAAAATATTCTCTACGTTAAATTTATATTATTTTACTAGATACAGTTTTCTATTGTCAGAAAGTAAAATTTAAGGTGTAGGTGGTCTTCAAATGTGCTGTTGAATACACACAGTTATTGCACTACACGAGGAATTTGGGGTTACGAAACCCTTGTAGATGGTTGTATAATCTATGAGGTGAAACTCTTACATCGTTCTTGAATGTAGACTGGGTAACAGGTTGCAGTAGAAGGCTAAGCTTTTGAGCAAGGAATGAGATTAGCCAATAGCTAAATAAAATTCATTATTTATGCCAAATTTTTTTAAATTATACTCTGATATATCAACAATATGTCTTGAAAGTTTTTCCTTAGGGCTTTTTTGAAAACAGCTCTTGCGGGGGCAAAATTATTCCAGATCAGCCTTCATTTTATTTCAACCATCCATTTTTATTAACGTGATGGCGCATGTCATCAATAAAATGCGCCAAAATAAAATTTCAAATTTAGGATAGACTGATTTGATATAATTTTTAAAGGCCGGCGCTGTTTTATCATTTTCTCTCTTCTTAAGACTTAATCACTTTCGTACCTGCCACAGTAAAAAGTTCACTAGCTCGTGCAGTCGACTTTGGTTAACAAGACATTCTTTGTTGGCGTGATAATAAAATCATATAATTAAGTTGATGTTTAATAAACTCCCAAAATGTCGATCGAAGCTGGACGTGAAAGTTTTCCGCGAGTTTGACGCGCGCTCGTATTACGGGTTCCACCACGATAATCTCAAAAAAAAAAGTTGATGTTTAATAAATAACAGCTGCAGTAATTCAACAAAAATAACATCAAGTTCAATTAAAATAACAACAAATTCATCTACAGCAACATTAATATTTAACTAAAACAGTGCAAAGAAGCAACCTCAAACAAAAGCATACTTTCAACGAAATAGTTGATTTATGGATGACCATCCCCCGTTTTTCTCAAAAAAAAAAATAAAATAAAAATAAAGAATAAGACAATATAAAGAAAAAACATACATACTACAGGAAAAGCTTGTATACCAACTTCACATATAAAAAACTTCCTATTTTATGCATATACGTTGTAAGAAACTGGGAACACCTCCCCACCACTAAAACAAACTTCAGGTACTTCATTACAATAAGAAAAGAAGTCTGTAATTGGCTCAAAGATGCATGGTATACAGTATCGAGAACAATGAGAAATAACGGTTTTACAAGAAAATCAGCCAAACATAAATGATGGTCAAGATGTAATCAGAACCACAAGTTATGTATCAATCTATGTTGCGTACACATCCAGATGTGCAGCACATGATTAACTTTGATGACTAGAAGTACTCATCACCAAAATAAGTAAAGCAGATTAACTTATTGACAAAGTTCATGGCACATAATAATTCTGAGCATCACAAGTTACTACTCTACAGACCAAGATTCCACTCGTTATCAAGTGGGAAAAAAAAAACGAGGAAATCATAAATTTGCTATGAAAAGATTGACGTTAAGCATGGAGGCACAAACAAACGAGTAATCTGAATAGTAGTTCCTTTGGACAGATATTTCATCCCAAATCCTTCAAAGAAAACATATTTGGATGCATTTTCACCTTCAATATTCCATTTGAGAGGAAGCAACATACTATGCAATAATAAATACTATAAAGAAACTATTATAAACTATTTCAACTAGCAAGTAGGGTATGCATATCACTAAAGTACTCTCATGGAACAGCACAAAGATATATGGATTATTAGAAACATTTTTATATCAGAAATATAGTTTTATACAATAAAACAGACGGGCATGTCCGAAATGTCATGGTTTGTTTAAAATGTCATATGGGTTCAAGGGGATAAAGAGCGTTAAATAGACAGCTTAGCCATCAAGGTTATGTTCTTGAAACCTTCTACTTTTTCCTTTTTCCAAGAGAAAAAAGGATGGAAATACAGCAGGAATCCTACGAGAGGAAAGCACTTGTTGAATTACCTACTTCAACGCCACATACTGAAGTTGAAATGCACAAAGCTACTCTTTCTTGGGAGGGATATGATTACCACCACTTGCGATCTTGTAGAGATAGAAAACAGCCATAATTGAACTGCAATATAGCACATTTGTCAGTAATTGAGCAGAAATATAAATTCAGAAGTTTAGAAGTCAATATCAATGTCAAAATGCCAAGATCAATGTGGTGGCTTAGGGGCATAGTTTCTCCTCGTTATCTCCCCCCACCCCACCCCCCTTTTGTTTTAAAAAAAAAAAGAAGGTTGCACGCGTAACTGCCAAAAGCAATTCTTTCTAATCTCAAGACTAACTTAGAGCATGAGATTGCGGGTCAGCACGATCGCCATGATCCGCACGAACCTAAATCCTATACCTACATTAGGATCTACACCGAAAGCCCTGATAATAGTTCTTTATTTAGAACTTTGTTTACTTCACCACTTTTAAAAGTGAGCATAGAAGCGTAGCAAAGTGGATTAGTAGAAAAGTGTGGAAAACATTGTAATTAAAATCGCGATTCTTACTCGTTTATGCGATTCTACGACCCTACCCCAAAAATCGACTGAATTCGTAGTAAAATCGAACTCATCAGTGGGGATGGTGGGACTGGTGACTCGATTCGAAGTCTGTAGGAGCACTCGATCCTGCGATTCCATGATTGGTGGATAAAATAACTATAGTCAGTCTAATTTGGGTTGTTTTCGCTGCTGGGCTGGACTTGGTACGCAACCTCTATAGTCCACAAAACGGCTACTTTCTCTTTCTTACTCTCCATTGTCCCCCTCTTTAGTCAGTCCAATTCGGGTTGTTTGAGCTCGATCCTGCGTAATCAATTTCAAAATGACTTTTTGCTTAGCCACTCGTAATTAAATACCAAAACTGGCTTTTCAAAAAAATTTTACTACATTTTTTAGGAGAAACTGACGTAGTGAACGATCCCTTAACCTCCATTCTTAAAACTCACCTTGTACATACTTCTACTGTCTAATAACTTTATTAATTCCCTTCGGCTGGCACTCTCCTAAACATGGACAACTCAAATTTTTAAAGGGGCCCATTATTCTTCACTGCCCAAATCTTTTCTTTTTGGGTTTCTTAATCTTTCTTTTCACGTACTGTGATTCTCCTGATAGCTTGAACCAACTCCTTTTATAGGTATATTTCCCCCTATTTTATTATGATAATTCTATAACCTAATGTTCTCAGTCATTGTCTTTGAATTTGAAGAGATATTGTACCTTCATATTCTAAATCTAATTCAAACTAAAAATATATGATACTCAATCAATATAATTTTTGTCATGTAAATTTGATAACTGTTTGTCTTAATTAACTAATCATGATTGTAAGGCTGGTTAGATAGTGATAGACCAGCAAATGGGGCGGATCGGGTCATGTCAGCCGTAGGTCAAGCAGATCGACGGTCAACCGAACGAGGATTACCCTATACTACACGGATCAGAGTTCTACCTGCAGGGCATTGTCAGTAACGACCTTCATTAAGTAAGCTGCTAAAAATGAATATAATTATCATACTTTATCGGAACTTAGTAATAGGACCATTTATATTGCGCAAAAGACCAAAATGATACACACTGAAATCTTTAAACAAATAAAAAAAGACATAACTAAAAAGTAAAGAAAGCTAAACAACATGGTGCACTAAAGACTGTCATCCACTCTTCAGTAGAAAATTTTGTTGATTTTCACTCAACCAAAAATTTTGAATTTCTACAAGGACAGATAATCCTCTCACAAGTCCTACATAACGTCAGTTCAAAACTAGTTTGATTCTGTTTTTTGACAGTCAAAACTAGTACACGTATAAGTGAAGGTGGTACACATTCTTTTCCATCTGCATCACCAAACAACTAAGCTTTTGGAAATACCGTAGAACTTCCACATTCAGCGAAGTGGTGGAAGTGGCTGCACTTTGCCAGACATGCTGCTCATTCCCCCATTAAGAACATTTCACATTTAAGAGCTGTGCAGGAAATAGCTCTCGATTGGACACTCAGTTACTACCTCTTAGTGTTCTATTTCTATCCTTAGCTTCGCCTGATCCCTTCACTGCAAATGAAAGCTAGCATATTCATAAACAGGATAGCTCGTCTACATTATGAAGATTAAACACTGACTGACTCCTTTCATCGGTTATCGGCAAATTCATAATTTCCCTTGGGGATGGCAACCACGCTTGGTCAACGTGATAAGTCATTTTGGCATCAAGCAAAATATTGGTAGTTAGACTATCAGCTTCTCATGTGATTGATAATGTATGAGTCTAGGTGACTATTTCCCACCTCAGTGGCTCTTACAAAGCATACATTGTCATTCACAAAGAAATTCTACAACAAAATGGATTAGACTGCACTAACCTGAGTAAAGCAACGACTCCAGCTGGCATAATCTTGGATGTCTGAAGGTATCTTTGGCCCATTACATATGTTAAAGTAAGTGCACAAACTGTTTCAAAATGGATCAAACTAATAATCTGCTTCACATTAATCTTAAGCTTGCACAAAAAGCAAGAAACATTAGGAAGGAATAGCCTTAAGAAAGTTCAATACTAAGAAGAAAGGGTTAGAGAAGTTGGAATAGGATACAAAAATGTTTTGTATTAGAAAATGATCTGTATTGGCATGACCTATCATTAAGTTATGGAAAAAGAATATTCAAACTTCCAGAAGTTGCTATTTCATTCAAGCTACAATGAAGTGTTGGTATAAAGCATTTTTCTTATGAGTATGTCCGTATCACCTTAGAATACGCTCCCGTGTTCGATGCCAAAAATTAAATACAATAAAAACATAAATGCTTGAGTTTCAGTCATCCTTGAAAGAAAAAGATAAAAAAAAGTCTGTCAATAGCTGGACTAGAAATGGCTATAAAAAACCCTCTTACCATGTTGAATGGGTTACTATGGGTGTAATGATATCCGTAAGTGTGAAGTAACTGTAAGTCGCTACAGGATAATTTCTTTATCCATTACCAATATTCTTATAATTTCCATCCCCACAACATAACCTAAGGGTAAATACTTTTAACTTTAATTCGTAGAACGAAGATATTCATATTCATATAAGTCTACGAAGTCAAACATGTTGTTGATCATATACATACAAATCCATCAAAAGGCACAACCTACAATAATGTTGATGCAACCCACTACAATTACCGCATGTAGCCACTGTCAGCAATACCCGAAAAATATCAGCACCCAACATAAATCTAGCAATAAAATTTTAGCAATATACTAGTAGCAGTTAAATTACATACTGAGGTTATCAATATCATGTCGCTCCAAACAACATACAGATCTACGAAACGTAAACATAATTCAAAATATAAACAAGAATTCAAAAACAAAGATCCAAGGTAATAGTTACCAGTCTCGAGGATGATGGCGATGTAGGAGTTACGGCGCTTCTCAAACGCCTTGAGTTGGATGTATCCGGCGAGGATGAGGAGCAGCCCCGCGGCGGCGCCGCCGGCGAGCGACGCTGCGCTACCCTTGCGCGCGAAACCGACAACTCCACCCGCAAGCACCACCATCCCGTAAGGGATCGTGAAGCAGAAGTCGTGCATCTCTTCCTCTTGGCCAACTTCTGCAGAGTTTTGATGATCTGATGGATGGGGAGAGAGAAGAGTAAAAAAAGAGAGAGATCGAAGTTGTGGTGGAGTTGGTGGTCGCAGATTGAAATTTTTTCGGTAAATTGCAAATTTTTTCTTTCTTCTTCCAATTAATAGTGTCAATATGGAGGCCCGCGTCGTTTGATGAAACATGTCGAAAGGCTATTTCAGTCGCTCCACGGATCGCTACTCCATTTCCTTCATAACTACCTGAACATGTTCACCGTGTATATCTCAGGAGTGACGGATGGAGTGACGCTTTGACCGGGAACGTGGCGACCACTAGATATACTGAAATAAAAAAAAGGTTTTCGTTAAACAAACCCCCTTTCTCAAATTTGACAAAATAAGTTCCCGGCAATTTTTTATAACTTTTACAAATCAGTCCCAAGTACATATATAATTATAAATATTTAAAAAAATTAATTATAAAAAATATTTACATGTACTTTACAATATTTATATTTAAAATTTTTAAATATAATTCTTAAACAAATACTTTAAGAGTCCAAATTTTTATAATAAAGATATCGTCGTCCTAAACCACAAACTTAGAGATATTTTTAAAAAGTTTTGACAAAAATTATAGAACAAACCAAAGTTTATCTTTTGTATTTTTTAAAAAGATTAAAATATATTTTCATATTTTTTGGAGGACCTCGGTAAGAAAGTCCAAGCTGTCATAGAACACAAAGACACTCAATGCTCATCTTTTTTGGTATTTTGTCAAGAAATTATTTGCTTTGTAAAATTTGAACAAATTAATAATTCAAATATAACATCTTGTTGTTCAACCCAATATTTTAATACTCGTCCATGTCATCGTTTTTGTTTAATATAACATGCATTTCTTCGTCCAGAATATCTACATATACTCAGCCATAAGTTTTTTTTTGAAAAAATTAAAAAATGTAGAAAACTTTTTTGATAAGTTTGATAAAGAATGAATTTTTTTAACGTTATTTTTTTTAATCAAGAGCAATGCTATTGCTTAAGCAGAAGTACAGTAGTTAGGCAAAGAAGATTTTTTTTAATATTATTTCTTTTTTTAAATCAAGACCAAAGCTTTTTCTTTAGCAGAACTACAGTTTAAATTTGAACTTCATGCCCACGTACGTGTCTAATTAAGGTGAAAAATAATATCCAACAATTTAAGTATTTAATTATATCACGTCCAAAGGTTAAAAAGAATAGTTAATAATCAACATAATATTTCACCAATCAGCACAGCTAATTAGCAGGAGAAAAAAAAAACAATCTGCTCTTCATAAAAATAAGTTGAAAGTTTGAATTCCAATAAATATAAGCTAAGAGAAATTTATCGTATTTTTATATTTTCGGTCGAGATATAAATTGAAATCGAATTTGACGAACACACACTAAAAAACAAAAACACAAAAAGACTAAAATAATAACATTATATTATAACTGTTTTTTTAACGGGTGTTAGTCAACTGCCCCAGTTGGGTCCAACCGATCGTGCTAACTAGTGAGTTGGGTTCGGTTGAACTCAACATCATCCCATGTTAAGCTTGTTTGACCTTGGCCAATTTCAATTAAATAAAGAGGATATTTATATGCTAACATCAAGCTATCTAAAATTGATTTGATTAATCTCATGTGTCTTGTATTTAATGTAGAGCTGAGCTGTACACTTTTGATTTTACATCGCAAGTTGTACCCTCTGAGGGCAGGGATTTCAATTTATTCCATATTCAGAAATTTGATTCTTCACCTTAAAAAAGGTCAGATTTGGGTCGAAGATTTACCGTCGGGATCAAAGATAAAAATAAAAGAAAAAATTTCCGGAATTGGGGATAGAGATGGAGGCCTATCCCCTGTCTCGGTGCGATCCTGATTTTCGATTATAAACTTTCTATGAACGGAAGCTCCTTCTGATTTTGCTTTGCTTTTGAAAAGAAATATATATTACTACGGTCGCACTTCCTATGCACGATTACCAGAGCTAAAAATCTAAATTTATTTACATTAATTTGATTCGGCTCTGAAAATCTCGCTTTCTAGTCAAATTTTAAATGTTTAGTTTCCGCTAATTATTAATCTACTCAATAGATGATCTCATTTTCTTTGACTTGAGTTAAAAAGTTACCGTAATAGAGCAATGTAGCACAAAAAGATCCATATGGCCTACCTCAATTGTAATTGAAAAAGACATACCTTTTACCCGCTACTAAAAATTAAATATTCACCTTATCATCACTATAAGATAAAAAGTCTCATAAAGTCTCCATGAATTTGGAAACTTTCTACGCTGTCTATAATTAATTTTCTGAGTAAGCTACGCGCACGGCGCTCCGCATGTGAGACGGGCCGGTGTTGTGAGTGTGGCTTCGCCCACCAAAAGTACAATGAACAATGCTAAATCTTCCTACACTGAGCTAGGTCCGGTTAGTCCCGGCTAATGAGTGTTATTGATCTTAAATGGATTCTAAAAACAATGGAAAACTTAACATTAACTTTGAAAATGTATTTTTATAGTTTTTTTAATAGTAACAAAAAAAACACCCTTATATAAATAAAAACTTTTAATTCATATATAAAGTCTATTTCTATTATTGGTCTCCATGTTTAGGGTGTGGATAGTCTACTATCATTTACTTTTTGCTGGTAAGATCATGAAACTCCAAAAAAAAAGCCCAATCCAAGTTGGCGAGAAGTGGAATCCAAGGGAGCAAAAATTGAAATTCTTGGTAAACATGTAAATATTGTCCAATCCAGAGGGATTTTTAACAAATGTACTAAACAGAAAAAGCAAATGACAAGTCTCCAACCTCCAGCTCTCATTCTCTGTCAGGTAGGTGGAAGAGAGCTGAGAGAGCGACAGACTTTCATCTTCTCTCTGTGTTTCTCTCTCCTTCTTCATCCCCTGGATTTTAGGGTTTCGAATCTTGCTGCTTGGAGCCTTGGAGTGGATCAGCAGTAGGTCAGTTGATGTGGAAATGTATCTTCTCTTTACATTTTAGGTGGATTTTGCATTTTTGTTACAGTGACAGGTAGCTATAGTAAGAAAATGTAGGAATTAGTACTCTGGATGTTTCAATTTTGAGGATTGTCGTGATTTTCATATATTAAGTCAGCTGATTTTGTTTTGTGAAACTCGTACCTTATTTTGGTGAGAAAGAAAAGTGAATTTTGTTTTCATTCTGTATTAAATGTGGATTAGTATGAAATTTAGACTTTTAGTTATGTTGTAAATGCAGAACTTTGAAGATTTCAAGGAGATGGACAGCCTATGGCAGCTCGGAGATGAGTTCCGGGGGAAGTCAAGGACTTCAGAAGATCATCAATGGTCCCTGATGACCTCCAAGTTAGTGGAGTACACAAGGTCAAAGGGTGATCGAATGAACAACGTAGACATTTCTAGGAACCCTATAGAATCGGAGATGTGGGACAAACTCAATTTCCAGGAGGACAAAATCGGCAACTTCAATCTAAACAATGTTATGAACCTTGAATGCAAGATGAATGAGACCCTTGCGAAGACTCCACTTCTTACTGGTGCTTATAACATGAACGCTGTGTATCACAAAAGCAATGCGAGCAGCATCAACAGCTTCAAAATCAATGGGGGAATGAACAAATACTCTAACAACACCATTAGCAAAGATGTTAGCAGTATTAACAACAACGACAATAGCAATATCAACAAGAATGACAACAATAATGGCAATAATGGTGCTGCAGTAGACAAACGGTTCAAGACATTGCCCTGTGCTGAGATGCTTCCAAGAAATGAGGTCCTAGGGGGATACATTTTTGTGTGTAATAACGACACCATGCTCGAAGATCTCAAGCGTCAGCTCTTTGGTATGTCAACTTGTCTACTATATTCACTATTATTTTGATCCAAGTTTTTTCGTTAATTTACTTGACTTCTATGTCTATTTGTATGCGAACTTGTAATAACGCCTTTTATATTATTTTTGTTTTCATTTTCCAATTTATAACCTATTTTATTTATTTTGGTTTTTATATTTTCTTTTATTATTAGTATTATGATATTTATGTGTGTGGTTCGTGCTTCCATTGGGCATTCTCGGTTAAATTTCTTGTTATGTAAACTTCTGTGATTACTTGCCTGCGTGTCTTGGATTTGCTCCCTCAGGCCGAGAATCTTACAAAAGCAGCCTCCTTTCATGCATGGCTGTGTACATCTAGCATTTCCAGGTCACGACTAAGATGTTGTTGTTTACCTGACTTATATGTTAATGAGTTTGTGTACTTTTGGTGGCTAGCTCCCACAGATTAGATGGAATATCATAACATCAAGCCGCAATAGTTACTATGTTTGTTCTGTTGATAGATTTGTTACTTGTATTTGTGCTTTTCAAGTAAGAAGATGATAACTAACCTTTAAATCCTAAGTTTACCGACTTTATATTTGGTTTACATCATTACAATTTAGAGGGTTTTACCTACCATTGGCCTTGTGCTTTTTGTGCACTGATTAAATGCCTGAATTGAGTAGTACTACTAGGAATGATGCAGTTGATGTAATTCGCAACCAAAGGCAGGAAATTTATCTTTTGCTCATCCTGCGGGTGCATTGAGCAAATAACTGCTTCAGTCATTAACTACAGGATCACCTGATTAAGCATCACTTTCTAACTGAAGCAACTTTGGATGCTAGTAAGACATTGAATGCTTATGATTGGACATGCATGTTCTTGAATTGATTGTCTTTTCTTGATGAATTGGAGGATAAATGAAATAACTTTAATTGATATAATAAACTCATGGTTTGTATAATATTCTTTCTTAATGTCTGAACCCGCAAAATTGCTGTGCTTTTGTCCAGAATATACATGTTACTCGAAATGAATAGAAATAGGCTTTCTCACACTCAATTTAAGTATCTTTTATCTGTGTTCTCTTATCAAGAGTTTCTTCTCTCACACTGTTTCTTGTCAGTTTGTCACGTAGTTTCTACTCATCATTGTCTGTACACTGGCGTCTTTTCCACCTTGTTTGTAACTATTAGATTAACTAAGAACTTATCTGTTTATGATCTTTCTTTTGCAGGCTTGCCACCTAGATACCGCGACTCTGTACGGGCAATTACCCCTGGTTTACCTCTTTTCCTTTACAACTACACTACTCATCAACTTCATGGTATATTTGAGGTAATCGACTTTCTTTTTTGATAGTCTTTGTTTACCATTAACAGGGACACATTTTAAATTGGTCAGATTTTAAATTGTGGAGCTTATAGTTCCTTTAATTTTATAAAATCAGTGTATATCTAAAGGAAGGCATGATCACAGTAGAGCACAGGGACATACACGGAGTCATATAGTGGATCCGTCTTAGTGGGAAAGAGATTTATTGTTGTTTTACTGGGTGTTTGCATTTTGTTAGGCATACTGCCAAGGTGGGAGAAAAAAGTCGTTATAAAATCTGTCTTCAGAGCAAATACTCCAACATTCCACGTTGTTGATAGCTTGATGTTATTCTAGAATCTAGATTACCCATCTAAAGGAAGACATGATCACAATAGTGTACAGTAACATACAAAGATTCGTATAGTAAATTGCACTTAGTGGGAAAGATATTGTTGTTGATTTACCAAGTATTTGCATTTAGAAAAAAAAGTTACTTTAACATCTGTCTACGGAGCAAATACAGTGAAATTCCACGTCGTTGATAGCTTGATGTTATTCTAGATCATATCAAATTAGTCTGTATAACACATGCGTCAGAGGAACTCATTGTTATTATTCCATGCAAGTCCATATGATGTGTTGTTGGAAAATCAATGTGAATTTGCAATAGTTAGACTAGATGAAATCAAACTGTGTCGATGTCTCCATCTGTCATGAAGTTTATGGCTTCATATTTATCTTACCAGATGGATGTAATTGAGTGTAGGCTGCAAGGATATCTTCAATAATGTCCTTGTGATCTTGAGACATCCTATTTTATGTGGCTAGTTCATATTAATCATCTGTCAGAGTAAATGCTTTTTCCTGCTCAAGATACAATCATTTTAATAATTGAATTAACACACCAATAGGTAGGTTACGTTGTCTTTTTTTTTTTTTTTGTTACTTACAGTAATAGATTTAGGCATCAACTTTGGATGGCTTTCGAATCTGGAGTTCAAAATTCTAGACCTGTTCAAATTGTAGCTTTACTGGAACTCCAAGGAGCTGTCAATCTTTATCCAACTGCTAATTCTACAAACTTTATTTCTACTTTTCTGTGATGCATGGGTTTGTTTGATAGGATGATATTGTCATAAGGTTGTAAACATCCTGAAAGCCTGTAATCTTTGGCTGTAACACTATCTTGTGCTTCTTCTAATTCAGGCTGCTAGTTTTGGTGGCTCCAACATTGATCCAACAGCATGGGAAGATAAGAAGTGCAAAGGCGAATCTAGGTTCCCAGCACAGGTATGTACTATTTATTTGGATATTATATCGCAGTTGCTCTCTACCTTGTATCACAATATGAAAGCTCACATGGAAGGTCAATGTTTAGGTGAGAATCCGAATTAGAAAGCTTTGCAAGGCACTGGAGGAGGACTCTTTCAGGCCAGTTTTGCATCATTATGATGGACCGAAGTTTCGCCTTGAGCTCTCTATAAAAGAGGTATGGCTTTTATTCCTTCTTACTATTTGTACAGGATGCACTTCTACTTTAGTGCTGTTATGTATGAGCTTACTTATTATGGTCATTCGACGCGTTGGATCCAAATTTAGAATGTAGGTTGTAAAATCTAATGAGAGCAGAAGGTGCCCATGAGAGGAATGTGAGTGTGTTAGTGTCTCATGCTACACGACTTACATACATATAACAAGGTAAATTATAGAAATATCCTCACCTACTTTAACACGT
The DNA here is from genome assembly GCA_002076135.1 of Xerophyta viscosa. Classification (NCBI taxonomy): domain Eukaryota; kingdom Viridiplantae; phylum Streptophyta; class Magnoliopsida; order Pandanales; family Velloziaceae; genus Xerophyta; species Xerophyta viscosa. The sequence goes on along the minus strand of MJHO01000026.1, from coordinate 291,115 downwards.
GATTTGATCCCATTAGCTCGACTGCATGGGATTACCATGCAGTCGAGCTGATGAATGCACACCTACTGGTATTTTTTGGAAAAACTTCCAACATAAAAGTTATAGATTTTATTACGATCTACAATTTTCATATTGGAAGTTTTTTCAAAAAATACTTCTAAATCGGTGTTTTGAGGTTCCAAAACATAACAGGTTTTTAAATGAATTTCAGAACCCGTTAAGCTTTGGAACCCGAAAATATCTATTTATAAATACTTTTTGGAAAAACTTCCAATATTAAAGTTCTAGATCTCATCAAGATTTACAACTTTCATGTTGAAGTTTTTTCCAAAAAACACCCGTAGGTGTGCGTTCATCATCTCGACTGCATGGTAATCCCATGCAGTGATTACCATGCAGTCGAGCTGATGTGATCGGCTCTCCTTTAACACTCCCCCCTCGAACTTAAAGTATCTAATCCTAAGTTTGGATACATAAACTAAGAAGAAGACAAATGGCGTCGAACTAGGTGCGTAACATAGTACTTAAAAAAACTCACAAAACTGCATTTTTCTTAATATTCCTCCTCTTCCAATCAACGTTAGCACGATAGTCAATGTTAATTGATTGTGACTTTTTCACTCAAAATTTGAGGATTTACATGCTGACTTGTGTGGGATATAGACGACAACTCTGTGTCAACGGATCCTAATATCTGTTAGAGAGACAACTCTCTCTCTCTCTCTCTCTATATATATATATATATATATATATATATATACACACACACACACACACACACAGAGAAAAGGCAGATGACAGAAATACTCTTAACCGCTTCAACATGGGTAACTAAATTCGACGCAGTAAACTTGATAAAAAGAATTATACATACTCTAGATATATGTAAAGATGCTTAGAGGAAGATTTGTATTTTTTGTAGTTAGTCAATACCCTAGAAACTATAATCAAGTTTAATATGCTGCATATAAAAAAGTAAAAACCCATATTAAACGGCTACTTATTCCTGTGGCTCATCCTTGAGTTTTGCAGTGTTAACTCACCACTGGTGTATGCTGTTACGGTTATTTATAGATTGTTTCTTATGTTGCTGAATTCATTTATTGTGGGGTATGTTTGCGCCTTTGCAACGTTATAAGCAGACGAAACTTGGAACAATCACATACTTGTATGGAACTTAAAACAGGAACGTCATAGTATTTTGTTCAATTCTCTTATGCAAGGCTTGAACTTGCTTTAATACAGATAGCTTGACCTTGTTTGATCTCAAGTGCTCCAGATGTTTGGTCAAGCTGGAAGTGAACTTAAATTACGTGACTTCTAGGTGGTCCTAATTTGAGTCGTCGCTATTCCAGAGTTATATACAAACGCGTCTAACAGTGCTAAGCCAATTCTAAGCTACAATACCACACTTTTGTGCAACCACTGTATATTCTAGGTCACTTCAGTCATTTTAGGTCTCGTAAACATGTTTCTTTAAGTATTTCCCGCATTATATAATTATTCTTTTGACTTTGATGGGAACCTGTATTTTCGTTAACTTGTTGATTGAGGCCTTGTGTCATTTCAAAAAATAAGAGTTAATCGAGAAGTTACCTCTACTGTTTCGATCATTTTAGTGTCGGTCTCTGTTAATAGAAGTGACGTCTCTTGTGAGTTATCATCCTTATCTATTTTTTTGCGTCTTATTTTATTTTATCATTTTTGAATTGTTGAATATGCCCATTCTGCATATTTGCTGACTGTTGGAGATTGTTTTCCTGCTGCTTGTAGACTTTAGATCTGCTGGACCTATGTGAAAAAGCAGGCAATTGAAGCGCGTAATTAGACATGCAACTTTACCAAGTTCCGGCGAAGTCCGAATGCTAAATCGTTTGTTATCTACATCTTTTTGTCTTGTTTCCTGGTAAAAGCGTAAGCTTGTAAGAAATCCTATGTTTTGTCGACGAAGGAAGTGTCTGCATTTTCAAGTCGAGCGTTTGTTGTAATTGTAATTGTTCATTCCAGAAATCATGGGATGCATTTATGTTGTTAATGAAACAAAAGTAAAACCCTAATCTCTCATCTCTCAGTCCAAGCTTGTATCTCTTTTAAACTATTAGAACTTCAGATACAATTAAAATCACATACTCTACATCGGGATGTGGGGGATATACATCCCGTTATATAGATGTGGTTCTAATTATATTATGGACGTTACATTTTATGTGTTATTTACTGCAAGGTATGATAACGCCTCTTTGTAGCGATGTTCAATTGATTGTCCGGAAGATAAGGACAGCTCCATACGACGACAAGTACGTGTTAGCCATCAGGAATAACGCCATTTTTATAGGAACAATTACAAATTAGCCATTACTTTGGTCCTCTTAAATAGATTCTTTCTTTTTAAAAAGTATAATTTTTAAAACTATATATATATATATATATATATAATTTTTTTAAAAAAAATTGATTTGATAAACACTATTTTGACTCTAAAATGGATATTGTAAAATTTTAAAGATTTTGCCAGTTAAAAATTTTAAAAATTCAAAATATTTATTTAAAAATATTTTGTAAATATACATGGTATATATATATTTATAATAATTTTTATAATTTTGTAAAAAAAAAATCAAAACTTAATTGAGAGATTACCTGGTGGATGGGTCAATTATATTTATATATTACACTCTTTTGGGCAAACTTTATTCAAATCAGTCCATAGTTATAATCAGTTCATGTTTAGCTAATATGGCAGACATATTAGTAAAAATAGCTGCTGATAGAAAATTTCAATTATAGTGTACTAATTTGGATAAAAATTATAAAGAGGGAATTAACTAACCGAAAAGGATCAAACTGCCGAGCCACCTGCGTGAGGTTCACGAGGAATACCTCACGAGGAAAGATGATATGATGTTTTAGAAGGACACGCATCAAAATATCTCAAGATTGACGATAGATATTTGTTTTGACTCTGTTTGCTTTCAAATATCTCACAAGTTTCTTTATGCGCATATTCAAAATATCTCAGAAATTATCATTGCTCGGATACCGAATGTTGTAACATCACTTACAAAACTCTGAAGTATTCATTTATTTAATTTTATACTAGCAAACCATGCATCATGATACTTTTTATAAAAAAAACAATAATAGTAATAAATTTAATTAAATATTAAAATTATAAATAATATATATTTTTTAAAATAATATAATAAAATATTTATTTTTAGACATAATCGAATTTACTATATAGCCATTAGAGTGAGTAGAGCCCAAATCAATTAATTTTGAGGAAGAATTTGAAATTACAAATTAAAGATAAACTTATCACTGTGGCAGCATAAGTGACATGGATAATACCTAGGGGTGAAAACGAGCCGAGTTCGAGTCGAGTACTACTGTGCTCAAGCTCGGCTCGATTGGTTTAGCTCGAGCTCAAACTCGAGCTCAAGCTCGACGAGCTTCAAAGGCTGAGCTCGAACTCGACTCGACTCGATAAATCTAAAGCTCGAACTCGACTCGAGCTCGGCTCGATTGTATCAACTGAACCGAGCTTGAGTCGATTCGAGCCGAGCTCGAGTCATCGACTCGAGCTCGGCTCGATTGCATGAATTAGATTAAGCTCGAGTCGAGCTCGAACTCGAACTCGCTTAAATAATTTTGTTATAAAAAATATTTGAATAAAATAAAAAAGCTCGTTTAGGCTCGCGAGCCTAACGAGCCGAGTAACACAATACTCAAGCTCGGCTCGTTTAATTACTCGAGCTTGAATTCGTGCTCGAACTCGACTCGAGCTCGATAATAATCGAGCCCGAGCCGAGCTTAAACGAGTTCGAGTCCGAGCTATTCGTGAGCAGCTCCGCTCGTTTTCAGCCCTAAATAATACCAAAGTTGGAGCTAGCTTCTTTCGAAGTCAAAAACAGTTCATTTTGAAGCCAACAATAGCGATTAACGAATACAGAAAGAGGAAAGAGAGAGAGAGGATGAATAAAAAAAAGTGAAGATGAGATTTTTATTTTTATTTTTTAAAAGAAAGAGAAAAAAAATAGTATAAAAAACAATAGTTGATGTTATTCAAATTTTTAATAATTAGTGAGTAATAAAGTATAATAAAAATATATGTAATTAATTTAAAATATAATATAAATTTATATTATAATATTACTTAAATAATTAATATAAAAAATATAAGATTTCATCAAACTCTGATTTTCGAATTTTTAAATAGTGAACTGTTTCGCAGACAACTAAATTGACCGACGAGCTTAAATCAGCTGATTTTAGCAACAGCAATTAGTAGCAGCAGTACAGAGCTTCACGTTTCTCATCCATGAAAGCAAGGATAGGAAACTTTTACAATTTACAACCCATTAATCCAATCTATAACAAATCCCTCAAATACAATTAATTAATTTCCTAATAAACCAAATCAATCGCATGAGCGATTAGGCGGCGCGAGCGACGGAGTTGTTCTCTTCGGCGCGATCAATCTCCGCGGGGTCAATCGCCGGCCGACGGCGACGCAACGACACGATGCGTGGCACCGTCACAGTGAGCACGCCGTCCTCGAACCCGGCCGAGATTGCGTCCACGTTGACATTCTCTGGCAGCCGGAACTTCCTCATAAATCTCCTCGTCCGCCGCTCGTCCGCCTCCTCCGACGCCTCCTCAGCATCTCCGCCGTCTTCCTCTGTTCTAATTACTAGGTACCGAGAATCCTCCACCTCCACTCTAATATCGTCCTTCGTCACACCTGCCGACGAAAATGAATCATCAAAATCAAAAGACATACGAGCAACTGCTGAAATTACAGGATCGTTGGAATTGAAATCAGGAAAGTACCGGGTAGATCGGCGGAGAAGAGATGGGAATCGGGGGTCTGCGTCCAATTAACGTGGTTCTGAGGAGTGGGGCGATTGTAGTAGGAGTGCAAGAGGAAGGGGGAGAAGTAAGACCACAGAGAAGCTTGGGATGGAGGGTAGTACAGATCCATGGATGGAATTGGAGAGGTGTTGCACCAAATCAATGGAGATCGAGGTTGAAGAAGATGATGCGGACATCAAATGAAGGGTCATGATTGGTTTGTTATATGGAGGGTAGTTGGTAGACCTTGCTTGTCTTGCTTTGATTCTATCAGCAAGTTGGCCAATTTGATTGAAGGTTGGAAAACATGTGATTCAGATGCTATTTAAAAAGAAAAAATATTATAATAGAAGCTTGAACACACACTTTTGTTGTGACTTCAAATTCGAAAAAGATTTTCACGTCAAATCTCGACTAACATCTTAAAATTAAAATACAAACAAAATACATATTAATATATAGAAACCGCAAAATATTAATTAAGCATTTGTTCAACATCACAGCTACTTGAGTCAGTCATTTCAGATTAAAAGCAAAATAATTACACATCAACACCTTTCATTTTGTACTTTTACTGAATAAATTAATATTTTTTTATATTTATTAAATTAAATTAAAATATAATTTTATAAATATTTTTTAAAAAATGTTGAATACAAAATATAGTTTGATGTATCATACAAACTTATATTTCCAAAAGATATTGCAAGACTCAAAATATTTTTAAATTTTTTTTTTGAATGTGTGTATATATATATATATATATATATATGGATGAATTCATAAGTTTTTAAAAAATATGAACTTATTTTCTAAAGTGAGGCACTTAAAAATCTAAAATTTATTTTTGGAGTTTTGACATTTCAGCTCCCATACTAAAATTGTAACAAATTATCATTACTTGAAATTACTTACGTGGCGGTACCATTACGAAATTTTTTTCAAATGCTGATGTAAGACTTAAGAATTATTAGGATTGATTTATCAAAAGTTTAAATGGCAAAGGGGGTGGGGGTTGATATGTAATTAGCCTTTTATTTTTTTTTTTATAGCAAGATAAACGTCGGGTATTTATGACCATCCACTAATATGATGATACTTTTTTTTTTGTACAACTTTTTAACTACTGTCATTAAACTTGCGATCTATTTGGAATCTACCGAGCTCTCCTTGCGGATCGAATTAGAAATGGAAGATTTGACATGTTTCTTTAGGAGTGATGATGGAGGTTGGTTTATTCGGTTTAGCCAGTAACCGAAAAGCCGATCCTGGTGATATTTTTTCTTGTTATTTTAAAAAGAAAAATCTGGATATAGTTATATGGGCTCTAGGCTGATAGCTATTTGGCCCAATAACAAAAGAGATAATAAGATCTTCAGGGCTATTACCGTCGACTACTATAAACTACTTCAGTCTCTGCGTCGAAACCCTAGATCACCGCCGTCTCCGCCCATCGCAGAGGTACTGCCACCGAACCTAGTTGATTTTCATTTATGAGCCATCGATTTTGGGTGTATTTTGGTTGATAAATATCTGGGTCTGTGTGATCATTTGTAGGAGTGAAGAAGGAGAGATGGCGAAGTCGAAGAACCACACGGCACACAACCAGTCCTACAAGGCTCACAAGAATGGCATCAAGAAGCCCCGCCGCCACCGCCACACCTCCACCAAAGGGGTACTTACTACGGTTCTCTCTTCTCTATCAGTTAAATGCATCTATAAATTTACTAATTTTTTTTTTTATCAAAGTTAGTGATCCTTAACCAGTATTATTACGATAGTTTATATCGTTGAAAGTGCTTGTATTTTGATTTACTTTGGTTCTTTTTTTTAAACGTTTAGTTGAAGGTGAACTTGGAAATTAGTTATGATATTTCTGATGGATGGTTTGAAAAATTGGTGGCAGATGGACCCCAAGTTCTTGAGGAACCAGAGGTATGCGAGGAAGCACAACAAGAAGGGGGCGGAGGCGACCACCGAGGAAGAGTAGATATGAACACTTAATTTAGTTTGTTATTTAGGCTATCGATATTGACTTTGTTTGATTTGCTTTGCTAAAATGTTTTATCTATCTCAATTTGATATCCTTCCAAGTTTTAGCTGAAAAATTGTGCTTTTAAATAGATATGAACTTATGAAAATGTACTGTTGCTAAGTAGTGGTAGGTCTTTCTTAAAATGGTAAATGCTGTTCAACTTGTGAGTGAAAAAGATTGGAACTTTAGCAGATGTTGCGTGTTACTTAGTTCCGTTATGTTTGGTGTTTGATTGCTTTACGAACTTCATAATGTGGTGGTCAATTATTTAGATCATATATGCGATGTAAAGTAATTGGTTCAAGTTTGCTTTCTGATGGAAACGTACACCAGCTATCCTTTATTATTTAGTGTTCATTTACTAGGCTTGGTTCTCACTAATACTATGTCGATTTATTAAATGTTTTAAGACTAGATTGTGATAGGCAGTGTTGTCAAAGGTGCGCCTCTCCTCGCGTCTAGCCTTGCCAAGTGAAACTGCGCGCTTGTCGGATCTAGACAAGGTTACCTTTATAAGGCAAGTTTCTAGCAGTTGAATTCCAACTTAGGACAAAGAAAAAAAAAAGATAAGACGTACAAGCCACCAACTCGACCTGCTCCGTAGTAAAATTAATGTGCTAAGATAGAAATCCTAGCCAATTTTATTGTGAATATTGTTTTCTTCATGTTGTTATTGCTGCTAGTTGCTACTATCGCTTTTTTATATTACCGTGTGCCTCGTCTTTATAAGACACATGTCTTGTTTTGCACTTTGTGTCTAAGCTCGAGTAAATCCCTCGCCTCAGCGTGCCTTGCCCCTTTAATAACTTTGGCGATAAGTAGTTGACTAGTTAGACTCGAGTTCTACTGGCATGCTATGTTAATGTTTAGATCTTCCAAATTAGTTATTTTCTTTGTTCCATCATAGTTCTATCCTCAGGCTTGCTTGCAGGCTTAAGGGTAGTTAATGTTTATGCATTTTGAGAACTTATTTGCTGTATGCACCTATTCTGTCCTTGTCATTGTTGTGGCAAGTTTCCTTTTTGTTTACTGGCTACCACATTGGAGGAACTTTTTAACCTTCAAAAAAAAACAAAAAAAGCAAAAAGATTCGAATTTGCTAGCTGCAGAAACAGTTCCTGCGAATTCAATTCATATTCAGGTTTTGGTTTGGAAAATTCTTTATATCTCTGATTTTTATCGCTAACTTAGCAGCTTCCTGGAATAGTGGAGCTAGAGCATGAGCCACGGAGGGTTCATCTCTACCGCCATGCAAAAATCATGGTTTCTTTTTGTTGATCTGAAATTTGGGCTGCACATTACATTAGTAGCTAGATATGTACTAGTTACGGCTTGATATGGTCTTCGACCCTGTTTCCCTAAATTGCACCGTTTCTGGACTGGGTTTGTCGCCTCGTTGAGCCGAATTGTTGCCCCTTCTCATCTCGGTCTTAATAAAAATCCCAAAACAAATTCCCATCCTAAATGTTAGTAGATAATGTAACGTACGTAGACGAGTACTATGTGCGCTTTTAGACACAGCTACCCCACATTCACGATCACATTTTTGACTTCACTTAATTCACTACTACTATATGCTGAATTAGGATGTCATATTAGCACACTTGTATCTGTCTGTATTAGTGTTGTTAAAGGAGCTCATTGCCGTGCGCCAAGGCTCACCACACGAATCTGCGCCTACCAAAAACAAGACAAGGCCCCCGTTCACTAGACGCAGCCTTATCGCGCCTAGGCGCGCCTTGCTGCGCTTAGGCGCGCCTTGCTGCGCTTAGGCGCGCCTTGCTGCGCCTAGTGAACATGCCCTATTTATAAACTATGTGAGTCCAATTAAACTATCAGAACTTACTGTTCAGTCCATATGAGAGCTCCTTGCTCACTACAGTGGGCTAAATAGGAAAATCTCCAAACAATGAGACTGGAGACGAGCTAGTTTTTCATAATGAACATGTTCATCATGTGAAATCTCCAAACAAGCTAACTATTTATTATTTTTCAAACTTTGAGTTAACATGTTAATGTGATGTGACTGTGTTTTTCCAATATGATTTGTCCAGAATCCATCAATAAGCTAACTTCCGCAAAATTTAGAGGTAATTAGCAAGTTATACATATGTTAAGAGCTAAGAGTCTTAAGAATGATGTAAGAAATTTATCTGTGTATTTTGATGTATGTAAGATCTTTGCTAATAGACTTGTTCTGATATTTACTATGACAACTTTGGTTTAAATTTGTATTTCTTATTGAGATATTTATCTCTAAGGAAACAGCGCGCCTTGCGTTAATAAGGCCCGCGCCGCGCCTTGCGTCAAGGCTCCGGGACCACCCTTGCGCCTTGGTGCGCCTTGCGCCTTTGACAACTTTGGTCTGTATCATATTAGCACACCTGTATCTGTCTGTATCATATTAGCATTTGAATGGAACAAAGAAACCTCAAATGTATAAATAGGAATTAGGATGTCAATTTACCCATGATTGGGTGAGGAATCTGATTTCCACCCTGAAAATGATGGATTTGAGAACGGAAATTTTCTATCAGGATCGGGAATGGGGATGGAGATCCTATAATCTGTCCAGCCTTGAATTATATATATATATATGGCGTGCTGGATGATATGTATGTACATGCGTCCTCCTTCGTGTGGCAGGTGGCTTTGTCTAGAGATTCGTCCTATGCTAGCCTCTTCTGGTGACGGACAAGGTATTGATTATGACGGTAATGCTGATTACTAAAAACAAGATTAAAGTTTCATGCACTGAGCTCGACTATTAAGGTCTCTAGAGCTGCTCGCTCTATTTTCTATTGAGATAAGTAGATTTAATTCGTGCCAAAATACGTAGGTTATCAAACTCGGTTGCCCAAATATAATCCAGCCAAAGCTTTTATACTATCAAAAAGACGTTTGCAGAATTATCTAATTTATATTAGGGTCAAGGCCAGGTCTCATCATCAACTATTATATGTCTTATATTCCATAGAAACAACACAAGTGCGGTGCATGATCTGTGCTGCTAGCATTGCTGTTATCACATATATATGCATATAAAATTCAAATCTTTTTTTTTTTTGCATATAAGATTGTCTTATTATATTCTTGACCATTTATTTTAGAATAAGAAGTCTTAACTAACGCATATTTAATTCTTTATATACAGTGATAAAGTTAGATGAAGTTTCAAGAACCTTGACACGAAAAAAAGTAAGTATAACAGACTTGAAAATTACGATAAAAGTATTATCTATAATTTTAATCATTTATCAATTTATTATTACTTATTCTAATAACTTTTTAATTTAGCAAACATATATTTTAAAATATTTTTTTTATAGTATTATACTTATATTTTTATTTAGTGATTATATTGTTCAAATATTTTTAGTTTTAAATTATATAATTATTTATATTCTAGTATTTTTTATTTAGTATGGGTCAAGAACTAGTTGAATTTCTATTGCTTCCACAGTTTTAGAATAGGTTTTGTTTTTGTTTTGATTTGGAGAAAGTGAGAGAGAGAGAGAGAGAGAGAGAGAGAGAGCATGCAGAATAATATTGTTTCCCCCCACAAAATCCCATTAGGACGTAGTAGGTAGAGGTTGTTGTCAGCTTGCAGCTGAATTCAATCTATCTTCAAAGAAACAAAATAAAAAAAAATAATTATTTATATATAATAATCCAATTAAATCGCCCAAATTATGTAAGCTCGTCCAATTTCTTGTAATATAGTAATAATAAGAATTATTTTGATTGCAATACGACCGTCCTTAGTAGAACAATGATCCACGCTACTTCTCCTTACTTGGATGCTTTCCTAAAGAGTCCTACCCATGTCAACTCTATCACTAATAATATACAAACAACTATTATTCATCAAAAAGGGTTTTTGTCTAAATAGCCTATGCATTTTGATATAACCCCGTTCTGGATTTCCACGTGTCATGATACTGACGTGCTTTGAATAGGAAGATGGGCCGAACCCGAAGTAAAAACTCAAGACGTAACCAAGTGTTTACCCGAGATAGATATCGAGACCCTTTGCTGAAACATGTACCACCAACGGTCGACTCCCGACATACACCTCGGTAGCCATCTTACCCGAGGTCGACACCAGCAGATTATGGGAAGTTGGACCGTTACATGCACGCGCGGAGGAATGTAACCGACGCACTCTTTATGATTCCTAATAAAGGCTCATTAAGGTAGGCAGTTAATGAGTCGTAGTTATTAGGCTGTTAAATGAGGAAGCTCAAGGGCCGCCCGGGCCTAGGGAATGTCATTCATAATGCCTATATAAGGCAGTAAACAACTCCAAAAAAGGGGTTGGTTGATAGAGATACCGAGATATACTGTAAAAGTGAGAAGAAAATTGAGAGATCTGTATTCATCTTATTCTTAGTGAAATCACTTATCCGTTGGCGTTACGTGACAGCCCGTGGTTTTACCTTGTCTTTCATGGGTTTCCACGTTAAAATCGTGTGTCTTGTGTGATTTGAACTGTCTTTGTTGATTATCATCTGTTTCGAATCCTAGTCGTTACTGTTTTTGAACACTTCATTGATCGGTCGAGGACCAGCTCGATCACATTTTATAACTCTGTCAAATAAATTCCTAATTTAAGAATTTATAAAATTATTACATAACACTTATATATATATATATATATATATATGATCGAAAAAGTTGAATACAAAATAATAGGTTTTTTTGTAATTTATAATTTTTTATTACTTTAAAAAAAAAAATGTAAACCAAATGTTTTGAGGTTCAAAGTTTTTGTAATGCATCATCTTATCACCTTATCAGTACACCTCGATCCATAAATTAATATTCTTCTATTCCTTGCTTCTCAACTATTCGATTATTGGTTTATATTTTATTTGAAAGCTTTCCGATTCTTTACTGCAATAAATGACATATCATCCACCGTTGTCTAACCATTCTCCTAAAAAATCCCTACCTTTCTTTTCTATTGGTTACTAAATAAAGTCAAAACACACGCGCGCGCGCAACACACACACACACACATATATATATATAATATATATATATATAATATATATATAATATATATATAATATACAACTTTAAATACAAAAAATAAAATTTGGTATTTCTCCAATATTTATGTTAATTTTATTTTTCTAAAAATATTTTTAAATATGTGTTTTAAGGTTTTAAAGTCTTTACTGATTACAAAAAATTTGCAGCCTCAAACAATCTATTTAAATTTTTTTTTTTAAAAAAAATTTGAATGCAAAAGTTGTAGGACATGCCAAAATCTAATTATTATTTTCATATTCAAAATTCTGAAAAAAATACATGTTTGTAGTGACTTCGTAAGATTTTTAAAAATCATATATGTATTTATCAGAGTTTTGCAAAGCATATGCTTTTTCTACGCAACACCTTCTTTCACCTCATCAATATATTTTCTTCTATTATATTAATGGACGACCAGCGCATGCAACATTTCGTCATGGATCACAACTTTTTTTAAAAAAAAGAAAATATAATTCCTTTGTTCCCAAGATCTTATATAAACCCTCTACAAGTAAGCTTTGAAATATAACATAATTTCTCTCTTTCTGTTCAAGAAACTCCATAAAAATGAAGCTGGTAAGAAGGAGCTATAGGAGAATAGAAGAAGAAGAGCAAGATCCAGAGGAGCTAAATCACCGTAGAGCGCAGTACTTGATCAACAAGATATTGCTGGAAGCTGATTGCAGAAGGCGAAGAACAAAGGGATGGATGATATGGAGGCTGAGGATCAAGATCTGTAGACGGGTGATCAAGAGGGTGAGGAGGACCATGCGTTCGACGATCTCCAGGTTTAGGGTTTTTGTTCATGGCGGCGCCTAGTATGCGGTTCTACTGTGAGTAGAGGTTGTAGCTAGTATGTTATTCTACTTGAGATATTAAATTATATCGATTTCATGCAGAAGCAGATCATTACTCTTGTTCGTGCTCACGTTTAATTAGCGTAACTCTGGCAAGCTATCTGGTGTGGGACGGCTATTAGCAGGGGCGGATCCATGCTATGGCAGGGGTTAGCCATGGTCCTCCACCTAGCCAGCCCAACCTGTTGTATTAACCAGCCATATTTTGATCTTGCGTGGTTAGGCCCATATGGACTGGCCCTTCCCGCACCAGCCCCCTCTCCCGCAGGCAGCATATTCTCCCCATCTCTATAGTGACCTAGTAGTTTGTCCGCGGCATTCTCTCCCTCCTCGCTGCGGCCTGCTGGCTCTCCTAGGCTCTCCCTTCTCCTCGGCTCACGTCGCTGCTCTCCTGAGTTCCTTGGCTCAGGGCTCTCCTCCCACGCAACCTTGCCTTGCTGGCTCTCCAATCTTCTTGGCGTCTCGGATCTCGGCTCTCCTCTCCTCCGACCTCGGCGTCCTCGTCTTACCGGATCTGAGCTCTCCTCAGCGTCATCGTCTTGCTGAAATTTTTGTCTAATATATTTTTGGCCCTTGCCATTCTGAAATTCTGGCTCTGCCACTGACTATTAGAGCCGACCTCACTCGCTGTACTTTTCAAGATCCATGTTCACAACTCACAAGTGACTCATCCTTGATGCCATACAGTGTATTAATAAACCTTGGCTCTTGGGGATGTTGGTGTTTGCTTGTCTATCTTAGCCCAAATGCTGGCAATTGGTTAGGATTCTCATGCATGGGTAACTACTGAACCTCACCCCGCGCATGCAATGAGCAATCTGATGTCTCAACACAACGCTGACTGCAGGAGGAACATGCGTTGAACGACATCTATCATGATTAACTACGTACTGTATCTGTAACATCAGGTATATATATATATATATATATATATATATATATTCAGTGCAACCACTTGAAGCAAACTGAAAAATTTAGAAAGTGAATTAGAGGTTTATTCAGGTAGTAGTTCTCATCGTCGAAGATGAGAATGGAAATAAGAAAGAAACAATATCGCCTTCCGCACGAACACGAGTAAGGAACCAATAAGCATTGGATTATTCTTATATGAAGCCTAGAAATTCCAAGATGTGGTCTACTATAAATGAATTTTGACTCAAATCAATTGAATTGATAGCTTGGCTGGCGACACGCTCAGGAGCGACTCCTGTAACTATCAAGATCATCATCGTCGTTACTCTACCTATTTACCTTTACCAAACTTACTCTGCCATATAATTATTTAATACTAAAATAATATTAGCCGTACTACAAGAAATCATCTCATTTAGCAACGGGTTCTTTGCAATACTTTTGAAAGTCTTGCTATATTGTACGTTTGGTAACATTCCTTTTTGATCGCGCGGTTCGCGACCGGGATAAGTGGCAACGCCTTCGACGATGACGTGGACGCGTTATACGTCGTGTAAGGAGGTCGAGAGAGCTGAGACAAGAGGAACTTTATCGTGGAAAACCCCGGATGTTCTCCGAGGTGAAAAACCACGTGCCGGCGGCTAAAGATCGCCGGCGTCTAAGCTTATATTGCGTGGGGTTAATATGCGTACAAGCTCTCTCTCACTCTCTCTCTTTACGGTGGATTTGAATGGAGCCAAGTCGAGTTTTTCCCCCCTCTCCATGTATGAGCTCCTCCTCTATTTATAGGTGAGGCAGCCGAGCTCGGACGGTCAGGATGAAGTGGCTTCAGCGGCTCGGATTGATCCACGTCGACACCAGCTCCCGTCACTTCTCGCCGTCATGCTCCCGCCCGTCATAAATGCGGTTTGTCGGCTATGGTTCGTAGGTCGTAGCTCTGCGGCTGTCACATCCGCTGCTAGGAGCACTCGATGGCGCCGTCGTAGTCGGCGTCTCTGACACGGGCATTGAACGCAAGCATTAAATGGTCTTTTAGTGCGGTCGGTGCTGTCGGGGTCAGCCTCGGTCCGTTGTCGACCTCGGCCTCGGTCGGCCGAGGTCGGGCCTTAGGTGATGAAAGGCTTCCCTCCACTTTCGCGCGAAACCTATATAGCCGTGGTCTGCCGAGCTAGGTCACTTTGATCAGCGCCGAGGTCGACCTCGGCTCCGACCCGAGCTCGACCTCGGTCTACCGAAGCCGACCCTCCGTGTCCCGAAGTCACCTCCCCATAATGTCTTGACTTACGCACATCCGGTGGTTCTGAGGTCGGCTGGGGTTCCGGGGTTTTGAAAGTCTTGCTATATTGTACGTTTGGTAACATTCCTTTTAGCATTGCAAAGTTCTTCCGAATATGTTTTGCAACACTTGAAGGAATATATTACAAAAATGACCGTATTTTATAACACTTTATGGAAACTGTTGTTAAAAAAACCGACACACGTAGCAATTACTAAAGCATTTTTGTAGTTGACTCAAAAGAAATATTTTTAGTTTTGTTGCTAACAGAATAAAAATATGCGATATCGTATATTATATTGCTAAAAACAAGAAACGATTAGTAGCAATCATTTAAATAGTCGCTAAATCATTTAAATCGTCGCTAAATTCCTTTGTCATAATTAATTCAATAGTTAATTATTTGTTCATTTACTGAACTATGAAGATTATGGTTTTCTCATAGTTAAAATGATGAATCAAGTTTGATTATAACTTGAGTTAACTTGATGGTAAAAGCAGATAATCCATAAATCGAAAAAATGAACTACAAACTAGTTTAATTTGGTTATGTTCTCCTCTAGAGTTTGTTTGAAAAATATCAAAAAATAATTTGGATCCATTATTAGAAACAATTTTAGTGTACGTTTTGTACTAGAACTTTGGCGCTAATACGATTTATTTGATTTTTAACAAAATTTGAACTAAAAAATTATACCCGCTACAAAATTAAAAATAAAAAAAGAATAAAAAGCTTTTAAAAGCCAACTCCTCAAAGGCAAGTTAAATATAGATTTTGAAAGTGGCATTCTTAATCAAACCTTTAGTTGGCCTTGAAAATATTAAGATCAGCAGCAAAACATTTATTTAACCTCTATGTTTTTAATCTCCAAATAGTTACGTCCTTAAACTATCAGATATTCTAAAGCTAATCATTATTATCCTCCAAACTCAAAATTTTAAAACCAAATAATTTATTATCTTTTAAGTTTAAATTTTTTGTCAAAGATAAATATTTAGTTGGAGCCTAATAATTTAGTGGATGTTATATCACCTAACAATAGCTGAAGTATGAGGTAACAATTATGAGGTAGCTAAAAAATTTTAAATACGAAAAAAAAAAGATTTTTTATGCATTTTATAACTTTTATTTAATCATTTTTTCAAGTAACAAAAGGTAGAGTTAAAAGATAAAAAAGTTGTCTGAAATTGAGTTTTGTGACTTGTCCGAAGACAGAATTCGCCACAAAATCCAACGCCATGTCTCACTCAGCTCGGATGCTCATGTGCTCAACTCAACTCAACGTCTCTCTCTCTCTCTCTCCATTCTCCAATCCAAGTACAGACAAGCTGATACCTTCTCTTTGTCACGCTACTCACCTCCAATGTCGGCAGTGCCACCCTCGACGGAGTGTCAGGGTCGATTCAACTAGACTATGATGACGGGATCCGTGCCGCCGGCGGCGGCGGCAATCCTAGACTCGAAAACCCTAGCTGCGGAGATCCCACAACCATCCGGTCCAACTACGACCAAACGGCCCCATCATATCCGGCGGCGGGTTCGCGGCCACGCCGTCCGCGGCCGCGGCGGAGGGCGGAGGAGCGGGCCCGCCACTCCGTTTCTCCGCTGGAACTTCGATGACTCAACCAAGCCTCCGTCTTCAAAGCCTGCCAAGCAGCGGCACAATGCTAATGTCTCAGGCGGTGACGTGGCAACGGTAGCACCCCCGCCGCCGGCGGTCTCGGTGAGGCGGCTCGCCGCGGCAATCTGGCAGCTTCAGCTCCCTGAGATTGGCGCTGGCAGCTCTGAGGTACGTTTTTACTCATTTTTGCCTTGTTATTCTTGATGTAATATGCCTTTTCGTTGGGGGAAGATCTAGTGGATGTTTATACTTTTTGTGGATGATAATGATAGTAGGGCAAGGATTTGTTTGTTTGTTTGTTAAAACGATTAGGGAAGAAATAGGGATTTTATTTTCTGGACGTACGGAATTGAATTTCTTCGACTTTGATTCGATTTTGTAGTATATTGCATTTAAGATCTAACTCTTCATCACGATGTTAAAAATGTAGATTTTATTTTTTGCTCTTTTGGCTTGGACTAATAACTGTGAATTTGCAAAATAAGTTGTAAATTGGTTTTGGCTGTTGCTTTTGCTGGATTCCAAATTTTATGGTTTGGTATGGAGGTCCTATTAGTCGTCATCACTTTGATATTTATTTATTTTATTTTTTTTGGCTATTTAACTAGAATCTGCTGCTAAATTCAACTGTCTCTTCCTTTTTTAGCATGTTCCTGAGCATTTACAAGCTCCAGTGGCATGCAATCTTAATGGTATGAGACTTCACATGAAGAAGAAGAAGAATGAGGTTTCTAATTCCTTTGCAATCCATCATCGCAAAAATGGAGTTAGCCACAAGGTATGTTCGTTTAGCTACGTTTTCTACATAACATACATAATTTTGTGCCTAAGCATTTGTTTTATTGGATGGTCTCAGCTCGGAGCTCCTAACACATTACCAAATTGTGCATTGGAAAAGGCAACCAAGTGGGATCCTGGATCAAAAGTGTTCGACGAGGTATACCAGTTTTACGGAAATCTGAAGTCTTTTGAAGAGCAAAAGGGGAGCACAGCCTCTTTTATTTCTGCTTTTCAGACAGAGCTGAAAGAGGCTCGAGCTAAGATTACTGAGCTTGAAGCTGAAAAAAGGACGGCAATAAAATCTCTCGATCATTTCATGAGTAAGCTTGCGGAGGATAAGGCATCCTGGAGAAGTAGAGAGCATGAGAAGGTCAGAGCTATAATAGATGGTATAAAGTCCGATATGAGCAGGGAGAGGAAGAATAGGCGGAGGATGGAGATTGTGAATTCCAAGCTCGTTAATGAGTTAGCTGAAGCAAAATTATCCGCCAAACGGTGTATGCATGACTTCGAAAAAGAAAGGAAGGTTCATCAACTAATGGAGGAGCTCTGCAATGAGCTCGCAAAGGAGATAGGTGAAGACAAAATGGAGGTTGAGTCTCTGAAGACGGAGTCGATAAAGATTAGGGAGGAATTCGAAGAAGAGAGGAGAATGCTGCAGATGGCTGAGGTTTGGCGCGAGGAGCGGGTCCAGATGAAGTTGAAAGATGCCAAACTGACACTTGATGAGAAATATTCTCAACTAAGTAAGTTGCAGGCTGATATGGAAGCATTTTTGGTCTCTCGAAATACCACGAATTCGAATCCCGAGGAAATTAAAGAAGCTGAATCACTTCGAGATGCTATCGGATCTGTCAAGATTCAAGATATTAAGGAGTTCATGTACCAGCCGCCCCCCGCTTCAGATGACATCTACTCCATCTTTGAAGAACTGCAGGCGAGAGAGGAACCCGATAGGAGGGACATCGAACAGTGCTGTGGATATACGCCTGCTAACGATGCATCTAATATTCAATTGGTGAGTCCTGATACCGATGGTTTCGTAGAGAAGAGCAAAACTGGGTACGCAAACGGCGCAATCCTAGCGCATGAGGATATAGAAGAGGACAGTGGATGGGAAAGCGTGATTCACATTGAGGAACAGGGGTCTAGTAACTCTCCGAGTGGAAGCGATTCTTCTGTAACCGGTAAGTGTCATGATGGTAATGCATCGTTAAGTGGAACAGATTGGGAAGATAATGATGGAGATAATGCTCGGCTAGACGGGGAGACCAGTGAGGTGTGCTCCGTAGTCACAAAGCAATCAAGGAAAAAGGTTTCTTCAATTTCCAGGCTTTGGAAATCATCTAATCCAAGTAATGGCGAAAATTACAAGAAAACCACAGTTGAGGTTGTAAGTGGAAGGCTTTCTAATGGGAGAATATCAAATGTGACTCTATCACCGGAGGGAGGATCTTTCGACTTGAGCTTGAGCCAAGGGAATCTAGGGCAATGGAGCTCTCCCGACTCTGTGAACCGTTATATAACTCGGGGCATGAAGGGGTGCATCGAATGGCCAAGGGGCACACAAAAGCAGAGTCTGAAAGCTAAGCTTGTAGAGGCTAGGTTAGAGAGCCGGAAGATCCAGCTGCGTCATGTACTCAAAGAAAAGATTTAGCACCGTTCCACACCCGCTGTGGATTGACTAGGTATGAGCTGGGGGAATGTTGGTTCTAGCACAAGTGTATCAAAGAGGGGAGAGAGAGAGCGAGAGCGAGAGAGAGAGAGAGAGAGAGAGAGAGAGAGAGATGCATTCCTTGTATGAAATTGCTCGGTGATGGATTGACTGATTCTGACAGTACAAATCGAATGATCGGACAAGAACTGTCATGCTATACAGTTTTACTTTGCATAAGATCACAGTATCCCACTTCTAATGAATCTAATCAGCAACGAGCATCTTGATAATGAAGTTTCTGGTGGATTTAGCGAGCAACTTGGATGTACTTGCCTTTTTGTTCATTCTACTAGCTGTATATGTATCTCAAGAAAAAATGTTAGTCAATGAATTCTCTTAGGATGTTCATGCGAATCCAATTACCCCTTGTATTAGATTCTTACTGTTGCATTATAGAGCTTTAGAATTTTCCAGTCTTGATGTAACAATGTTTATCTGAGTGAGAGTTGGTATGCATTAGTTTACTTTTGCGAAAATCATATATCAGGCTTGCTTTTATACCGTCCTAAATAAATTCGTGATTTTTTCTGATAGTTACTAAATCAAGCCAAAATATATATATTAATTTTTTAAAAAAAAATTAAATACAAAAGAAAATTATTGTGTCCTGTAATTGTTATATTGACTTTTTTTAAAAAAAATATATATTGTAAGACTTCAAAGTCTTTGCCGATTATAAAAATTTTAAAAATTCAAAACAATATATTTAGAAATATGTTTGGAAAAAAGTTATCTTTTTCATATTCAAAATTATTCCATATATATATATATATATATATATATATATATATATATATATATATATATATATATATATAACTAATCGTAATTAGAACACGTATCATCATAATTAGAACATAATTACTCATAAATCTCCACAGAAACTGCTGCTTTTTTCATCATATTAATAATCACTTTACATTAGAGATGAAGTTTAAAAAGAATTCCTGACAATTTTGTTGGTACTACATGCTGAGAGTGGGAAGCACACTCCATTCACCCACGATCACCGAAAAACCTAGTAATACATAAAGAGAACTGCTATTTATCTAGATCATCAGTTTGACCATACTACATGCATTTGGGTGCATGCAGTACACATCTCGATGAACAACTTGTGATTCAGAATTATATGAGGACCATCAGGGGCCATTACTAAGAGAACAGGAAGAATCAACAGCCTCTTTCGGATTCTTTTCGATCCGGTCTCCTTCGGTTTGCCTCGAACATTTGAGATGAATCTCATACCCACAATCCAGGCACTGGTAGGCCCACCCCAATCCTTGTTCTTCGCATTCACAACATATATAAGGACCGCCGCCCGAATTCTCCGATACAAGTTTAAGCACATGTCGGTGCCCCGCGTGGTGGAACGAGCTAGGATAGTTCTTGGCTTCTTCATCCATTCTTTTCTGGAGGAGTTTCAGTTGATCTTCGGTGAAGGGGAACGCTTTCTCGAGGTGCAAGTTTATTAGGTTTCTTCCGTTACTCGTGACGGTCTTTCCGTCGGGACCAACTATAATGAGAGAAGGAATGCCTTGAACATCAAAGTATCGAGATAGGTACTTCGAAGCCTCGTTGTTATAGGGCAGTGCCAGCCACGGCATAGTATCGTAGCACCGAGTATACTCGGCTTCATCTTTGTCCAGTGAAACATAGACGATTTCGAATTCTTTGTTCTTTTCTTTCAAGCTGCTGTATATCGATGAAAGTTTGGATGTGAATTTTGCGCATGGAGGACACCAGTAAGCTGAGAAGTAGAGTCCTACTGTCCTGCCTTCCAATTTCGTAATTGGCACCTGTAATCCTAATTACCGTAAGTTTGTAAATTTTAAACTTACCTGAATGCAGAGTCTTATAAAGCCTTAAAAAGTTGTATAAGAAATGCATCCTATGCAAGTGCTACCTTTTTTTTTGAGAAAAAATAAAAAATGCAATACAAGGACTCGAGACGTGATGACCGTGCCGATTCGTTGCGGCTATTATTTATTATATTTACAATTATATTAGAAATTAAAATTTTAAAATTATTTAAAAGAAGTGTGCAATGTGCTGACCAGAAACGGGTCCGCGCGAAGCGGACCTGTAATTGGTCACGCACAGGCGTGTGACCTTTATGAGTCACTCGAGGAGTGCGCACACATTCACCTGACGCATGACCCAATTTCACTAGTCATCTTCCTCGCGGATGATGAACAGTGTGGTTACCAAAAAAAAAAAAAAAAAAAAAGAAGAGAGACGCTAACCGGCCCGCTCGGTGCCGGATCGCCACAGATCTGACATGTTTCTTTACTATCATTGGCTAAGTATGTTTAACTTCAAAGTTCAGATAAGATCAAGTGCATTGGTGTTGGCATAATTGCACCCAAAAAATACATGCGTGCAAGTAAAAGTACTAACCTGATTTGTTTGACAAAGTACATAAAGCCTTAAAAGTTGTATAAGAAATGCATTCTGTGCAAGCCTTTTTTTTTTTTAGAAAAGAAATCAGAAAAATGGTGTAACACGAGGATTTTTAGGAGGTCAAGTGGTCAACTATCCCAGTACTACTCTTGCCCAAGCACGTTTTAATTCCGAAGTTATGATGGAATCCATTACATTAGTGCGGGTAGGATAGCACCCAAAAAATTCAATATGCGCGAGTACAATTACTAACCTGCTCTGTGCGACACAGTACATAATCTTTGCCTGTAACTGTAAGAAGCTTCTCCAATGTTTGATTTGCACGTTTTGATTTCTCCTCGGCTTGCAATTCTTCGATCTTCTCAGAGGTAAAGGGGAACGCGAGACAACCATGCTTTCGGATTAGATCCACACCGTCGGTTTGAATTAGTTCACCGTTTGGGTTGAGGATGACCAATGAAGGTATACCTTCAACATGGTACCTTCTTGTTAGAGCTCTCTTAGACTGTATATCATTAAATGGTATTGCTGGCCAAGGCATGGTTTTATGAAACTTGTCAAATGAACTGTGATCTTCATCAGATGAGACAAACACAATTTCAAACCTGGAACCCTGCTCCTTCAGAAAATTGTAAATTTCGGCCAAAATTGGAGTGAAGGTCTCGCATTTCGAATACCAGTTCGCGGCGAAGTAAATCCCGACTGTAAATCCTTGGAGCTCCGAAATTTTAACCTGTCAGGTTCCAGTAATATTTTTTTTATGCAGTTGGATCAGGGGAATGCAGAGCAATAGAACATCTAATTACAGAGAAAGACAAGAAAATTTACATTATATGAGCTTTCCTGCAAGTCTATCCTTTGAATATGTAAGCTTCTTGACTCCAGCCAGTGCTGGATTTTGATCAACGCAACAATGAACATGAATGAACCAGGTAAACAATTTTGTGTGTGTGTGTGTGTGTGTGTGTGTGTGTGTGTGTATATATATATATATATATATGTTTATTTATTAATTTTATTTATATTTATATACTCTTCAAATGTTGCCATGCTTACAGAATTACCAATTTTCTTGCCTTGCACAAACGGCAAAATTACATCAGCTCTCTCTAAAACATATACAAGTAGAAAAAAAAAACATCTACGATAGATTTAAATTTCATAAGTTTATTATATTTATTATGGTTCCTAGAAGCATTTTGTATCTTCCTTATTTAAGTTTAAAATTAAAAAGCTATAAAATTCTTTTTAGCAACATAGAGGAAGAGAAATCCGACTATTTCCTTCAGATCTAGCGTCAGTTCCCTTAAACTTTTCAATATGCCAAAGAAACAACAGATTACAAATGAACAAGCATGCTGGAATTTCTGAGTCAGAGAGACAAAAGCAACAAATTTACATAATAATTCTCTTGAAGAAAAATCCAGAAATTCTGAGATTAAAAAGTAGCCAGCAACATGTAAAAAGAACCACATTTATTGCATAAAAGATCTAAACCCAAGAGAATTTTTTTTTTAAAAAAAAAAGAAAGAAAGAAAATTCATGACAACCTTCTCTCCTGATGGCAAGATAAGAAAGTCTCTGGTTGCAGAGCCTAGAAGAGATGAGAGCTTCCCACCTTCAAAGCTCTCTTCCATGCCAGTCTCTCCCATCATCCAACAAGTGGGTCTTTCTTAGAAGCAGTTATTATATTATTATATTCTGGTACAATAAATAAATTATAATTAATAAACAAAAAAAAAAGCCAACTTTAGCTTTTAGATTGGTTATAAAAAACCAAAAAAAAAGAAGATTAGCTTAAGAATTTTGCTTTGGGAGAGGCAACAACGTGTCAGGTGCATAGTGGTATTGGTGGGACAAAAGATTGGATTTTTTCTCGACTCACCCTGACACGCGTCTACAAATTAAGGTTTATAGTCTTTCATGATGACTTAGACAGGCTGTCAGCAGCTTTAAAAGAAGAAATATGTTAGCCCACCGCACCATCTACAATCCAACAAAATTCAATAGTTTACATATTTAACAATTCTCTAAATTAAATATTAGAAAGTAATTTTAAACTCTACATTTAACAAATTTAAAATTATTTAGGCAATAGTGTTAAAATTCAATATAAATTCATTAAATTTTAGAATTTTAAATATAAAGATTAAAAAAAACAATTTTAACTTTAAAAATTCATAATAATTTTTTTTTGAAATATTTTTGTTATTTTTTATTCAAACAAATGATAAATTTAGTGAATTTTTTGAAACCACCGAGAAAATGTATCGTGTCACCGGAGATGATATCTATCTTCTCTTTACTCGTCTGATGACGCAGCTTGTCAAAATAATCCTATATCATTGTGATGGTATCCCCCATTTTTTGAGGTTTGTCCGAAAATTTAGAAAATTGTTTTAAAGCTATATATATATATATAACCCATTTTTTGAGGTTTGTCCGAAAATTTAGAAAATTGTTTTAAAGCTATATATATATATATATATATATATATATATATATATATATCATAAAACTCCAAAATTTTATAATAAGTAATAATTTTAAAATTTTAAAATATCTAAGATCTTTTTTAAAAAAATCAGTATAAAAATTTAAAGAGCACATTAAAATTTACTTTTCTTCGTATTTAAAATTTTTCTGAAAAATACTTTATTTACATATGTTTTGTCTTGCTTAACTTATTATCTTAAAAAATTAGGAATTTATATGAGAATGACAGTACAAATCGAGGAGCTGATATACCATTATTTGTTCATTTTTATCGACATAGTTTATTTACTTTGTAAACATTTAATGTGATCTTTTTGCAGCCGTTCAACTACTCTTGCTTTTGAGTTAATGTGGTCGGTGAGGGTCGATTAAGGTTTGAAAATTGTTGGGATGGGGGAGAGGGATGGGTTAATTGTAGGTGGATCTTCCATTCCTTTCCTAACAATATTGAAACGTAGTTGGGCCCAAGCTAGAGAACTAAGAAGTAGAGTAAGCTGATCTAATTCGAATTTAGTTTGAAAAAAAATTATAATATTAAGGATTTTTAAAGATCCAGTTGGGCTCAAATCTATATTTCGATGTTAAGAAAATTGTTTGGACGTTAGTTGTGGATGGATCTTCTATTTATATTATAGAGTCGATAGAAGTAAGCATATGTCAACAGCTTTTGCTAACAATTGAGTTCAAACCTCCAACTTTATGAAAATGATGTATCAGCCTCTGCATCTTAAAAACTCGTTACAAATCAGTTCGTATTTTAAAATTTTTACAAATCAATCATTATCTTTATAATTCGTGAACTTATGTTTTACTAATACATAAGTTTCTTTTTAAATAATTTTTTAATTTAAAATTACAAAAATTGACGTGATCTATAATTTTTGTATTTAATATTCCTACATAAAATAGTTCTACATAAATATTTGAAATTTCAAAACCTTCGTGGGCACCCAACATATAACATCAACATAAAGTAAAACATTCTACCTAAATAGACCTAGAAAGAGTAAGATATAAACAAGATGAGGTTATTTCCATAAAAACCTCGGCCTGAACAACTAACATTAATGCATACACGCCAACAAACACATTAGTGCACAAGCATACACGTCGTTAGGGCATGATACACATGGTCAAGCCAGCTGAGAGATAAGCACATAGCAAGGAGGGGGACCCACATACCAAGACAGTAAAAATAGCTTTAAAGCAGACGTCGATCTTATTCGTAACAGCAAAGTTCAAATCTGGGACGTAACCCATAGATCAACAGTGCCAACAAGCAATATTCTCATAACAAAGTAAACCAACACGGCAACGAAACGTAGTACACCTAAACAGATACGACTTGGTAGTCGAAACCTTAGATTATCATCCAGCTCAAGTTCATGTAACTGGTTTCTCAGAAACCGTGTATCTTGATATGTTCCTTCTTCACTATTCCAGCCTGAACTAGGAAGTTGGCAACATTCTTACGCTGATCGCCCTGGAGTTGAATGACCTGGCCTAGCTCAGGGTCCTGGACGACAGTACCATTGCAGCAGAACTCCTTCTTCAGGTCTTTAAGAATCTTGGAGTAGCTGAATTGCTTCTTCAGACCTTGCACAGTTGTTAGGCTCTTCCTGCCGTTCCTTTGCTGTATGCGCACATGCACATAGTCCTTTGACCCAGCATCAGAGTCCTCAGCATTCGCCTCAGCGAAAGGATCTAAGGGAAGACAATAACAGGACAATCACAATATCATGGGCATCAAATGCTAAAAAAACTAACATCAATCTGTATCAACAGCTTCTGGGCACGACTTTTGCAGGCTCTGGAATGAGAATGCGTTGTATATCCTCTTAAAATTCAACTAGAGATTTGTCAACGGTGGTTATATTCTACCAGGCGCCCGTCTAGGTAAAGGAGGTCAACAGACCTGACATACAAGCCAAGGCAGGCTTGCATATGTCCTATAAATAGCATATCAACAACACGCCAGTACAGATAAAGTCTAGTAAAAACAGATGACTGAGGTGTAAAAATCTGGTACTACATAATACATCACTAAGGAGCTGTTTACTTGCCAGGAAAGTGGAGAAAGTGGGGCAAGTGAAAAGCTCACTCGCCTCACTTGCTTTGTTTACTTGAAAAAAAAAAAAGTGGAGAAAGTGACTTTCTCCGCTTTCCAATTACTATTCATTTCAATGCATTTTTCACTTTCCCCACTTCTTTCCAAATTGGAGAGAAGTGGGGGAAGTCGTAATTTTATACAATTTATAACAATCAAATATATTTCTTTCCATTTTTCCACTTTCCTTCCACTCACTTGCCTCTTACTTGCTCCATTTTCTCCAAAGTAAACGGCCCCTAAAGTGAGATAAGAAAAAGGGATCCAAAAGTGAATAGCAGATATAAGCTGCGAATTATTGAACAGCAGATATAAGCTGCGAATTCTCATTGCTGCAACATTTTAACACGCATCTTGACATACGTGAAAGTTCCTTCAATATAACACGACCTATGCTAGATATGGAAAGTAATTACATAAAATGGCGTAAATACAATGATATCTTTAAGCAGTAGGCTGAAGCGTAATCACAACCAGATTATACCACCTTATTCTAATGTTTCACAAGTACCATATTCTTGGGGCTAACAAAAGCCTAAGCCATAACATTGTGAGGTCGATGATGACAAACAAATTCATAGAGATAGCACAACTAGAGGCCTATAACAAGATAGCTTAATCTTACTAATGATTGCAATGAAGTTGAGGAGAAATACCAAAAGCACTTGGGATCTGGCCGTCGAGCTCAGACATGAACCTTGGCTTTCGAAAGTTGATAAACTATTGAGGTAACCTTTGAAGTCAATTATAATCAATGATCTGCGAAACATATCAATCAAATGAAGTTAAGATGAAAGAGCCAGAAGACTTTGTTTTGGCATGCACAGTGAAATGCCTAAAGGAACAAGCATTTGGCACCACATATGGAAACCTAAACAATGCTATATCCTAATTAATACCAACTCATTTGGCAATAAAATTACCAAAGATGATTAGCGAATTAGAAGTCCAAATATATCAATCCAAATTGATTTAAGATCTTACATCAGTAGATTAAGAGGAAAGTAATGGAATAACTATGAATAAATTGAAAGTTACAGATTGCTGTTTTTCAGACGATAAATCAGAAGACCTTGAACATAGAAAGTGCTCATACCAAACATGTCTTCTAAATCCTTTTATCTTATTAAGAATTATCAGATAGTTAAGATCTTGTCATTATGAACAAATCTGACCATGGTCATTAAAATTACGCTAGAACCACAGCTAATCAGACCCAAAACTAATTTTATTGCAATACAAACAGAATTTAAATGAAATTCTTGCTAAGCCCTAAAATAACAAAATTGAACCACCAATTACGCCCTATGCAGAAGCAATCAAGGGATCCAAGATCTAAAACATCAATATCGATCTAGAAGCCGATGCCTAGAAATAACAATAACATACGAGATCCCCGTCCAAAATTAAATCAACATAGCCGGTAATAATGTTTTTTACCTCTAGAAATCGGTGGTGCAAAGGTGAACCCTAATTCGAGCTCTTGAGAGAGGATAAGACGGGATATTCGATTTCTTTGCCTTCGATTTCGCGAACAAATCTTTGTCCATCGTTTGACTATTTATAGGCAGCTGAAATAGAAGTCTTCCCCACCACATACGCAGTCTTCCTCTACCTAGCCCGCGGCCCACACAGTTTTCCCACCACATTGTCCGTCTACCTCTGCTAGATATACAAATCTAGTCCGTGGCCCGCACGGCCGCTAAATAGCCTAAATATGCAAATATTGTCGGTGTCCTGCACTGACC
Organism: Xerophyta viscosa; assembly: GCA_002076135.1. Taxonomy (NCBI): domain Eukaryota; kingdom Viridiplantae; phylum Streptophyta; class Magnoliopsida; order Pandanales; family Velloziaceae; genus Xerophyta; species Xerophyta viscosa. The sequence continues at coordinate 263,271 of MJHO01000026.1, read as the reverse complement.
GTACGGGCACAGACTAAAAACAATTTATAACAAAAATTTCATATTAACTTGTTTTTTAAACTGACCGTACGGGCACAGACTAAAAACAATTTATAACAAAAATTTCATATTAACTTGTTTTTTTTTTTAAAAAAGGAAAAACTTATCGACATATATTTTACCTTGATTTAATAATTATAAAAAAACATAAATTTTTTTAGGATAATGATTAAAAACAAAAGCTGATTTGAAATTATTCCTTTTATCTTGTGGATGTTTTTTTAAGCATCACTCAGTACAAGGTTTCATCTGTTTCAACATGGAAATATTGAGAATATGACATTGGATTAGATACAAGTATCACAAGTATTTCATAACCAAGTCCTTGGATCCATCAATTAAATCGCTGCAGTTCTACCTAACTTTCCTGTGGAGCTAATACAACAACAATGAAACAGATCAGACAGTGCATGAGATTTTACTCTCGTCGGACCCTCGTCGGAGATCACCGTCGGAGAGATCAAACACGAACAAGCAAATCAACGAACACTTGGTGAACAACTATTTTTGGTGCAAAATCAAATTGATCTCACAGTTTTTCACTATAAGAATTGGAATATACAACTAGGAATTGGAAGAACTATAAATGGAAATGTAAGAGTAGCTAAGAAATGAATGAACAGCAACGTTTCTTCAGAGTCCAGGGTAAAGAAGACGACCTGGTTGTCCAACACTATATACTTCAAAGGAAAATGAAAATGGCAAAAATGCCCTCCTAATAGTTTCCCGCTCGTTTGCTCGTGCCAATCTCGTCCCACCTTAAGTCTTTGAATGGCTGAGATTAAACCTTTCCGAACCAATCCAACGATTGAAGTTAAATCTTCCCAACTCATCCAACAGCTGAAATCATCTATCCATCCAGTATATGACAATGCATTTCCCCTCGGGAACCTTGACCTCAAGGTTCGAAAGATGAAAATTGTTGCGTGAGAAACTCATAATCCTCCCATGTAGCTTCTGTTAACAGTAAATTTATTTCATTAAACCAACACCTTCACAGCTATCCTACTTTCCTTCTTGAAACTTGGAGTGAACACTTGATAATATCTTTTTTTTTTTTTTTCAATACTGAAGAGCCTCCACAGATGACTTGAAGAATTTTCTGACAAGATCAAAGGTATCTAAGCAAGTTGGCATATTTGTTGTTCAAGTGTGTCATTAATCCGCAGTTCAACTGTCTTTATCATGAAATGTAGCAATAGGGGATAACTAAGTGGTCCACTATATTCTACAGTTAGAGCATCAAAGCCTCGCAATTTTCTTGCATCTTGCTGATACAAACATAGGCGATCAATTATCTTGACAGTTACAGGGAGATATAATTCCATTGTAAGAATATCTTCAGGAAATACTTGATCCACATCCATAGTCATCTTTGTAATTTGCTCTAGCAAAATGACTTGCACAAATTGAATTTCTTATGATGTGGACTAAAGTTATGCAAGTAGCTCAACCAACTTACTGTAAACATTCTGCAGAGATTTCTCCCAAAACTAGGTTGGGTTAAAAAACCATGACACTGTAATATTGAAACTATCGAGAGTGTATGCATAGCAGCAATAGCAGTCATCTTCAAAACTCCAGAATCTATGAGAACATCAATAAGTTTCTGCTCAAGTTTGCTCTTATGGTGCCCATGACTTACTTCGAACTTCACAAGAGATTTGCTTACCAATTTAACCACACGGTCAACAAGTATGACACATACACAAAATTGTAAAGTTGTATATTCACCATTCTTGTATGCATTAATATCCTTGAGCAAACAAAGTAGACTAGAAGCATATTGAACATGCTCTGTATGAGGGCTAAACCCATGATGATAACACATTTTCAAATCAAGAAAAATTCTCCAGAGGAAGAGTATGAGTTTTATGAATTTGAGCAAATGAATTTTCTCTACTTCTTTAGCCACAATGTCAACTACCATTCCACTAGCATAGAAATATAAATTTGCATTCCTTACTTCTTTGTAGGTGTTTATAACTTGCAACAGATCAGGTAGCCTAGAAGCACATGAATCTTGTAGTAACCCAGCATTCATGACATAACTCTCTGTAAATGTTTCATCTAAACTCAAAACTCTGTCTCTTCTAGACTTATCTGAATCAAGCATCGCAAAAATAAATTTATCAACTAAAAACGTAACATTGCCAGCTGAATCACATACCGAAAGAAACTGTCCTGTATCAAGATAAATTCTGCTTGGACGAAGAGAATGATCAAATTCGCAAATAGACGAAAGCAGAATTTCACCACGAATGTCAGTCACTTGATCAGTAGCAACATTATTGTTTTCATCCTCCCATCCATTAAACTTATGGAAAGTAATTTTAGTTGCACTTTTGGAATTCATCGAATAAGTTTCCTTAAGAGCTGATTGAACGGTAGTAACTTCGTTACCAAGTACCTGAGTAGAAATTTCATGTGAAGTTATAGCAACTCTTCGCGCTGCCTTAGAAGCTTCTGGCCGATCAGCAACAATATGCATGGATATCGGGGTTTCGAGTATATTGGACGAATTCGTAACTACCCCAGTATTCAATGGAGTAGATCTAACAACTTCTTCTCCACTCCTATCAGGATTCAGAGAGTTATTTTTTTGTAATTGCACTTCTGCGATTAAACTCTCCATTTGCTGCATGACAAGATCTAAGGATGATCGAATTTCTGATCTCATTGCCTCAAATTTGAGATCCATTCTCTTTTCAAACGTTAACAGAGCTGAAGACTTCAGATCCATTGATCTAACAGGTTTTGATCTCATTTCATAGCAGGATTCATCTTCTTCTCAGCCGGATCGAAGCTCTGATACCAATTGTGATGACCCTCGTCGGAGATCACCGTCGGAGAGATCAAACACGAACAAGCAAATCAACGAACACTTGGTGAACAACTATTTTTGGTGCAAAATCAAATTGATCTCACAGTTTTTCACTATAAGAATTGGAATATACAATTAGAAATTGAAAGAACTATAAATGGAAATGTAAGAGTAGCTAAGAAATGAATGAACAGCAACGTTTCTTCAGAGTCCAGGGTAAAGAAGACGACCTGGTTGTCCAACACTATATACTTCAAAAGAAAATGAAAATGGCAAAAATGCCCTCCTAATAGTTTCCCGCTCGTTTGCTCGTGCCAATCTCGTCCCACCTTAAGTCTTTGAATGGCTGAGATTAAACCTTTCCGAACCAATCCAACGATTGAAGTTAAATCTTCCCAACTCATCCAACAGCTGAAATCATCTATCCATCCAGTACATGACACAAATCTAGTCCGTGGCCCGCACGGCCGCTAAATAGCCTAAATATGCAAACATTGTCGGTGTCCTGCACTGACCGTACGGGCACAGACTAAAAACAATTTATAACAAAAATTTCATATTAACTTGTTTTTTTTTAAAAAAAAGGAAAAACTTATCGACATATATTTTACCTTGATTTAATAATTATAAAAAAACATAAATTTTTTTAGGATAATGATTAAAAACAAAAGCTGATTTGAAATTATTCCTTTTATCTTGTGGATGTTTTTTTAAGCATCACTCAGTACAAGGTTTCATCTGTTTCAACATGGAAATATTGAGAATATGACATTGGATTAGATACAAGTATCAAGTATTTCATAACCAAGTCCTTGGATCCATCAATTAAATCGCTGCAGTTCTACCTAACTTTCATGTGGAGCTAATACAACAACAATGAAACAGATCAGACAGTGCATGAGATTTTACTCTTCAAATTGGAAAAATTTCAATAGCTGATGATCTTCTACGGATCAACTTTCCAAATCCACAAAAATGAGCAGCACCCGTCGGCGTCTACGACACATATTTCTACGATATATTTATCAGCTTTCTGGACAGTCCGGAGTTAGCATGAAGTAAGATATCAACACCCAAATGTTGCCCTTTACCAATTCCGAATGTTGCTGCATTGCCTGCAAATCCAGATATCCGAATTAGAAATATAGAACAAAAAAGGGAAAACCAAATCGCATGCCGTATGTATGTATTCAAGGTACATTTGCGAATAACGACATGCTAAGAGATATAATAAGATCAAAGTTAGGACTATAACGTAATAAAATATATGCCGCTTACCGATATGAACGAGCTCAAAAATTCAAAAAGAACAAAACCTACACTTAGATTAATTCTAGGAACTAAGGGATACAATAAGATCAAAGTCAGAACTATGAACTATGACTTCCGAAAGAACAAAAACTACATACAGTTAAAAAATAGGAAAACAAAAGCATTGTTCTTTGTCCTCCTTTTACCTTACCTTCGCCGAACCAGATAGCTACTACTTGGAAAAGGTTAAGTCTTATCACATTCCTCTGATGACTTCACCTCCCAACGCTCCTGTCTTATAGAAAATCCTCCAAGAATGCTTATGGTTAATCGAAAACCCTAACGCCTATCATCCTCACTTTAATACATCAAACACCATGAATTCTTTTAAATGGTTAAGCTGAAATCAGTGAATGCTTCAAACTCTAGAACTCTTTGCTTCCAGCATTGCGGTGCTTTCATATGTTGGGTTGGTACTTAAAACCTTTCTTACAAACGTCTCCATATACAGAACCATATCAGACATGCAAATCTAGCTCCTTGAGATGCTGCTTTTTCGAACCTCCATGTTTGTTTTTGGACAACTTACATATCAGCACCTGTACTATTTAAAACTTTGCAAATCAAACCCCTCATTTTGAACCCATTATTTTCTACGACCTAAACACCTTTTTTTGGAAAAACTTTGAATACAAGATCACATCATGTCTATTTTTCTTGCATTCAAAGTTTTTCAGAAATACATTCTAAGTAGATGTTTTGAGGCTCCAAAGTTTTACCATGTTAGCAGATTAATTTTGAAACCTTAAAAGATCTACTTAAAAACATTTTTTAAAATACTTCAAATACAAAAGCTTAGATCACATCAAAATCTATTTTTTCTATATTCAAAGCTTCTCCAAAATGTTTATATGATAGTCAAAATGCCTCTAACATAAATACTGAAAGAGGAGCTAATTTGCAAACTATTTGAAATCAGGGGTTGATTTGCATATAGTTGCAAAATGAGGGGCTGATATGGCATTTCCTTTTTGGTTTTGCTTTAGTTTACATTAAATGGCAATACTAAAATATTTGACTAACAGGAAATTATTCATACCACAATACTTCATAAAACTAAACTGATTTTAGAATATATCTTGTCAAACTTTATAGATCTTAAGATGAATGTGCAAATTAACCTTTATAACCAACATTTTATTTCTTTGATATTGTCATCAAATCTTCTTCTATTTTCTTCATTTGCAATATTTTACAATTAATTGTTTGGCCCCAAAAACCAAAATTCAAACATATAAAATGTATAAATCAAAATCCACTGCAAAAATCTTGACCATTTACTGCATCTAATATCAAAGAAAGCAAAGGGCAATTTTCTCAAGCTAGAAGACATAATTAGCCTTCCTCAACTCGAGGACAAAAATGGTATGAAGTAAAGAACTACAGGGCCAATTTTTGACTTTTCCTTGAAGTGATATTTAAAATTCTTGAAAGGAAGTTGACGTCAAAAATTTATTGATAATTCATGATGTATTAAGTTCTAAACAAATAGAGGAAGGCAATATGCGCCTTACTAACTTGTCTAGAACTTATCGTTAGCAACTCTTCCCATACTAAATTTACATTCCATATACTCTGTCTTAAATCTACTCAAACATTGGGCTTTGAACTCCAAACCCTTCATAAACCTTTCCCTCCCCAGCAACCACTTCTAAAAGACAATTTGTCAATTTACGTCCATGGTTCCATTGAAGATCCACCCTTCAAGCTACTTACCTTGCTCGTACTATCTACACATCCATCAACATATACAACTCTAAAGACAAGCAGCATCAAAGGCTAGCTAGACACCAATAACATATTGCCACTTGCCATTGGCAAACATGCTGACTTTTTCTTAAAAGCAAAGGGAATGAATGACGACGAGTAGTGATCCTTATTGCAGTATCTCATCTATGCATGTATGAACATGAAAAAAATTTCAAATACTAAAGACAGTACAACTGACTAGAGAAACCAAAGAAAGAAATAGATACCACCTAATGGATTTTGCATAGAAATGCATCTTTGTATACCAACTGAAATTACTAAATCTTGCTAACGTAAAGCTAAACAACCCTATTCTAATATTCAACCTATATGAAATGGTAGAGGAACAAGATTCCATACTAGCAAATGTGAGACTGATTCTACTATTTTTGACATATCAATTTTGTTAAGGCTCCTGCTATGAATCTGCACTGAACAAATTGAACATTTTGTTATTCTCAGACCAATTGAATGGCACTTAACCTTATAATTTCTACCTAAAAACGTCTCAAACTCAGATATAAGTATCACTACCATTCTTTACATGTGGAAATCATAGGCCAAAGGATATATACGTAATTGTAGCTCTTGAGCGTTTGGGACCAAGAAGGTTCTCACATTTTACTTCACAATCATCATGTAACAAGTGTATCAGCTGATTTTTATCACTCCTGCCTCATCGATCTTGGAACTCTTGTGCTGCAAACATATGAAAGGCAAGAGTATGACTAACAAATTACCAGCCATTAAAAAAACATCGATACAGTAATCATTAGCAGATTGTCAATTCATTCCTTACCTTATTCTTTTTGTGCTTGTGTGCATCTGTAGAATCTCCATTACCTTCATGCTTCCTTTTCTGACATTGAAAAATAAAAGCACATAAAACATCTGTTCAGAATAGTTCCACATATACTTTACAACGAAAATGAATGGAGAAGCAACCTTGTCTTGAATTTTCTTCGAGTGATCAACGCTAGAATCATGGTGCCCACTTTTATCCTTCTTCTTCTCTTTATCTTTGCTCTTATCTTTGTTACGACGTTTGTGCTTTTTATGCTCCTTATCCTTGTCCTTATCCCTGTCCCTGTCCTTGTGCTTTCTATGCTTCTTTTCTCTGTCCTTTGACTCACTTTTAGATTTCCCACTGCTAGTTGGTATCCCTCTTTCTGCCTGAAAAATCTCATGATTATTAGAACTCACGAAACGTCCGCTGCTAGTATAAAAGAAAAATAGCAAATACAATTGTGAAAAACATACAGAAGGCAAATGGATGGGTGTTGTTTCTCTCAGCTGAAATGCCTGTCCGAGTGTTTCCATATCAAATGGTCGAATATGAGCAGTTGTCTCTCTCAAGTATGGAGCGTTTTGGAATAACTGGTCCAATTCCATGCCTTCCCCCTTCCGGATTTCAGTGTCTCCAGCAACATTGTATAGGTAGTGAGTATCAGATATTGATTTAGGAAGACTTCTCTTGCAAAAGAAGTCATGATGTGCTAGTAACTTGTAGTGAGTTATTAGGTCAACAGCACCAGAGAGCTCCCTAGGCCCTGATAATCAAAATGACTTGATAACAAATTTAGGATGAAGCTGACAGCAATGAGTCTACAGGTCAGAAGGTGCTTCGATAGAGCTTGAGCAAAAAAAAAAGGGCAACGAAAAGGTATCGAGTTTCCAAGCAATTAATTGAAATAACCTACAATATGCAGTTTTCGCAAGTTATAAATCTTGTACAACAGAGCATCTACAACTTGAAGAAATTATTTATTCAGTTCCTCTATATCTGAAATAAAGAAAAAAAAGGTTCGCTCCTGTATTGTATCAATTACTTTTACTTACAAGGTTATGCATGATTTTAAATGCTACAAGCATTGTTGGTTTAAAAAATTAAAAATTAAGATGAAGAGCTGAACAAGCAACAGCATTGTAAATCAAGATAATCAACAACCAAATACATAATTACAGATTCAGACAGCATAATTTAAGATATATAAACAAGTCAGTAAATATTCATGGACATGCTACCTTTTCCAAACCTCTTGCTTTCTGGATCCATCAAATCAGTTAATAGCAGTTGTGCTCATCAACTTCATTGAAGAAGATATGTTCAGCTGAACTGCTAATAAAAACATGACACTATCAACAGACAATCCATCTAGAAGCAAAACAAGGGCAAATCTGGAAACAGTTTAAGCTCTGAGATAGTAGCAAGCTAATACATCATTAATTATCATTAAAAGGATAAATCCACCACCAGTACTGCAGGATAGTCAAACCAATGACAGTTTGCAACTAGCTTCCTTTATACTAAGCTGTAGTATATCGCCCAGCCATTTGCAATTTCAAGTAGTCAAATCAAAAAACAAAAACGTCCTGATCTCTCCTAAACTGTAATATATAATCTTATGCTTAACTTTTGATTATACAGAAATGAATTGCTAACAACCATACTGCTGCTTGATTAACCTGTGATAACAGCAATTTTGTTTGCAAATACTAACTTAAACATGAAAAGACTAAAGGAAACTACATATCAGCCCTCGATTTTCAAACTTTTTTTTACAAATCAACATCTAATTTCAAATTCTTTACAAATCAGCCATTGTCTCAAAATTTTGTCAGGACTTTACTACTATAAAATCATTTTTAGAAAAATTGAATATAAAAAAAACATTTTCGATGTGATCTACAATTTTTGTTTTCAAATATCTTCTAAAAATTACTTCTAAATAGGTTCTTGAGGCTTCAAAGTCTTAATGAGTTTAAAATTAATCCGCTAACCCGTTAAAACTTTGAAGCCTTTAAATATTTATTTGAAAATATTGCTACCAAAATTTTTTTTTAAAAACAAGAAAAAATAGATGTTTGTGTAATTTATAATTTTTATATTCAAAATATTCCAAACAATACTTGTGTTTTGGGACGTGAAAGATAACAGGTAGTAAATGAGAAATTTATTTTTAACTCGTAAGTCAATGCAGGGGCTGACACATAACTCTCGCTCGAGAGTATGAAGAACCTCTACAGCAGCAAGAACAACGTTTACTAGCTCAATCAGTGAATCGGATAACTAATCTTATAATTACAGAAAAGTAAACTGAAATCATGGGCGAAATCCTCTATATAACCAAAATATTGTGAATTTGAATACTATAGATCGGAGGCGGCGCCGGCAACGGCGACGGCAGATACCTTGCTTGGCGGAGTGATCCGAGACGGTGCCGGCGTAATCGAGGGACGGAGAAAGATCAGTGGTCCGGTGTGATGGCGTTGGCGTGATCGCCGGGAAGAGATGGCGTGGACAGAGGGTAGAGGCGCCGCTGGAACCACAGAAGAGAGAAAGCTACAGAGCTAAAATTATATTATTTTATGCGGGAAATATCGGTTAATCGGTTAAAATATTTTTTATCTCACTTCCTAAAAAAAAGTTTCAAAAACGATATATATAGCATCTAGTTTTGTGTGTATCAAAAATACTATTAGCATAAATAAATAATAACATTGCTCAAAATTTTTGAATTTTTCATTTTATAAATAAGTAAATGAGTCAAGGCGGCCGCCAATCCCATCTGTATTGGATATAAAAAAATAAGGAATAATGTCAAGAAAATATTCCATCTTTTTATCTTATAAATCATAAGAAATAAATCATCCTAAATTAAAAGTTTTATTTCAACCCCTGGTTGGTATCAAACGTCTGTCCTAATGAAATGAACGCATAATTCTTCATAACAGGAGCATTATTTCTGACAAAAGCACAAAAGTTAACGATCTGATGCTCAGAGTCTGAATTTCCACGTAAACTTTGCTCATTTTATAAGTCCAGATTTAGACAAAAAAAAAAAAAAAACAAAAAACATACGTTATGATAGGCTTTTTTTTTAACCTTAACTTGCCAAGCTTTGTTCAATACAAACTTGTTAATATAAATTTACTTATGGAAAAAATTAACTATTCAAATAATGATGAATTGTTCAAACAAATAAATAATAGCTATTATTAATTTCTAAAACTAACCTATATTTCAAATTTCGTTCCAATCAGTATATGACTAAAAAAATTTATTCAAATCAGCTCGTTAGTTAGGAAACTTGTCAGCTAGTTAGTGTTGATATTAGTATGTTATAATATTGTTAATATTGTACTATAGTATTCTGGACTAGAGTATTTTCGATGAACTATGTCAACATATAAATTATGATAATAATATAAAGTTTAAGTTTATATTACTATTGCAAAGTAAAGTTAGTATTGTATAAAGCTAACTCATTGTTATCGATTGATTTGAGAAAAATGATAAATAATAGACTATTGTAACAAAATCCTAATTTTAAATGTTGTTTTGTTTTTTAAGGAATACTAGCTGTAAAATAAAATGTGATCACGAAAAAAAAAAATGTTAGGGCGTAAACTGTGATGTGGTAATTAAGTTAAAATATTTTGGAAAAGTTAAATATCAGACCCTACGCCTGTAATGATATTACAAATAAGTTCCTTATTTTAAATCCATTAGATTTCACGTCCAATATATATATATATATATATATATATATATATATATATATATATATATATATATATATATATTTGAATAAAAAAATCTAAATCACATCACAATTTTTTCTAATTCTATTTTTAAAAAAAATAATTTTAAATAAATATTTTGAAAGTTCAAAATTTAGCAGGTTAGTTAATTAGTTTTAAACCCGTAATATTTTAGAGTCTCAAAATATCTATTTAGAATTTTTTAAAAATAATTTTGAATATAAAAGTTATAAATTATATCAAAATTTTTCTTTTTAATAATTTATATATTATAAAAAAAATATTTATATAATAATAAAAATATGTCTGGCACAATTTCAAGTGAGTGACTGCTTTGTAAGATATTTTAATCCTGAAGGTGATTTATAAATAGTTTTAAAATCAAATGTCGTTATGCAATATTTCCAATTCCACAAAAACACTTATTTTTTTAAAAATAACTATTTAATCTAATCAAAACACAAAAACACACACACACACACACACACACACACACACATATATATATATATATATATATATATATAATATAATAATTTTTTAGAATTTTTAAAATACCAAAAATGATAATTTTAGTGCACTTTACAATTTGTTTTAAAAAAAAAAAACCTCCGAAAAAGAGTTTCAGGCCCTCAAGTTTTTATTAGTTAAAAAAAATTTTAGAATAAAATATAGATTTAAAAAAAAATAATTGCAAAATAATACCAAAATCTAAATTTACTGTATTTAAAATCTTTATTTAAAACTATTTCTAACCAATTTTATGAATTTTGATTTTTTTTTTTTTTAAACGATTTATTTGAGAAACGTTTGAGAAGTATAATTTTTTTCGACATTTATAGCAGCTATTCGCTTCCAACTCCGAGAGAGGCGCAGACGTTCGACGGAGGAGAAATGAAGCTGACCTGTTCTCTCCTCCCTCTACCGCCCTTCATTACCCTCTCTCTCCTTACATCCCTCTCTTTTGCCACAAACCAACAATTATTCCCAACAATTTCAACAAAAAACTCACTAAACAAAATTTGATCACTTCTCAGACAGAAAGATAGAGATCAAGAGAGGGGGCGGTGGAGCTGACGACGATGCCACCCTTCTCTTGCGGCCGATATGCCGTTCTTCTCTTCTGCTTCGCCATGGTGGCGGCACTGTTTGTGGCGACGGCCGTGAATGGGCAGGACTACGGCCCGCCGGAGGAGGCATTACCGCCGGCAGCCGACACATGCAACGGCGTCTTCCTCACGTACACGTTCATATCGCGCACGAGAGAGTTCCCGCACGTGAAGAACGCCACGGCGCAGTCTTGGGCGTTCAAGTCGGTAGCGACGGTGCTGAACACGATGGATAGAGATCTGAAATCCTGGAAATTATTCATCGGATTCCAGCATGACGAGATACTCGTGTCCGCGTCCGGCGCGGTGGTTGTCGACGGTAGTGATTTTCCGGCGGCGGTTGGGAATGGTACGACGCTCGCGGGGTACCCGCAGGCTGATCTTTTGAATTCCATCGATACGGCCGGCGACATGAGGCAGATTGAGGTGAAGATTGAGATGACCGGGACGCAGTTCGGCGTGAAGCCGCCGGGAGTCCCCATGCCCCAGACTATAAGGCTAGAGAATGACGGTCTCAGGTGCCCGAAGCCCACAAAAGATGGTATGTTTATCCTACGAAAGTTAAAATTTGTGATGTTATGATCCCCGAGAAATTTTAGAGTGTGTCTCGTTGCATCAAATTTATTAAAATTAATGATTAGATATAGTTTATCTTTTAAAAAAGAATTGAATGAAACGCGTCCAAATTTTACTCCTACAATGCTCGATGGCGATACTCTACGAATACATCCTAACCTATAAACATATACCATATATACCGAAAAATAAAAACCAATTATATTATATGAAGAATTATATTATATATGGATTTTATGTTAAAAGTTATTATATTTTTATATATGAATTTTATGTTGAAAGTTATTATATTTTCATATATTCAAATTCTAAGAGATTTGTGGGGGAGCAACTTTTACTCCTTACGAATTATCGTATTATGTGTTATGTCGTGTTCGCGTACTTGGATATGTGTATGTCGTCCCTAGAATTGTTTTTTAAAAAAAATGCAATTTCTATTTTAAAATATTTTTAAAGATATTATAAGAAACATCAGTTATAAAACTAGTATTATAAGTATTAATTCATTTGTACATTATATTTTTTAACTATTTATTTGATGCATTGTTTATTTTTTTGAAAATATATTAAACTATAAAGTTACATATTTTATTTTTCTGAATAATTTAGTTTAATTTTTTTTTCAAAATAATCTTTAACTATATATTTTAGTAAATTACATGTAAATAGTGAAATTTATATCTGAAATATTATAAAGTTTCTCCACAATGGTGAGTTTTCCGGTGATAGATCGTCATAGATAAAGGGTCCACAACTACGTTCCTCCGCAGGCTTCCATTTGAACGGCGGGCTCTTCCCCTGATTTTCAAATGAAAATAACAATTGATTCTTCAAAATTTGCAATTGTTAACTTATATATTAAGATAAAGACATTCCGTAACTTGGTTTGATGATGCATTGATATCTTCGACAACTTAGCTTAGTTTTGTAGTGATTCATCCACATTCACATGCAGATAACACGCTGTACGTGTGCTGCAACAAAGACCCCAAGTTCAAAGCGAACAAGACCCGCGGTGACCACTTCCTTCCACGGCAATACGGTGACCTGAACATTGCCTACGACGTCCTCCAAGCCTATGAGAACAACTATCTCGCTCAGGTAAGTTTGATCTACTAGGACCTTACTCTTTATAATAACAAAGACAACCAAATACTTCCCTTAGAAGCGGAAAACACAAAAAAAAAGAAAAAAAAAAAAAAAAAGGCATTTTTGGCGAATCGGGCCCCCCCTTAATTGGTTATTGGCGAATAGCGCCCCCCTAATTAATTTTGGCCAAATCGCGCTCCTTTACGCTGGAAAATGACAAAAATACCCTTGTCTTAGTTTTTCGATCATAACTTTTTGTATAATACTCCAAATGAGCTGAAATCGGTCCCGTTGGAAAGATAATTTAATTATCTTTCCAATGGGACCAATTTCACTCAATTTAGAGCTCTGTACGAGACGTTATGTAAAAAATACCGAATCACCGTCAAACTGCTATGGTATTTGACAGCGTTTCGGTATTTTTAGTATAACTTTTAGTAGAGAGCTCCAAATGAGATGAACTAGTCCCATTGGAAAGAGGACTCAAATATTTTTTTGACATAACGTTTCGTACGTATCTCCAAATGCTGTGAAACTAGTTCCATTGGAAAGATAATTCAAATATCTTTCCAACAGGATCAATTTCATCTCATTTAGAGTACTATACAAAAAGTTATGTAGAAAAGCGTTCGCAAGTGTTCGCAGGTGTTCGCGGGTGTTCGCAGGTGTTTGCGGGTGTTCGCAGGTGTTCGCAGGTGTTCGCTGATATGTCCTAGTGTTGATTTTATACTTATTGGAAAGCTATTTGAGTCCTCTTTCCAATGGGACTAGTTTCATCTCATTTGGAGCTCTCTACTAAAAGCTATACCACAAATACCGACATGCTGTCCAATACCGTAGCAGCTTGACATTAGTTAGGTTTTTTTGACATAACTTTTCGTACCTATCTCCAAATGCTGTGAAACTAGTTCCATTGGAAAGATAATTCAAATATCTTTCCAACAGGACCAATTTCATCTCATTTGGAGTACTATACAAAAAGTTATGTAGAAAAGCGTTCGCAAGTGTTCGCAGGTGTTCGCGGGTGTTCGCAGGTGTTCGCGGGTGTTCGCAGGTGTTCGCAGGTGTTCGCTGATATGTCCTAGTGTTGATTTTATACTTTTTGGAAAGCTATTTGAGTCCTCTTTCCAATGGGACTAGTTTCATCTCATTTGGAGCTCTCTCCACTAAAAGCTTATACCAACAAATACCGACATGCTGTCCAATACCGTAGCAGCTTGACATTAGTTCGTTTTTTTTACATAACTTTTCGTACTTATCTCCAAATACTGTGACACTAGTTCCATTGGAAAGATAATTTAAATATATTTCCAACAGGACTAATTTCATCTCATTTGGATTACTATACAAAAAGTTATGTAGAAAAGCGTTCGCAAGTGTTCGCAGGTGTTCGCGGGTGTTCGCAGGTGTTCGGAGGTGTTCGCTGATATGTCCTAGTGTTAATTTTATATTTGTTGGAAAAATATTTGAGTCCTCTTTCCAATGGGACTAGTTTCATCTCATTTGGAGCTCTCTACTAAAAGTTATACTAAAAATACCGAAACGCTGTCAAATACCATAGCAGTTTGACGCTGATTCGGTATTTTTTACATAACTTCTCGTACAGAGCTCTAAATTGAGTGAAATTGGTCCAATTGGAAAGATAATTAAATTATCTTTCCAACGGGACCGATTTCAGCTCATTTGGAGTATTATACAAAATGTTATGATCGAAAAACTAAGACAAGATATTTTGGTTCATTTCCAGCGTAAAGGGGCGCGATTTGGCCAAAATTAATTAGGGGGGCGCTGTTCGCCAATAACCAATTAAGGGGGGCCCGATTCGCCAAAAATGCCAAAAAAAAAAAACACTAGCTAGCGGTGTTGTCAAAAAAATTCCAGTTCTGTAAACTTCTCAAATAAGCACTTACCTTTTTTAAAAAACTTATAAAATTAGTTTATATATATATATATATATATATATATATATATATATATATATATATATAAAATTTAGTAATTATTAAAAAAAATGATTTATTAGTTAAAAAAAGAACTGCCTCGTACGCCCAGGTGACCATTGACAACAACAGCCCGCTTGGCCGCCTGGATAACTGGAACCTCACCTGGGAGTGGAAGCGCGGCGAGTTCATCTTCTCCATGCGAGGAGCCTATACCCTCCGCAAAGACTCCTCCGGCTGCATTTACGGCGACGCAGCTAACTACTACCGCAACTTAGATTTTACGCCTGTCATGAACTGCCAGCGCCGTCCCGTCATCGCCGACCTCCCACCTGACCACGCTAAGGATAACAACGTCGGCAACCTTCCCTGGTGCTGCAAGAACGGAACTCTTCTTCCTCCCACCATGAACTCCAACTATTCCCGCTCCATCTTCCAGCTCCAGGTAAGCCATCATTTTTTCCGTTTTGGTTTCCAGCGAAACAATTTGTAGATTGCGTGTATGTGGGCAGGTGTACAAGCTTCCGCCGGACCTGAATCGCACTGCACTATACCCGCCGGCGAACTGGCGCATCTCCGGCGTGCTGAATCCGACGTACGTATGCGGTCCCCCGATTCGCGTGAGCCCATCGGAGTTCCCGGACCCGAGCGGCCTGATGGCGAAGGCTTACGCGGTGGCTAGCTGGCAGGTGGTATGCAACATCACCCGCCCGAAAGCCCAGCAGTCTCGCTGCTGCGTGTCCTTCTCCGCCTTCTACAACGACTCCGTCGTCCCCTGCCGCACGTGCGCCTGCGGATGTCCCGGCGACGTCACGTGCAACCCCGACGCCGCCCCGCTGCTCCTCCCGCCGGAGGCCCTACTCGTCCCCTTCGACAATCGCACCGCCAAGGCCAAGGCGTGGGCACGCATCAAACACCGAGATCTACCTCGCCCCCTTCCCTGCGGCGACTACTGCGGCGTTTCTATCAACTGGCATATCTTCTCCGATTACCGGAGCGGATGGACGGCCAGGATTACGATTTTCAACTGGGGAGACTATACTTTTCGAGATTGGTTTGCAGCTATACGATTAGACAAGGCATTCGAAGGCTATGAACAGGTCTACTCCTTGAATGGAACAAAGATACCCGAGCTGAAAAATACAGTGTTCTTCCAGGGGCTCCCGGGGATTAACTATCTAATGCCGGAGGTGGACGGTAAGGATCCGAAATCCGACCCGAGAGTACCTGGAAAGCAGCAGTCGGTGATCTCCTTCTCGAAGAAGAAGACGCCAGGAATTAAGATCCGTGACGGGGATGGGTTTCCGACGAGAGTGTACTTCAACGGCGAAGAGTGCGCTCTGCCGGAGTTCATGCCGACGAGTGCAGGATACCGATCGTCTCGAGCTAGCTGTGTG
This sequence comes from Xerophyta viscosa, assembly GCA_002076135.1. NCBI lineage: Eukaryota > Viridiplantae > Streptophyta > Magnoliopsida > Pandanales > Velloziaceae > Xerophyta > Xerophyta viscosa. Next base: position 246,692 of record MJHO01000026.1, on the reverse strand, counting down.
CTTCTGGTAATGGCTGCCGCCATTGCCTTCGCATTATCGTCGGATTTAGCCCTTCGCTGATCGACGGACAACAACTAAACCTGGGTGAGAATTATAACATAGCTGTGGATGATTCTTTCCTCTATGTTCTGTGCATATGCATGTATTCATGATCATCTTCAAAAATGAGAGGGATCCAGATCTGAGATTAAAATGCTAAACTAAAGCATACCAAGGATACATTTGAGGAGCAAAATGAGATGCATTTACCCGTAAGTTTTGTCAGACTGTATATTTGAGGAGAAAAAACAAGTAATATCAGGCGGATAGTTCAAGGGATAATTACAAATAAGCCTATCTTTTCGAACAACATTCAAGTCAGCCCCCAATAAAAAAAAACTTTATTCAAATAAGTTCCTTGTCAAAAGTCATAACTATTTCAGACGGTTAATTGAATTTGCTTTGTTAGTCTTAATATTTCATATGGTTAATGGAGTTTGCTATGTCAAAAGTCATAAGTGTTTCGGACGGTTAATGGAGTTTGCTTTGTTATGTCTTAATATTGTGAGGTATTGTATCGTAATATTCGAGATGAAATATTTCAAGCAAGCTATATTAGTGTTCTAGACTAACTATATTAGTATTGTAATATAAGATATATTTGTGACAAAAAAAAATTGTTCAAATCAGTCCATAATTATGTAGTGTTTTCGTTGCTATGCCATAGCATTGATAATATTCGAAAGGTTATGTTAGTATTTCAGATAAACTATTTTAGTGTTGTGATATCAATTATAATAGTATTACTAATTTAAAATATATGTTATTAGGAAGTTATTAGTATGGAGGACTAAACATGGTCGGTTGAGTAATTGAAGAGAGAGAGAGAGAGAGAGAGAGAGAGAGAGAGGCAAACAAGGGGCGGTCATGACAAAATTCCATGTTTTAATGTTTGAGCTTTCATGGTAGCGCTATACTGGCAGTCATCCGTTAGCAAGGGTGGGTCGTGTGACCGAAAATTATTAGATCGCTAAGATGAACACATAGAATATAATATAATTTACCACTATTAAAAATAGAAAAGATGAAAGCTCTTTAGCTTTACTCAGCTTCGTCATCTTACAACAGGTCGCGTTGAAGCCACTAGTAAATCAGACTAATATAGATCCAACTCCGGAATCAACTTGCATACCACTTGGCATGTTTGGTTTGTGGGTAAAGGATGGTAAGTGTTATCCACGTTTGGTGCGGGAGAATTGTTACCCGTGGATAACAATTTTCCCCAAAAAGGGGTAACTTGGTACCCACCTAAATAGGTGGGTACCAAGTTACTAGGGTAACTTTTACCCAAGTATTTTATAATTTAATATTTTATAATTATTTAATTATTATTATTATTATTATTTAATATAGTTATTAATATTTTATAATATTATTATTTAATATTTATAATTATTATTATTAGTTAATATTTTATAATTATTATTACTATTTAATATTTATTTTTATTTATATATTATAATATATTATTAATATTATTTATTTTTCTATTTAATATTTATTTTTTATATTCTCCCCTCTCTCTCTTAATATTTATTCTATTTTATATTTTATATATTATGTTATTATAGTTTTTTTTTTAAATTTTAAATTTTTAATAATTTATTTTCTTTAAATTTTTTATCTAACTTTTAATTTAATATTTTATAATTATTTAATTATTATTATTTTTTAATATAGTTATTAATAATTTATAATAATATTATTTAATATTTATAATTATTATTTAATTTTTTATAATAATTATTATTATTTAATATTTTATAATTATTATTACTATTAATATTTTTATTTAATATTATTTATTTTTTATGTAATATTTATTTTTTATATTCTCCCCTCTCTCTCTCTCTCTCTCTTAATATTTATTCTATTTTATATTTTATATATTATTTTATTATATTTTTTTAAATTTTAAATTTTTATTTAGTAATTTATTTTCTTTAATTTTTTTTATCTAACTTTTAATTTAATATTTTATTTAATATTTTTAATATTTATTTATAATTTATATTTATATTTTATTATTATTTATAATTTATCAGTGTAACTGTTACATTCAAACCAAACACAGGTAAATGTTACTCGGATAACCATTACCTGCAAACCAAACAAAGGTAGACGTTACCGGTCTGTTACCCGAGTAAGTGCTTTACCCATGTAACTACTACCCCTATCCCCAAACCAAACATGACCTTAAACATCTGAGCGAGAAATTCCTCAACACAATATCATAAGCTTCTCAAAATATCTTTTGAGGGATAATAAAACAAAATATATAAACTTAGATTATTTCACTGCAGGTAACTTTATTATCGTAACTCATAGGAGTAAATATGAATGTTTAAATCATAAATATTGATAAATAAACCTCTAAAAAAAATGCATGCAGCATCAAGTCTAAATTTCATTCTCCGGTACAATCATGTTTACAGTGACTACCATCTAACCAGCCAAAATACTCTGAAGAACACAACTCCAAGTAAACTAAAACCACAGCCATGGATCAAACAAAAATCCATCAACTAAATGTCTGAGCTTTGTTATTCAAAAGAAAGACAGAACGAATAAACTATTGTCTTAGTTCATCATCATCATCTAGGACTTTTTTAACCTCCACCACCAGACCCGTACTTTTTCCCGAAGGCAATTACCTGAAGCTTATCGTAACCTGCCAGAACACCAGCGCCTGCGACAGCACGAAGGATGTTTGCACCAGCTCCCTTGAAGAGAGACTTGGCTCCCTCATTCTTCAGGATCTGATTGAAAGCATCAAGAGAGCTCTTGTACTTGACGGCCTCACCAGAAGTCATCATCATCCTTCTACGAACTGTATCAATTGGGTACGAGGCCAGTCCGGCACCGATTGTGATACCCCATCCAAGTAAGAAACTTGCGAAGAAATTGTCCTGGTAAAAAAACACATTATCAGTCTCACCTCGGTAATTAAAGCAACAAAGCATCCCCTTTTAGGGTTTAAGGACGTTAATCAAAGTCATTACTGCCTTTCGCAGGCCACTGACATCTACTAGTTGAACATACCCTCGTGATTTAACAGCGAACGATTATAACAAAACATTATGATAGAGCAAAGATTTGAAAGGCCAAAGGCGCAACGACGGGCAAAGGTATTCTTTGAGGTGTGGCACACTTTTTGAGTTTTTTTCTAAGATATAAAGATGTAAAATTTAAACCAAACATAAAAGTCATACACATACGCGGGCAAAGGTATTCTTGGAGGAGTGCCACACTTTTTGAGTTTTTTCTAAGATATAAAAATGGAAAATTTAAACCAAACATAAAGTCATACACATCAAAATAGCAAGAGTTAATTAAAACTACAAATTCCAAAACATCACACATACACCAAAACATTAGTAATTAGTAAATAGTTCACAAGTTTCTCAAGACTATTTTAACAGAAAACATAAGCACCTCAAAGCAAAGCAATAGGCACACCAGCTAAGCAGGTGCAGAACAGTAGTTAAGCAAGCAGCAACAGAAAGTACACCATAACACCAGTAACAGCAAGCACATCATCACACCCCAGGACACACCAATCACACAAAATAGCAAAGCAGCATTTGAAGCAAAGAATTTTTTTTAAAAAAAAAGAGTAAACAAAACATGCAGGCAGCAGCAAAGCAGGCAGAGAATGAAATGAGTACGAAAGCGAAAAATAGACGAGAAAGCATGGCAAGCGAGGATCAGAAAAGAACAAAATGAGAAGCACTGCAGAGCAAAAGAGAGTGAAGGACCACAGGCGGAACTTGATGAGAGTCAAGTTTCTTCCCTCTCCTCCGCAGGACCTGCATATATGACTCTTTCTGCTTGATTGGTTTCTTTTCTCTTCACCTTCCTAATTCCTTTTTTCAATTCAGGGCCCAGGCACGCCCGGATATTTTACTTTGCTTTGTTAGTTTAGGGTCCATATTTAAGAGGTGTCCTAGGGCGCCCGGGTGCACTGAAGAAGCACCATGCCTTGAACCATGCTCCCCTTTTGTCTGCACGCCTAGGTGCGCACCTTGGCATGCCTTCAACAATATTGTGAGAGATAATGTTGTCTTGTGATGAAAAAATGTATGCAAGAGAAACTTAACAAAAGCAGTTTGTAATGATAGCATGACTTATATAAACATTCTCCAGTTGGGAATAATTTATATAAATAACACTTAGGAAAATATAACCAACATCGAGAACCAGTCAATAACCAGTATTGATTAAATATACACATTATTTATCAATTATCCAACATTTTCTGTGCCGAGCAGAAGCCGAGTTTAGGTAAACTCAGATCCTGACACGTGCAGACTGTGCCAATGGTGCCGTGACGGCTGTGCCAATATACATTTATTTATTTTTTTAAAATTAAAAATACAATTATTAATTTAAAAATTAAAATATAAATTTTTTTAGTACGTGCCATGCCATCAACTGCTGGAACAGGTATGTGCCACTTGGCACGGGCTGTACTAACCGTCACCTAAAACCATGCAATAATCTAGTTACATAAACCTTACCTGTAGTGACCCAACAAGAACCACCGGTTTAAGAGAATCATACATTCCGAAGTAGAGTCCACGGTACACAATGATACCAACACAAGAAATGTTGAAACCACGGTAAAGCCCAGCAATGCCATCAGATGCAATAGTTTTCTTATAGACATCAATGAGACCGTTGAACTGCCTCTCACCACCCTTCTTTGCAGCCTTGGCATCATTGGCCAACCTGGTCCTAGCATAATCGAGCGAGTACACAAAAAGAAGAGAGGAAGCACCAGCCAACCCACCAGATGCCAAGTTACCAGCAAACCACTTCCAGTAACCATCCCTATCTTTCTTGAAGTTGAACATTTTCTTGAAGTAATCCTTAAAGGCAAAGTTCAATGCCTGGCATCCGCAAAAATTTTCTTGTAAGCAAGCACACAAGGTAAAATTGGCAACAGCAATGAAAAATCACAATTACCTGTGTTGGGAAATAACGAATAACATTGGCTGTATTGCCTCTCCACAGTGCGAGGACACCTTCATCCTTCATAGTGCGGGTAAAACAGTCACCAATACCTTTGTAAGGCTCAGACAGCCTACCAGCTCGGATCATCTCATCCTGGTTCTGAATCAAAAGCTTGACACGCTCAATTGGCGCAGCTGCAGTCTTAGAAACTGCAGCAGATACTCCTCCCATCAGGAAATCAATAAGGAAACTCTTTTCAGCTGGTGCATGAGCAGTAACAGACGAGAGAGATGAGAGGGGGGAGAGAGTGGCAAGAGAAGAAATGTTGAGAGTGGCATTGCTTTGGAAGTAGGACTGGAGTATTGGGTTCTGCTGGCCCCCATTAAGATAGATTGTAGGGTAACGACAGAGACCAGCAGCAATGCCAGCATGTGAATATGGTGATAGACCCGAGGCTAGGAAAGAGTGTCCATTTAGTTTTGTTTTTATAAAGGGTAGATGAAGTTCCTCCGTCATTCTTGCACCAAGCACCTGAAAGAATGATTCACCCAACTTAATGAAAACAGAGGCACTACTGAAGAATATTAAACAATAAAAATTCTAAGGCCTAAGACACCATATTTATTAAGAACTAGTTCAGAATACTGCACTTGCAGATATACCAATTTGAAACAAATTGAAAAGAGATGGGAGAACATCATACAAAAATTAAACATAAACATGTCACAGCTGATGAAAAGCTGCCACTAAAGACACGAAAATATAGTTCAATGAAATCCACAAGTATCAGATACATAAAAAAAGCAACAAGTTCCTCATTTTATTAATTTATAAAAAGAAAGCACTGACCAACACGCAACAGAGTGGGACAAAAAAAAGTTAAGAATGCCACAAGTCATACTCTCAAATTATTATCATGCTTACTTAGCAATAAAGTTACATTTGATCAAAGTAGCATAGTAATTCAATTCATCAAACAGAAAAACTTAATTACATGTATAACACCTATTTACAAACCTATGAATGTCTACACCCTTTGCGACTGTAACGTCAAAAACCAAGTATGAGAAGCTATTGTTTGTTACCAGTGCAGTGGAACATGGAACATTTAGAAACTAATCACATGGAATATTCACAAATCTCGAATCTAAGAAATCAATCTAAAACAAGTGAAAATGAGATACGAATCTATAAAAAAGTCATGATACATATAGAAATATGAGACAACATCTTAGACCAGCAGATGTCTACCACCCAGTATCCCCTTACCTATTTGTCCGATCTATAGAAGTTTCACTCAGATCCACGCATATATGTAGGAAAACCTAGAAGACTCACTAAAAACTATGAAACGGAATTAATACAATTACATATGCAATAGAACCACTTAGTCAAAGCTACTTCTATCAACAGCCAAAATCGGACATAAACACTCAGATCTTCCTCCGGTTAAATGGAAATTCAAGTAAAAATCAGACTAGATCACCATAAGACAATGATAACACGGCAAACACGTCGATCAATCGATGTATTTCATGTACACCACAAATATAATCAAGTAAAAAGAAGAAAAAAATATCCATCACGTACTTAAACAAGTCCTGAAGGCTGAAACCAAGATACGTCAAAAGAAAAATTCGGATCGAACAGCTTTAGTAATCCAAACCCTACCCAACAGATCTAGAAAATAACAAATTAGATCGGTAAAGAAATACGATCATAACATCATAATTGAAGTCAATAACAACAAAAATCGTAAGAAAGATAAAAATCGATGGCATAGAGTGCTGACCCCAAAAGAGGCGCTTGCGGTTCGCTGTGGCTGCTATGGTAAGAGTGAGATGGGGATCTGGACGACGCATATATGTAGGGGGAAGCAAGAAACTCGCTCCGCACCCACGCCTCCAGATTTTGTCCAATGACCAAACTATCCCTATTCTCATCCGAGGACTAGAGGTGGCAAAATTAAACCCGATACCCGCGGGTCCGCGGGTACCCGTCCAAACGGGCAGGTACGGATAAAAAAATCAATAAAAAAAAAGGATACGGGTATTACCCGCCCGTACCCGTAATTTACGGGTAAAACGGGCGGGTACCCGCGGACCCGCGGGCACCCAGATCTTTTATATATCTAATTAGTATTTGGGCCAGGCCCACTTATATATCCAATAACTTTAACTTTTAGGGTTTCTTTTTCTTTTGTTTTGTTATCTACACCTGCAACAGCCCTAGCCGCCCCTCCCGGCTCCCCCAAGCTCCCTCAGGCCTCAGCCCCCACCTTCTCCAGTTCTCCCAAAGCCGCCCCCAAACAAACCGACCGCCGGAGGTGCTGCCAAAGCCACCACCTAAACCAACCGCCGGAGGTGCTCTCTCTCTCTCTCTCTCTCTCTCTCAGTCAGTCTCTCTCTCTCTCTCTCTCTCTCTCTCTTTCGTTCTATTTTTTTGAAGATTTCAAAGGAAGGGGCTGTCTGATCAAAGCCTCTTTTTCCTTTTGTGCCTCGCTTTACAGGAATGCAAACAAGTGGAGAAGAGAAGCAAGAAGCAACTTCTTTGAACTTAGATTCAACACAAGGTTTGTTTAAGTCAACCATAGTTTATTTTTCAGGTTTTTCGCTTGAAGTTTTTGCTTGAAGTTGAAGTTTTTGCTAGAATTATGCTTTAAATTTTGCATATAGTGGCTGCATTCTCTGTTTCATGTTTAAGGTGAAGGAAGCAGAAAGCTTCATGTGAATTCTCAGACCCTGTACATAGGGCATCTCATCTTCTAGAGGCAACTTTAGATGCTATTCAACTGGAACCATCATAGAAACTGTAAACTACAGATTGCAGAGAAGACGTGCTTAAAGCATCTAATGTAATGAACTAATGATTCACGAGATGCAGATAGAAATATCCAGATTAAACACTGCAAGTATTGACAGTTTTAGAGAGCATGTATTCTTTCTTTCCTAGTTCTCTTTGAGCATTGACTACTATATCTTACAATTTTAAAATTTAATGCAGTCATGGACGCACAAAATTCAGAAAGCGTTCAAGAAACTATCAATGATGGTAATGAAGAATTGCCACAGTCAGAAGGGGAAACAAATGCTAGAAAGAAGAGGGCTATTGGTCTAGAAGAAAACAATGATGATTCTACTAAAGTAGTCAAAAAGTCCCGTGAGACTTCTGAGGTATGGAATTATTTTGTAAAGTTTCTTGAAGATGGTCGGACAAGGGCTAGATGTAAAGAATGTGGCGCAAGCTATGCCGTTGGTAGTAGTTCACATGGAACTACTAATCTCAAAAGACATTTGGCAACATGCCCAAAACGAAACACTGATGCACGTCAATTACATTTAGCTCATGACATTAAGTTGCGAGCTAAAAAAATTAAGCCTGAAATTTATCGAGAGAAGTTGGCTATTGCTATAATAAAGCATAATTATCCCTTCTCAATTGTTGAACATGAAGGACTGAGAGATGTGCTTACTTATTTGAATGATGACATAAAGTTATACACCAGAAATACTGTTAAAGTGGATTGTTTGAAGTTATACAGTAAAGAGAAGGAGAAACTAGCATCCACCTTATGTAAAGTTCCTAGTAGAATATCTATTACTTCTGATTGTTGGACATCTTGTACTACAGAGAGCTATATTTGTTTGACGGCACACTTTGTAGATGAAAAATGGAAGTTGCATACTAAAATTCTAAACATGCATCACTTTCCTCCTCCACACACTGGAGCTTTAATGGCAAAAATGGTTTTTGATATGTTAAAAGAATGGGGAATCGAAAGAAAGATCTTTTCGCTTACATTGGATAATGCATCTAATTGTGACAAGATGGAAGAGGTGTTACGTGATCAGATGAATAGACAGAATTTGTTACTGTGTAAAGGCTCTTTTTTTTCATGTGCGATGCTCTGCACATATATTGAATATTATTGTGCAGCAAGGGCTTAAGGCTACAAGTGGGGCATTGAATAAAATTCGAGAGAGTGTTAAGTATTTTAAGGGCAGTGAAGGTAGAATGCTCAAGTTTAAAGAACTCTGTAAACTACATGATATATTTACTTCTGCGGCTTGCGGATCGATGTGCCAACTCGATGGAATTCCACATTTTTGATGCTTGAAAGAGCATTACACTACCAACGTGTGTTTTTACTCTATGGAGGTTATGATGTCGGTTATACTCTTTGTCCAGATCCTGATGAATGGGCCAGAGCCGAGAAAATATGTAAGCTTTTAAAACCATTTGTTGAAATTACGACTCTTTTGTCGGTTATCTCTTGTTGAATTTTGTTATAAAAAGGTTGATTGTTCCACAAGTGAGAAGAAAATTAGTGTTGTTAAAAAAAATGTGAGAATGCTTTTTCAAGAATATGCCAAAGAAGTGTCTTCCCAAACTAAGAATGCATCGACCGTAAACAATTCTACATGTGAAGATTTGGTTGAACCGGAGCTCTATGTAAGTGAATTTACATTTCTATATATTACCATACTCATTGTTGTATCTGCTACATGTATTAATGCTTTTTTTTGTAGGGATATGATGATTATGATAGTGAACGTAATAACTCTATGTCAGAGTTAGATCTTTATTTGGAGGAGCGGAAGTATAAACAAGTCGATATGGACATTTTTGGAATATTGGGAAAATAATTCTGCGCGATATCCTATCCTTTTGCAATGGCACGTGATATCATGAGTATCCCTATTACAACAGTTGCTTCTGAATCAACCTTTAGCATCGGAGGCAAGGTGCTTACAAGCCTCCGTAGCTCACTTACACCAGAAAATGCAGAATGTCTTATATGTACTCGTAATTGGCTACATGGTTTTGAAGTGAACCGTAATGTTTTCTTTTCCCCAACTTATTTAGTTGAAATGAATACTTTAGTTTGTTGAATTTCTAGCTGATAATATTTATTTTGCAAATGTAGGAGATGAACTTGAGGATGATGACACACTTGTCATTCCGATAGAGCCGATGGTATTGGTCACTCAATCAAGATCATCAAGGGAATCAACTAATGTTACTCAACTATAGGTTGTTTTTGTTTTAGTTTGCTATTTCATTTATGTAATGTAATTGTGGCAATCTTGACTGAATTTGCTTTGTAATTTTACTTTGTAGTTTGTTACTTCATCAAGATCTTGATTGTTTTTTAGATTAAATTTTTATTTTTGATGTAGTTTATTAATTTTTACTTTTTTAGCTTGTTGTAACTTGTAAAACAGTTTATTGTGTTAAACTTATGTTAATCTTATTGAATATGGGCTGATTTTTTAGTTAATTTTCTGTTTTTGATTAAATCTTAATTTTTGGGCTATGTTGGGCCGGGTTACCCGCGGACCCGCCCGTGAACCCGCGGGCGGGTCCGGGTGTCCAGAACAGTACCCATTTGAATACACTTACCCGTTACCCGTCTACCCGTTACCGGCATACCCGCGGGCGGGTCCGACCCGACCCGCCCGTTTGCCAGGTCTACCGAGGACCCAGGATACGAGAAAATGCTACAATTAGTACATCTTGACTGGAATGAAAACGAGCCGAGCCGCTCATGAGCAGCTCGAGTTCGACTCGCTAAAAGTTCGACTCGAGCTTGATCTAAATGAGCAGAGATGATACTCGGCTCGACTCGATAACTCGTGAGCTCGACAAAATAAGCTCGATAAGGTAATCGTGATAGATTGAGAGATTTTTTTTATTTTTTATAATATTAATTTTTAACATCGAAATGATGGCTAAAAAGATATATAATAATATTTTTTGTTAGAAATGAATATTATTGAATATATGAGCGCAATACAATTTGTTTCGCAGTTAAAAAGAATAGAATTGTACATAAATAATTTAACTATTATTAGGCTCGATTAAGCTCAAGCTCGACTCGGAAGAAACTCGGCTCGAACTCGAGCTTGATATTTTTTAAATGAGCCGAGCTTGAGCAAAGCACTACTCGGCTCAACTCGATTCGTTTTCATCCCTAATCTTGACCAGTGCTCTTACAATAAACTCATATTTTATTGAAAGTTGTAACTAATTAAAAAAATTTTAAAAAAAGAGAGATTATACTTGATGTGGGTAGGACTTGGGGCTCAAAACCCCAAGTCTAAAGTGATGGAACTACCTCATGATCGAAAGTTAACCAAATGACAAATCACAACGTGACACCTGGTTGTAGGCCCTACTAGTCATCCCATTTGCAGGTGGCATCGCGCCTATCACTTTGCAGGGACAAGCATCTCATGAACGATGTATTAGGAGAATCGCATCGCTGCCGTAATATCAATGAAATACCTACTATGGTCAACCAGCAAATGACATCCGGAGAGAGAATCAATCTGGATAATAAGGTAAGTGCGCCGACATGGAGCTCAACAATTGGACGACCGATCTCCGATCCCCATCCCCTAATGTCGCAGAACTTGAAATTTAGTACACATATTCAACGAGAGGAGAGTCGGAAAGAATTATATAAACAGTACAATGACAGGACAGATAAAGGAATTCAAATTAGTAAGAGCCAAGGCATAATACAAAAGAGCCAATACGAGGAAAGAGAGAAACGTTCTATTTCTCTTTTTTTTTTTGGCTTAATCTAAATAACTCGACTGGGTTCTTCCTCATTTACTCCTATCTAACTCCTATATTGCCATTAATGAAGTTCATCTCATTTGCTCTTGTAGAGTTAAACCACATGGATGACCGAACTAAAGGATATAACTCATCTACTTGCATGCTAATGGTCTTGGGACCCAATTGAGGCTCTTGTAGCAGTTGTCATATGCGAAGACATTGCCAAGGCTGTCGTTTTCATGACAGCTAAAGAAACTTAGCATTCATAGGGCATCGCCAACAAGAAACGGAAGCCAGAAAATTAGCACCGTGTCCTTACAAAGCCCCAATAGCACCATACATACTTTAGCATTCGGTGCTTGGGCATGTGCGGCTAAATTACCAAACAACACCATAAGCGACATGATGTTGTAATAGGGCTAGACAAATAGTAGAGTCAGCCATAAAATCAACAACCAGTTTATGCAACAAAGAAAGGCAATTCGCGGAGGAGAAGGACCCAGATAGACAGATGGAGGACACAACATCATTAGTGAAAGGGTTGAAATTGCACCCTCCATATTTCTAGCCAGCACCACGTAGTCAAAGTGGTTATTGGGAGCGACGCGAGTGCAACGACAACCAATAGCGGTACGATAATTTTCCAATCCCCTCCCTGTCCACAAGGACACTTCTTCTCTACTAGTCTCAGTAATAACGAACAAGAAATTTTCTGACTAATGGAAATTACACAACCTCAAATCCTTCAAAAAATATCCTTCAAATAATAAATATCCTACCCCCAGATCGGAGACCGTTATTTCGCTCTCTCGTGGAGCTAGCAACTAACTAGTATGACAGCCTCTCCGGGATAGATCTTGTCCTTCGGCACTGACTTCTACACAAACTTTATAGTTGGACACCCTGTACCTGAAGACAATTGCTACCTCCCCTTTCTCAAGCAACAACAGAATAAGAAGCTACAAGCTTTCATGAACTGTATCATAAGTAGAAGCACTATGCAAAAAATTTATATCTCGGGGTTGAACATGCGAACTTATCGCTGGGGTCCACGGAGACAGTTTCTGTAAAAGCTTTCCCCACATACCCTTCAAGATCTATGCCAAGGACTGCATAGTCATTAAGTAGATGCTAGTAAAAAAGGGATGAACAAGAGATAGGGTGGCCTTGACCGCATAGCTGGCATTGCCGAAGAAGAACGACTCTAAGCGATAGCGCTATCGTGCCAAGATCCCCTGGTATGATAGCTTCACTCCTCTCACAGCCCTTCTAAAATGACATGACCTATGAAATACTACGACCTATGAAATACTATCAGAATATTTTCACAAGCATATGGGTCACAGTACTAACAATTGCTGCTATTATAAAATTCTATCGAGAAACCACTCCCACGAGGAAACCTTTCGGAATTCATTCTTGAGCCAGCTAAGAAGGGGGGACGATCCCCTTAGACAATGCCTTTACCATCCATTTGAAAAGACATAACTTATCCACCTTAGGCTAAAGCAAAGCGCGACTACTAACCTCCAAACCATAGTATCAACATAATCTTGGGTGGCCAAGTAGCTTGGAAAGCTCCAGGAAGGAGCCAGAATAAGGCATATGCCACGTCGTTGATAAGAGGCTGCTCGTAAGATATGACCAACGACCCGATAGTCTTTCAACATAGAGATGATGTATTAATGATCACCCTCACCATCGCCAACACTTTTATTTCTCACCTCGTTGTCGACATTGGGAGCTCGGTTCTCGTGGATAATGGCTATTTCAAATAGGGCGGACCTACTCCTAGTTATACCCGTGCCGAGACCCGTTCACCGAAAATGATGGTGACATCAAGGCCTTAGGATACAAAGCTTGATAACTTCCAATAGGGTAAGTCCAGATTGTGTAGGACAAATGATTAAAATTTTCACCTCATACAAAATCTTATACTCAAATCCCGCAAAAACACTATTTGTAAAAATACAAAAAATTTATCTCATTTATACCCCGTAAAGAATAACACAGACTTTCGGACCTACAAAAATCAAAATATTAGACTTCTCTATTGGTAGAACATGAATCGCTGCCATCCATGAGTTTATCTATTATAATGCACAAAAATAGATCAATATGGAAGAAATTTTCCATGATAGTCTTAAAAGAAAAAAAAAAAAAAAAAAAACTTCCAATAGGGAGACCTGCTATCCCTTAATGTCCTCTTGATACCATAAACAATATGTTCATAGTGCGCATGCTTCGTGCCGTGCTATAAATGTAAACTAATTTCATTCATAATGACTAAATAGAGAACTGTGATTTATCAACGCCATTAGGACATAATACATCAGAATGTGCACTATACATATTCTAACATATTGTATGTAGATCTAATTGCATCATAGTGACCATCGGAGTACTCCGAAGAATGTCATTCCTGTGGATATGCTTATTCCAATATCTCGCTTTAAATCTACAATCCCCATAACTTATATATGCTACAATGGAATGCAAGTCAACCTTAGCGGCTTCTCCTCGTTTGCACCCGAAGCAGTCAGCATTGACATACTGAAGGAGGAAAGGACATGAATGCTACAGCGAAGAGGTTGGTTTAACCTTAGCAGATTCTTTCTTGTAGCTATACACGCCAAGTCCTCGCTTGCGACCCAACCGGCCGGCATCTACATACTGAACAAGGAGAGGGCATGGGCTGTATCTGCTGTCACCAAGCCCTTCATGGAGGACCTTCATGATGGAAAGGCAAACATCTAATCCAATTAAATCTGCAAGTTGTAAAGGTCCCATAGGGTGATTTGTCCCGAGTTTCATCCCCGCATCAATATCCTCCTTCGAAGCCACACCAGTGTACAGGGCAAAAAATGCTTCATTTATCATTGGCATCAGAATTCGGTTCACGATGAAACCGGGGTAGTCCTGGGAGCAAACGACGGTCTTGCCAAGCCTGCGTAATGAACACAACAAGGAACAGAAAGGTTACCCTTGCATACCAAGTATACCACCTGCTCTAGATTTGTATTTGTTTCCGTCAATTTTCTACATGCCGTTTATTCAAACAATTTCCGTCAATATTGTAAAATGTAACGCTTTTGTTTTGTCAGGACCGCACGAACGCGAACCCCTAATGCCACAAATTATGACGTCCACTCACTAACTTGGAGTGATGGTAGATCAGCACGCCCACAAAGTGCAAAGTGGGCCGCTAACCTAGGCCACGGGCATTATTGATCATCTGTCGACCCCGTCTAGATAAGTAGGTGTAACATGAAACGCTTAATCTACCTTTCAGCTAAGGCTTTAACTGTAGAATAGACATCATCTGAAGTGTCTGCACCTCTAATAATCTCAACTAACTTCATTATTGGAGGGGGGTTCATAAAATGCATGCCTATCACCTGCAAAACAACTAAATGTTTAAAATGTTATGTATTTATTGAGCACATAAATCAGCTAAAAGCTCATTAAGTTAATATATGTGGAGTGGGCAGCAATGTGCACGTCCAGCAACATTTTGATAAGACTGAACCAACGAATGAGATCAAACTATCAAGGATGCGCTTAAATTAGTTCGAAAGATCTAAACGTTTCATGCGGAAACGAATTATTATCACTTGCATAAAGAATAGCCATGGCTTTGCCTGCCACGGCATAAGTATTGAAGGCAAACCTGGGAAGGACGTCTAGTTGCTGAAGCAAGCCGTGTTATGGAAATTGAACTAGTATTAGAAGCCAATATAGCAGAATCCTTAGCAATCTTGTCAAGATCTATGAATAGTTTCTTCTTTATGTCCTCAGATTCCACAATAGCCTCAATTATGATATCAGAAGTTCCAAGATCTCCCAAATTTGTTGAACAGTTAAGATGATTTATAGCATCATTACCTTCTAACTGCAAGAGAACAAAAAACTTAACTTGGGAACAAAGCTACAGGGTAGAAAAGGAATATCTATATCAAACAAGAAAAAATGGCTGCTTCTTAAATGCAGAACAAATGCTTAAAAGGAACATGTGCAAGATTGCAGAGATCTTGACATAAGTGACCTCTAATTGGAAGAAACACGCTAATTATAATATCCCTTCTGATAAACATGATTTAATTCAGAAGTTCAAAACTTGTTGAAATGTCAATAACATTTCCATAACTGATAGACAGAGGCAAATATAAGAAAAAATAACAAAGAAAAGACATGGTTCGTATCCCACATTCTTAGAGTGCATGACAAGAGTATCAAATCAATTTTCAGCTTGCAAGACGATTGGGGCATTTTTTTCCTTTTTTTTTTGTTGCGAGGGGGGGGGGGGGGGATACAAGTACCTTCAAAAAACAAACTTACACATGTACCCTTTTTTGGAGTTTCCAGTTCGATAAAAGCTATTGTAAACAGGGATGCATGTCTTTATAATTAGTCCAAGTGTATGTTAAGGATGATAGAAATGTTCAAGGGCTTGCCTCGCTTGATAAGATAGCTCATTGACAAGCAAGTAGCTACTTATTGCGCTTTTGACTATAAAAGCAGTTAATATCCACTTCCCCAACTCTAGTAATAGACAACAAAACATGACATCTATCTCTGTTACGCCATTAGCTCTTGTATCCACTAGAAATAGAATCCAGCTGCTGATAGTATAAAACTGTTATATACATGAAGTTTCCCCCTCTAAATATGTTGAGTCATTTACACATAACAACGGAAAACGTGTTTTGTCCAAAAAACCCCTGCTTCCAAATTAGTCCCTGCTTTTTTTAAAAAACATACAAGATTAGTCCAAAACACATATGTATAAGAATTTTTAAAAAAATTTTGAATGCAAAAAAATAAAAAAAGATTTTGGTATGATCTACAACTTTTGTATTCAAAGATTTTCAAAAAATTGCTTTAAAAAAGATATTTTGAGTCTCCAAAACTTTTTTAACCGGTGAATACTTCGGAGCCTCAAAACACATTTTGGAGGTTTTTTATCTAAAATATTTTTAATACAAAGGTCACCCGATCTTATTTTTTTTTGTATTTAAATTTATTTTTTCAAAAAATTATTATACATATGTATTTTAGCTTGATTTAACAATTATCAGAAAAAAGCAGAAGTTTTTTTTGGAAGGGCAGTACAAAGTAGGAGTTGATTTGTAATTATCCCGTGAAAAAATAGAGTGATGGATGATACTACATAGGAAACACGTGGAATGGTAAAAATGAAGAAGCGGAATGGAATCTTATGTGACTGCAAGATACCATTACAACTTTAACAGGATGGCAATACAGTCGTAGATGCTTTATAGATCAGAATGTGGATAATGAAATACCTGCAAGTGCATCAAATATGCGTGGCAATGATGAATGGGTTTATGGATCACAATATTGGTTTGTGAAACACTTGCAAGTGCATAAACCATGCGTGGCAGGAGTGGATGATGTATAAGCATACAATTAAGAAACGGATTATAAATGAAGTGATTGGCGAAAATTTGTCCAGTGTAGCGCCGATAAAGAGCAAGATGTGAGATTGAGGTTCTTGGGCTTGTAAAACGCGCTAGTTAGGAGGTATAGAGAATTGGAAATGAAACAAATAAGAGGGTAAGGAAGAGGCTAAAAAGAATAGGGAAGAAACTTACTGAAAATTGGCCTCTTGCTTGATTAAACTTCAACTAACTTGAGTTTAGAAGTAACCGTTTTTTGGAAAATTTTATCGCTATAATTCGGAAGTGAATCTAAATTCGTTTACAGGTTGTCAATTGCATCAACTCCATTTGTAAATTCAGAGAATCAGGGAACTAATAAAATAAAATCAGCGACTTAATCATTTTTACTTGAGGTCAGAGGTCAAAAAGACATTCTCTGAAATAACTTCTCAAGAATCAGAAGTAGAATTAAATAGATCACCTCGGTGAGTCGGCCCTTGGCAACGAGCTGTCGGAAAGCTTCGGGAATGGCGCCTGCGGCACGTGCAACGGCGGCTGCGTCTGAGTCGACGAGATCGACGCGGAATCCGGCGGCGGCAGCTAGCTGGGCGATGCCCGAGCCCATCTGACCGGCGCCCACCACTCCCACCGCGGATATCCTGGCCGCCGACGAACAAGCCATACCTCAGTCTGCCGTATGATCACTACACAACACTCTGATGTGATGACGATGATGACGAATGTGGCTCCCAGAAGGTAGCTTGCATAAATCAACCCCTACTTTGAACTGCCCTTCCAAAAAAAAAACTTGGATAATTACGTATCAGCTATACCTCGCATATTAGAGGGCTGATTTGTAAAAAAATAAATTAATTAAATTTTAAAAATATATATTAAGAGGTCGAAATATACTGAAAACGAAAATAAGAACTGATATGTAAAAGTTCCAAATTTTTTTTCTTTTTTTTAATAATTGTTAAATAAAGCCAAACCACATATATATAATAATTTTTTGAAAAAAAAATTAAATTAGAAAAAAAAAGATTGGGTGTTTTCTACGATCTTTATATTCAAAATATTTTCAATAAAAGACCTTCAAAACATGTTTTGAGGCTTCGAAATATTTACTAATTAAAAAATATTTTAGAGACTCGAAACATCTTTTTAAAAGTAATTTTTTTAAAAATCTTTGAATGCAAAAATTGTAGATCATACCACATTTTTTTTTTGTATTAAAAAATTATATTTATGTGTTTTGGACTAATCTTGTATGTTTTTTAAAAAAAGCAGACTTATTTGGAAGCAGGGGTCCTTTGGACAAAACACGTTTTTCGTTGTTATGTGTAAATGACTCAACATATTTAGAAGGGCAAACTTCATATATATATATATATATATGTATATGTATTGGAGTGGTGATGTTGAGAGGTATTTTTCGCGACTCATGCTTACCAAAATTCGAATATTCGATCTATTTTTATAAGAGACAGATGATATCTCCTCCCAGACTGCTAGCAGATAAAGGACAGAATGAATAGTGTGTAAATATCACTATCTTTTGTGGTATTAGAGCACAAACGATATTATTAAGAAGAAATTTATGAGTGGGTGTAGAGAGAATAGAGGATCCATAAGAAAGAACTGGCGAACTTGAGCCATCACCAATTAAAATTTGATTCGGAGCAAAAAAATTGTCCTGAATATTAAGGTTGGTAAGATCTTACTTGGAGTGATGTGTTGCACCAGAATCAACATATCAATCCAATTCATGAGGATTAGCGGATTCATTGTAAGTAAATTGAGCCTGTGGAATATATGTTTTAGATTGAAAACCTGGAGGCAGCAAAGAACATCCTAATGCAATATGCCCGGCTTGTTCACATAGTTGACAATAAGTCATGCTCTGATGCTAGACCCGCACAGATCAGAAGGGAAATTAGACTGTGTAGAACCAAGTCCACCTGCATTTGATTTGGGTCCATGTGAATAAGTATGCCCACTAGATCTAACACCATTTGTTGGACTATATTTAAAACCATATTGTGTCCTTGATGGCTCACCAATATTACTACTGCGTATAGGATTCCCAAAAAAGAATTAGGATGAGAAAAAATTAAAAAAAGAAAAATCGGACACACGTATCGGATACTCTGTTCGGGATGTCCGATATGCGTGTCGGTATTCATATCCTTTTTAAAAAAAAAAAAATTCTTGTTTATTTTTTTAGAAGAGTTAAATATTATACGCAATAGTGGTAAATAATATAATATAATTATACATTATTTTTTTAGTTATGATTGATATAATTAGACTCTTAGTATTTAGATTTATTTCAAAAATATAAAATATTATATTATGGATAGACTTATTATTGAATATTATTATATTTTTTTATATTTAAATATTTTCTATAAATTATTATTTAATTATTTATATTTTTATTGTCATGTCGGAACCGTACATGTGTCCTATTTTTTTAAAATTAACGTGTCCCGGTATCGTGCCGCGTCGTGTTCCTGTGTCCGTGCTACATTGATAAGCATAACCAAGCAATTGGTATGCCTTAATCTCTAATTTTGTGCCATGCGGTAACTTCTTAAATCCTTAGTTATATGATATGTATTAAATATTAAATTTTTGTCAAATACTTTATACGTTTAATGAGTAAAGATGCATTCAATTAATGCCCATTTAGAAAATTCATTTATGTCATGCTTAGCCTTGGAGGTTGTCGATCTAAACTTCCGGCGATAGACAACTAACTGACCATTTGTAAAAATTATCATTGTCTCACTTGGAGATTGTAAATATAAATCTGCCATTAAATAGCCATTAATGACCCACGAATCTAGGAAGTATGAATCATCAAAATTCATGCGGCATCTGTAATATGTTTGATACTATCTGATTAGGATTTCCAATTCTTTGCAGGTATGCTATAACTATAACCTTATACCATAGAAAATTTACAATTACTATTATTAGTATTTATAGTATGACTTATGTCTGTATATGATTTTCGTAACTATTGATCATATGGAATAGGTTTTTCGACCTCAAATGCATAAGCTTAGTATTAATTATAAATGATTCGTCCTTTTCTTGTATTTAATTAACTAGGTTGCTTCAATATGACAAAATGGATCTTGATGAGATTTACAACATGGTTTTGTATTCATTTCCATGTGATGTTTACTTATGGTTATAGCATCTGCGATATTTTCATATGGATTTCGGAGCATACGCGGATGGCGACCATGTTCTTTGACTGCTCGGCATAACCACAAGGATTGGAGCAAGGAGGTGGAGCAAGTGCAACAATGGAGCTGGCCAAGATGAGGGCTGATGCTGGCCAAGAGTGCAAACTGCACCTGGCCATGGTATGTCCAACCTTGAAGAGGCAAGACCATGCAATTGATGAGAATCCTGGTCTTTTAACGTACAAGGAGATCGTATCCAAATTGTGGAGACTTACTAATGAAAGGACAACTTGAAGGAAAAATTTAGCCACCGATATTTATGAGAGCTGGAGATCCAGACAGCACTAGAGTTATTGTACAAGCTTGTAAACTAATTTCAAAGCTTTTTATTTGTAAATTATATTTTTAATTTTGGAGATGTTCTAGCTGCTGCAATTGTTGTAGCTGGTTCTGCTGATTTCTGATGCTACTGCTGCACTAGTTGAGATATTTGCTGCTGGTTCAAACCTATGGATATTCGTTGTTGTTGAAGATAGAATGAAGGAGAACCAGACATAGAAATTGCACGTTGTTGTCTTTTTTTTTTTTTTTTTTTTTTTTTTTTTTTTTTTTGAGATTATCGTGGTGGAACCTGTAATGCGAGCGCACGCCTAAATAGTGACCTTAAATTCGCGAAAAACTCCCACATCCAGCCCCGAGGTTGCATGTTTCTTAACCATTGGTGTTGGGCACTATTTTGTGCCAACGATGATTGTTCGTTTTGGTTTAAACTAGAAAATTGTGAGTTGATAGTGGCCAAAGATGGCGCTCTTGCTACGTTTTGACCTAGCAACTTCTGTGAAAATGAAAATTCAATTGCATATAGTGCAGAGCTTTTTATTTGTATTTTTTAAAAAAAAAAAACTTTTAGAGATGTTTTTGTCCACTTTGAGCTGTTTTAATTGCCTTAATATGTTACATGTATTAAGTTTACTAATGCTTTTTGCTTATGTGCCACTTTTACCCATTGTCTTAACAGGTAAAATGGAGTAACCGGAGGAGGTTGGACAGACGTGTGAGAAACGAACGACTCTGAAGATGACATATGAAAAGGAGTGTTGGAGATGCAAAATAGTAGGATAATGGAAAGGGGGAATGAGGGTTTAAAGCAGGTTATATGAAGCATCTGGAAAAACTTGTTCACGCAAAAATGCTAGTAACTGACTTAAAAGCTGACATTCATATGAAAACATAGATTGCGTTATCTCAAAAAATAATTTTATGCTAATCTTGTCCTAAAAAAGATGGCAGTGGTTTTGGGTGGATTGAAGAGAAAAAGATGGTTACCAAAGATAAGAAAATCTTTGATGGATGGGTGAAGATAGTATTTTCTCTTGAGCTTCTTATTTTATAATAGATATTTATAATTGAAATCTTACCTTTATTTATACTCAAATTGCTATTGCATGGTCATCCTAATGGAAAGGACTATTCAACAAACTTTTTTTTTTCTTTTGATGTTAAAAGGGTTATTTGTGAAAGATAGAACTTGAGGAATAATAGCTGTTTACGTAGGAGAATGAGCAGAAGAAGAAGTCGATGGTTCAATTAATAATATAGAGAGTACTTTAGTTGATGAGTGTGACGCTAGGCTTGAGGAATATGTGTAGAAGTTCCAAGTGGTAGTAGAAATCAAGATAGTGGTCCAAAAGGAGCTAAAAAAAGGAAAGCCAAAAGTAAAGCAATAGAAGCTGTACATGAGCGGGTCATTTATGCACTTGATAAAATGATTAAGAGCAACAATTAGCAACTTGCTATGTTGGTCGATGATCTCAAAGAATCCGATGAAATGGATAGAAATAAGTTTCATGCAAATTTATGCAAACTTTCTGGACTAACTTAAAAAAATATGCTTAAGGCTATGAGGAAGATGAGCTCTTATAATATCACTAATTTCAACGTACTAGAGGATGATTATGAAAAGTTAGAGTTCGTAATAATGATACTGGAGGACAGTTGGATTGTTGTTATTGGTCCATTTGCTGTACAGTCTTGCTTTTTGTTGAGGTAGGTCTTTATGGACTGTTTGCTAGCTTGAGAATGCTTCTTTTTGTTGACCATGTGTAGCAAGTCTTGCTAGTTTGTTATTTTTTGGATTGTAATAGGTGGCTTTAAAATTATTGAGAATGAACTCCAAATACAAGTTGTCCAAAATATTATAATATGTTTAATGGTGATTTATGTTCTTGAGGGATTTCGTTCCTGCTGTTTTGTTCTTATCTGTTGCTGTTCCATAATTTTATGTTTGTTTCTTAGATAACTATTACCCTGATAACTATTATACGAGTGACTTCTATTTTATCCAAAAAAAAAATTCTGTTATCAATATAATAAATATCAACAATGCAAATAGAAATATCTATTATTAATTTGTTATTTTGATAATATATTTATTAGAATAGTTGTTACCCTTATCAGGGATCAAACAAGAATACATGCCTCCTTCGAGATTAGGTATCAGACCGACGCGGTTGGGTCCGCGTAGCCACCTAAACTATGGAGACAACGAGATATGGGCGTGTAAGAGCTGCGAAAATGGACCAAATCAACGGTTGCGGTCTCTTTTAGAAAGACAGGACACGTGTCGAAACATAAAGGCATACGCGTCCCTTCGTCGCCCCCACCATTGTCTTCTTAAAAAGAAATTTTATAATTTACATAAATTATTTCTCACCTTCGTTATTTAATATATTGTCATCATCAGCAAGTAGGTGGAAGTTGCTGCGATAAGAATCCGAAGCTATTACTTTTGACTTCATATATTTCCAATTCCACGCTTCGGGATCTGAAAATTGCTGAGGAGCGAGACAGATCACAGCAACAATCGCAATGACAGGCGGGAAGGAGATCCTGAATAAGATGAAGGTAGTTCAGTTAGTTTGATGTTTTGGTTTTTGATTCGTTCTCACTTCTGATTGCATAAATCGCTGGTATATTTAGGGTTTTGGTTTTTTATTCATGCTAAAATGCTGTATATTTGGGGATTATTGGTAGATTCCTGCGACGTTCGTGTAGATCTGATTATGTTAGGTTTTTTGGAACTGTTGATCCAATCTTTTTTTTTCTGTATGTGTAATAAGGGTTTTGTTTTTTATTATTTATTTTGACTGTTTAGAAGCGACTTTTTTTTGTTTGACCCTTCGTTTCAGTGAAGTAGTTGCACTTGGACGTGCGCGTTTCGTTGGAGTTAAGAATGACATATATCCTGGGAATTTTACACGAGATATCTGGTTCTCGCGTTTGGTTCTCCAAAAGCATCGGAATGCAGCATTCACAATCCCACGCATACATTTCCATCAATCTTATCCACAAGACTACTTTCTTACATGCATCCAAAATACCCTATTATCTATACGACATTCTTGTTAATTTTAACCCATTAATATTTGAACCAAACATGGGAATGCGACGCTACCCCAAGTTATATTCCTAGGGAATGTGATTCCGATGGAATCTTGCTTGGGAATGAACCATCGCAGGCTGAGAGAGCTAGGAAGTAGTAAGATAGCTGCAAATTGTGAGATTTTAACTACTTTTCTGAGGTGTGTTGACGTTTTTGGAGGCTTTATGAGACTACAATCACTACATGAACAATCTTGCAATTGCGTAAAGAAATCTTATAGGCTAAAATGCTCCATCCAAGGGTTGGCGTTGTATATATCTTATAGGCTAAAAGGACCAAGTAAAGAAATTCCAATAGCACCTTGCTTTATTGCTGGACTCTGTTGTGACGGGTGTATGGACATTTACTTCACTAACGAAAATTACTTTCATTAAAAAAACTAGCAGTTATGCATTTCTTGATAAAAGTGACCCCTCCCAACTATGACAACTAAGGAAAGTTTGCTCATTGGATTTTAAACACCAAATTGCATTCACTCAGAATTATTTTGATCCATAATAAGTTAGAAAATTTGGCTGTGAATGTTACAGCATTCTTCAGAATTATTTTGATTGATAATAACTTAGAAATTTTGGCTGTGAATGTTACATGTCTAGTATTATGCATGACTATAAAAAAAGATATTGTTGCTAAAGTTTTGAAATCTGCCTATTGAGAAAAAAAAAACATGTTTACTGTTTTTTGATGCACCATCCTTTAACTATGGATATTGGCTATATTCCTGTTTATGCAAGATATTGATTTTTGTTCCTTAATTATTATCCTCGGAATAGTCAGATACCTTGCCTGGTTCAAATGTTGTTCTGCAGATGTTCGACTATTTAGCATCTCATTTGTGATAGTGAGATATTGGCATTACCAAATTGGTAAAATATGCCTACAAGGTCGTCATTTTTATTGAATGTGCTGTTATTATTGTTGACATTTTGAACAGGCTAAAGTTGGTTTAAGTTCATCCACACCTGATAGTGGGAAAGGAAAAAGCAAGGACAAGCGTGTCACATATGGATACCATTTGGTCAAGGGGCAAACCAGCCATCCTAGGGAAGATTATGTAGTCTCAGAGTTTAAAGAAGTTAATGGAGATGAATTGGGCTTATTTGCCATATTCGATGGGCACCTCGGTCATCATGTGGCAGATTACCTGAAATGCCATTTGTTTGACAACATCCTGAGAGAGGTATATCTATGAGACGAAGTTCCTTTTTTCTTTATTTGGATGTAAATATGGCTCTAATACTATCCGTATGGTTAGATTTATATACAGCTGTCGTATAACAACATGCAAATCTAACTACAGCATTTTATGTGCTGTGTTGGCAGCATAATTTGTGGGAAGATCCAAAAGCTGCGATGACGGAAGCATATAAGTCAACTGACAAAGATATCTTGGACAAAGAAGTTGAATTGGGTCGAGGTGGTTCAACAGCGGTTACGGCAATATTAAAAGGAAATAAGCTTGTGGTGGCTAATGTTGGAGATTCTAGAGCGGTACTTTGCAAAAATGGTGAGGCCACGCCACTTACAGTTGATCATGAACCCAATGCAGACGATGAGCGCAAGTCAATTGAGGAAAAAGGTGGTTTTGTGTCAAACATTCCAGGTAAATAACATCTTAACGATGTATGCATTAAAGTTTCATCTAATTATTACTTATCATGTTAAATCCCAGTACAAATGGTTTAAGAAATACTCTAGATGTTGTTTTCAAAATTCTATGAAACAATTTGTTACTACATATTGTTTATTCAAAAATAAAAGTATAAAATATAATTCGGTATAGTCTATACTATAAATGATGTCATTTAAAAATTATAATAACATATTCTATTATGGTTTGTCAGTGTTATAGTACTTGGTAAACATATTTGATATGTAGGATCCGCTATCAATTGAACTAAGGATCCGCTGAGAAGTTAGTTCTAAGTCATTGTAATTGGTGAAATTGAAGCCACCGTTATATCTGAGCTGGTTGTTTGAACAATTAGATGGATTAACAATTAGCTAAAACAACTTTACATAAGCACTAAAGGTAACATCACGTCCCTACTCTCCATATGAATAACAAATCACTGACATACCTCTTCATCTATGATTTCTAGAACATATTTTTGTTTTTAAGCTACTCAGTTTAGAATCTTTGTGTATAAAATTTCAAGAAACAACTTGGGGAATAATGATACTTTTGGCGCTTGTGTCTGCTGTTTCTCATTTATCACTCAATTTCAAAAAATGGTTGACATTAGTATTTAGTTCCTTCTTGGTCATCACTTGTCACTTTGTTGTCAAGTAAGTTTGATGTGTCATTCCTTTTTATGAGCTCTACCCACACAAGCCGGCCATGTCGCATTTCGTTACATAAACTGCACTTTTAAGCTGATAAGAGCATGAAACTTTTTATCAAAAGCCTAGGAAAGAGTAAACATGAAAAAAGGGTAAAGCGAGGTGAAATTTTTAGGATTTCTTCTAACTTCAAGGAAGCCGATGTTACACAAATTTTGCATGATTGCCCGTGTATTTCGTTTAAAAATTGACACATCGGACATTGGGCGTGATTCTCATGTTTTGATGCCATTTAAAGAATTTGGGCATTCCGTTGGACTGGTGAATCGTGATAGTTGGAGAGACAGAAGGCCCAGAATCTTATATAAACTAGTATCTGAATTTGCTGTTGGATTCTTTAACAATCATAATGAGGTTGTCATTTCTCATATATGTTTAAATATTGGATTCTTGCTATCTGCTATGTACTGTTTACATATTTAAGTTGTCCACAGTATGTAACTTGATCGATATTGGAACTTGTTAGCACATGATATGAGATAACAGTCATGATTGAATCCTATCTGATTGGGTAAGTTTGACATAGTCTGTGAGGATGAGTGTATTATGCTTCAGCTTAGATAGGTTTAAGCATCTTGAAGTACATAAGTTGGCAGCCCATCAAGAAACTTCCTGTTTTTAAAACAAGATGGCTGTTCTAAGCTTCTGGGTAGCTGGTGTGGCAAAATGCTGACAGGAAGCACTAGCAAAGGCGCTTTTAGATGTTGGATCTTAAGGATAATGAAGGTATGATGTCACATGGATGGAAAAAAGAGCTGGAAGGTTATGTTAAATGAACGTATGTGCTGACAACATTTGACATCGTGGAGTCAAGTTCAATGCTTGCATTGACCATAAGACTGGACATAGGGATTGGGTAATTTCATGCTTGCATTGATCATATGGTTGGATTCACATGCCTCTTCAATTAACATGTGGGACCGGGTAGCAACTGAACTTCTTAAACATTGAAAAGCTAGAATGATGTTTGTGTTCCCATTGCCAGAAGATTGGCTGGCATTTCATTGCCTAATTGCTTTCCTTTGTCAGTTATTATTTGGAACACTTTTGTACTAATGATTTTGTAGCAGAACATATGACCGGTACTCTTTTCCTCTATTACCATATTCACCTGAGCTTTCACATCATCTCATGTTATTGAACGAACCATATAAAATTTCTAAATGGACCTTCTGATCATTATTTTATTTGCATTTAAATCGCACGTAGTCCTTTTGGACTCCGTTTGCTCCTTCCTTTCTATATTTATGTGTAGTTACAGATAAGCAATTAAGCTGGGAAAGCGGTTTAGAAAGCATAAATGTTTTTAGGCAATCTTAATCTATGAGCCTATTAAGGCATAATGTATGTATTTCCCATGGTTTTACGTTCTAGGTGTCTGGCACATGCTGGTTCCTCTGGGATCTGGCACAAAACGCGAGCGCGATCAATTCTGTTATGCCTTTCATGTCAGCTTTGGCAGTTGGCATGGGCGGCAGACATGGTTTGTGCCGCTCGTGCCGGTTGGTATAAGCATTTTTCTAATCAGCGCGGGCGGAAAGAAAAAAACAATCATGAAATCCACATCATATTGTTGCCGCTGCCGCCACCAGAATTATTACCATCATCGACTGGCTCTTTTGGCGTTGCAGCCACGTCCGGCCTCTGTTCTCTGTCTCTGCACACACTTTCTTAATGAATTTCTTTCGCTATTGCAAGGAGAGGAGAAGCTCACGTGGTGCTTGAAGGAATGCACCGTGAGCTTAAAGCTAAAACTCACATTTGGGTGACATTGAAGGTCACGCCACCCGTGGCTATATTTTTCTTTTTGAAATCTTTTTGGTTTTAGATTTTTATTTCTACAGAATATTAAAATGAACATTTTAAATTATCGACATGAAAAAATCGGCATGATAGACGTGTCGTCTTTGAAAGTTATCAAAACTTGGCTCAGCACGACGCATAAAAGTCTTGTATTTCTTTAAGGATCTAACATCAGGATTTTGTCTCTTCATTCGAAGACATTGTATATAGTTGCAATTTTCTAGCTATCTGTCAAACGAAATGAAATATAAAGATATAGGTTGAACACAGAAAGATGAAAAACCGACACGAGGACCTTGTTAAACTATATTTTAGGCTTGGGTGCTCATAAAAGATTTAAATTAGGTTGCTCAAAATTAAAAAAAAAAACAGAAAAAAGAAGCTGAACTAAGGACTTTGAAATTTTGTTGGTCAGATTTCTCTATTCAACTTTTTTGGTGGATGCAGGAGATGTGCCACGTGTTGATGGTCAACTTGCAGTTGCACGAGCATTTGGCGATCGTAGCTTGAAGGCCCATCTTAGTTCTGTTCCTCATGTGGATGAACTGGAGATTGATCAACATATGACTTTCCTAATCCTTGCCAGTGATGGGCTATGGAAGGTACATCAATATACACAAACTGTTATTGTTTCGTGTGTGTGTATATGTGTGTATACATATATATATATATATATATATATATATATATATATATATATATATATATATATATATATATATATATAATATCGTAGCAATACATCCACCAGGTTTGAATCAATTTGGATCTGATATGAGATAGACAATGAAAAACCAAGGGTTGAGGAAACATTTTGTGAAATTTGTATCTGCTTTTATGTTACCGGTTATTAATGATAGTTTCCATATTGTTCCAGGTTATGTCGAATGAAGAGGCAGTGAATCTAATCAAGGATAAAAAGGATGCGCATGCGGCAGCCAAGTTTCTCACAGAAGAGGCTGTTACAAGGAAAAGCAAAGACGACATTTCTTGTATTGTTGTACGGTTTGATCAACTAGTCGCGTAATTCCGCATGTGTGCTTCGCTCTGAATCTCGGAGTTAGTAGTGTTCCTTTTTCACTCTGTCCTAGAAAACATACCGTATGTGAATTGTAATAAACTCCTAAAGATTGTACTTGTGTAGTTTGTATTTAGTTTGTATCTTCGGGATATTAACAGATGAATATTATGCAATTGTGCCCCCAGCAGCAGGTTTATTTGTTACAACGATCGGGTCGCGTTAAGTAAGCCGGCTATGAATTGAAATTCTATATCCCAATCTTAAAAAGGAGAAGAAAAGAAAACAAGTGGGAACCAAACCAATTAACACTAAGCAAATATTTTGAGCCTTATAAATTGGTAAACTTTCAGGTGGCACATCAAATTCCACTAGCAGAGGAAGTCCAATCCGGTTAATGTACTTGTTTATG
The DNA here is from genome assembly GCA_002076135.1 of Xerophyta viscosa. Taxonomy (NCBI): domain Eukaryota; kingdom Viridiplantae; phylum Streptophyta; class Magnoliopsida; order Pandanales; family Velloziaceae; genus Xerophyta; species Xerophyta viscosa. The sequence continues at coordinate 217,510 of MJHO01000026.1, read as the reverse complement.
ACGGTGCTAGCTTCAACGTAGGTTTGGGGGATGTCCATAGAAAGCTCTTGCAGATGTCGTGGTAGTTGACATCGGAAACAAAGGCTGCACTTTCAACACCGAGATCGAAGTTTTTCTTGTGGTGCTTCTCAGTCATGAATAGGTTCATGAAAGCTTCTAGCTTCTCACCAAATTGTTGCTTGAGGGATAGAAGGTGGCAACTGTCTTCTACATGTGCCCCAACAGCAAAGTTAGAGCAGAAGTCAATTTTCTTGTTGAAGAGCTTGAGGCTAAATGGTTTCCATTTGTCGGGAAAGTTTTCATTCATTATGGCTATGATGAATGGAGAGGAGGTGTCGGCATAGAATAAGGAGCATACCAGAAAATGGTCGAGCCCCAATCGGGCTGTCGTTGCACCCGTCTTGCTTTCAGTAGCGACTTTGTTTATGAGGGGCTAGCCAGGAACTTGGAAAAGGATGATCTCAATCCGGCTGAGGGTATTGTCGTCCTCCATCTATTTGATCTGGGCTCGGTTTCATCGTGTTTGTTGCGGATTGCTTTAACTGGTTGGACTTCGTAGCTTTGCCAAGCACGTGTAAGCGCTAGAACACCGAAGTAGGTCTGGTTTTCGTACTCCATGCTTCATGGTCATTTTTTGCACCTCGCAAATATTAGTTTCTTTAGCTATGCATAGTCACACCCACTCGTGATCTCTTCCTTTTCCTTGTCGAGCACCATTAGGCTGACCATCAACTCATATATTCGGCCATTATCGTGGATGACGACGACACCACCACACGTACGTACTACGCGTTGGGCGGCCTTTCCCTAGTTAAGAGGTCCAATTGCGCGCATGGAGTTGAAGTAGAGGGATATCTCAGCACGTTGACGGTCAGGCATGGCTACTGAGGTAAAGAGTTTTAGGTAGAGAAATGTGGTGTTTTGTGTATGAATCTTAGGATCGAAAGGAGAGTTCGTAGAGGAAGTTAAAGAAAAAGGAGAGCCTAGAGCACAAAGCTACTTCTGGTACAAGTATTTTTTTTTACTGTATTTTTATTCAGACTCCGAACGGTCACATGTATACATCTATATTTGTTAACTTATGAAGAATGTTTTTCTCTATCTTTGGCATGATTTTAATCCACACCAAGATACTGAATATGTAAATCTCAATAAGTGCATCATTGGATTCGTGCCAATTCGTAAAGAAAGTTGAGAACTTTTAAGGCGAAGTTTGCATAGAAAATCACAATAATGAGATAAAGTATGTATATTTAAAAATACTTTCAAGTTTAAATTTATATATTTTATCAAATTTATATTTATAGTAAAAAAAAATTTTAAATAATATTTTAAAAAATTTCTTTTAGTGATTTGAAGGTAGTAACAAACATTTTCCGAGCATTATTTCTATCCATAATATTTTAAAAATAACAAGAGAACTCTTTCACACTCATCTCCAAAAAATGGAAAAAGATGAAATTTATGTGCTGGTAAGGAAAAATATATTAAAATTCAGAAAAAAAGAGAAGAAAATTGCATATCATTTTTTCTAAAATTAATAATTGTGTATTTTAGTCTTAAAAAATGTAAGAACGTACGATGTAACAGCTCTCGAGCATACTAAATTAGTGCGAAAATATATTTTTTAAAAAGCTAAAATATATAAGACTTAAAATTTTAAAAGACATAATTATTCCAAAAGAGAGTATGACCAGAGAGAGCCACGTGTCTAGAACGTCACACGAGGCTGCCATTTGTACGGAAACGACGCGAACCTACGAACTCGAAACACTTCTAACATGACACCACTTACGGAAGACGAAGCCACAACCCTAATGTAAACGATAATTAACCCAAACCAGATATAATTACTTATACGTAAAAATTATTCTTAAAAAAAAAAAAAAGAATAATTTGCAAGGTGTCAGCTTCGCCGCATAGGCTTTGCTGCAACGCCATGACACCTCATTATGTTTTTTGCATGATTCCCAGCTTCGCAGAACCCTCCACGCACTTCTCCTTCTTCTCCTTTCTGCACCACCTCCTCCTTCCATCTTCTCCTTTAATTGCTACTACATGGTGTATGAGTTCGCGATCTATGCGAATCTGTGATTGTTCATACTTGGATTCATTGTTCAGATGCCGTCGGCATGCGCTGATCACCGCCAGCAGCATCAGTTGCTCGGCCACGAGATCCAGCCGCTTAAAAACACCCCGCGCCGTCTCAAACTCTCCGTCAATCTCTGCGATGAACTAGTTGACGGAGAGAACGAGAAGCAGCAGAATGAAACCAACGGAGAGATGCTAGATCATGGAGGAGAAGGAGAAGTTGATGATTACTCATTCGATGAGCTGAGAATGTACGAATTCAAAATTCGCCGATGTGTAAGAAGCCGGAGCCATGACTGGACAGACTGTCCTTTCGCTCACCCCGGCGAGAAAGCTCGCCGGCGCGACCCTCGCCGGTACCACTACTCAGGCACACCGTGCCCCGACTACCGCCGTACCGGCGGCGACTGCCCGCGCGGAGACGCGTGTGAATACGCACACGGAGTCTTCGAACTTTGGCTGCACCCGGCACGTTACCGCACCATACCGTGCAAAGACGGCCGCCGGTGCCGCCGTAAGGTCTGTTTCTTCGCTCACACTCCGGCACAGCTGCGCATAGTTCACCCTTCCTCGACATCGCCGCCGACATCATGTTACTCTCCGACGTCGATACTGATGGGGCTCAGTGCAATGACGCCGCCGCCATCTCCATCGGTGTCGCCGCCTACTAAAAGCTCTCCGGTGCGTGGGATTGCTGCCGGCTCGACGTATACTGAGCTGCTGTCGTCGCTCGAGGCCATGCAAGTTAACAGGGCTGCTGCTAGCGAAGTGGATGAGAACGCCGGTGGCGGCGCGGGGCCGGACCTCGGGTGGGTGGAAGAATTGCTGGAGTAAGTACGTAGTAGCAGTTATAACTAGTATATAATAATATCATGTATAGTATTATCAGGGAATGCGTAAAACTATGCTCTTATGATTATTTATGAGAATTAGTGCATCAGTTGTGTCCTTCAATAGTGTGCTAATGCATTGGCGATGTTTATATGTGGGAAGGAGGAATGCTCATCACCAATTATTTAACGTGGTTGATCAGTTATCGGATTGTATAATATCAACTGTATTTTAGAAGATAAATGGTAATGCTGGATTGTATACCTTATGAGTGACAAAGATCTCGTTGGATCTCTTCTGAGTTTGCTAGAGTACCGTCCTCTTTAGGATCTTTCCGAACTCCAAGATACGTACATGCTTCTGGATGTATATCTTATGAGGTTTTATTCTGTATAGTATCAATATGGAATACCTTGCGAAAATCTCCGGATCTCCAGACATGTATCGGAATTACCAATAAATGTCAAAGTAAATAAAAACGATAAATTTCCACGTCAGACACATTAAATAAGAGTATTTCTATCGAGATGTGCCTGTATATATTTGTTTTATTTTTATTTTTTTTTCAAAAAATTAAATGTTATTTATTATTAGTTATATATAATAGTAAATAATATACTATTATTATATATTAAATTTGTTTTGGTGTTTCTGGTGCAGTTAATATAGTATAATAAAATGTTTATTACCTTTTAAAATTTTTATGTATTATAATGAAATATTTATTACCTTGAAAAAAAAAATTTGGTGTATGTGGGTGCAGCTAATTTTTAAATTTATTTGAAAGATTAAATATTATATTCTATATAAATTATATTATTTAATATTATTCTATAGATTATATTTTTATTGTCGTATTCGAACATATATACAATTTTTATAAAAAAAATTATCGTATTTCGTATGTATGTTTATGTTTTGTGTCTATGCTTCAGAGCTTTTAATCTAGCTCTCTGGCATCGCTCTCTCTTTATAGTTCTCCAGACTTAATGTCTGTGATTGCTAGAGACGGATATAGAGCAGAACTTAGCTTAACCGTGGGGTTTGTCATTTGTGAGACACCTTGACAACTTTTGGTTCAGCATTTCTTGAGTGCTGCGGGTAGGGACGATGGTGCATTTTAAGGGTTGCTCGGAGGATTATCATTATGCCGTCCTACATGGTGTAGGGCATCCTACACCTGGGTATGCGTCATTTTGTTTAGGCGAGTGGGCCTGCTAACACCTGTTTTAGTAGGGCTCGTTTTTTTTTTTTCGGCCGGGGCAAAGATTAAACTGTTCTGCCCGGCGTTTTCATCTATTTCGTTTAGATCTTTCTTTGAAAGTTGTTCTGTGTTTTGACCGATATATCGGTAATTTTAAAAAAAAAAAATTAACATAAAAATTATAAATTTAATGAAATCTATAATTTTTATATCTAATATTTTTTAAACAAAATATTTTTAAATGTATATTTTGAGACTTCACAATTTCAGCAAATTAACAGATCGAATTTAAAATTCTTTATCTTTTAGAGTCTCAAAATAGCTACTTATATTTTTAGAAAAAATATGGAACATGAAAATTGTAAATCTCATCAAAATTTATAATTTTTATATTAAAATATTTTTTTAAAAATACTGATACGGTGTCAAAATAAAATAACTTTAAAAAAGAGGCTAAAAATGAATTTCGTAAATTTGAAGGATTGAAAGGTATAAGTTTAAAAAGCAAGCGCCGAAAACAAATTATCCCATTTTAGTATGGCTGGTCATACTGTTGACATGCTCTTGGAAAGCGTCGGACATACGAAAGGTTCAGTTCCTACTACAGCGGACCGTGCGATCGATTCTTAGCGCTCGGATAACGTGGGCCGTCAAGATCGAAAGATTTTGATATGACGTGGTAGTTATTATTATTTATTTAAACGCGGTGGATCAAATGAACGGCTGTGATGGATGTGAAATATCGTTGTGTGTTATCATCTAGGTTAGGTAGCACGGACACGGACACGGACACACGACACGGCACGACACGACGACACGATAATTTTTAAAAAAATAGGACACGGGTACGGTTCGGACACGGCAATAAAAAATTTAAATAATTAAAATATAATTTATACGAAATATTTAAATATTAGTAAATATAATGACATTCGATAATAAGTATATAAATAATATAATTTTGTATTCTTGAAATAAATCTAAATACTTAGAGTCTAATTATATCAACTAAAACTAAAAAATATAATATCTGAATGTATAACTATATTATATTACTTACTATTATTACAAATAATATTTAACTCTTCTATAAAATAAAAATAAATAAAAAAATAATTCTTTAAAAAAATGATATAAATACTGTCACGCGTGTTGGACACGTCGAAAGAAATGTCTGACACGCGTGTCCAATTTTTTTTTTTAATTTTTTTCCGGACACGCCACTTGGCGTATCCAATACGTGTCCGAGAAGTGTCGTGTCTGAAACATGCACGAACACGAACACGTCGATATTTTTGGAATGTCCGTGCTACATAGGTTATCATACACGGAGTTTAAGCTCAGCATTGGATTTTCGGTCAAATTAATGCTATAAGAACCTTGGAGTGAAGGGTGATTCTGTGCAACAGTTTACGAAAATTCTAATATATTTTCATATGTAGTTATTATTTTCATATGTAGTTACTGTTTATTTTAAAACACTTGATAAGGTTGCAACTCAAAATAGATATATCTCCCAACGAATTGGAGATCCGTTTACTTTGTTTTTTTTTGTATTTTCTTATGAAAAATTTTAAGTTACTAACTTATGAAGCATATCAAAATAAATATTTGATTTTGTCATTTACCAATATCTCTGAGATTGTTACATATGAGCTAGATAGTACGGATACGTACACAAATACAGAATATGACATGACACAAACACAATAATTTAAAAAAAAAAAATTAGAACACGACTATGACTCGAACATGACAACCAAAATTATAAATAGTTAAACAATAATTTATATTAAGTAAATCAAAAAATATGATAACTTTCAATGATAAAATCTATATATAATATAGATAAATTGAAACAATAAAAATCAAAATACATTAATAAAAATAAAAAATAATATATAATATTTAAATATTGAACTATTTTTTTGAATAAAAAAGATATAATTATATTATATTACTTAATATTATATTAAGCTAGTATTTTTTAACATTACACTTTTTTAAAAAAATTAAAAAATATTGTTTCTTCAAAAAAGTAAAAAAAAAAAAATATAAATACGAACATACTTATCTGACACGTTTGTGTAAAATTTAAGTTTAGTTATCTTTTGGATATTTTTTTGATATGACCGAACGTATTCGAAGCGTGTTCGTTCGGACATTATACAAACACTATACAAAATAAAATTTTAACGTATCCGTAATTTATATCATATGAGCACCGTACATCACGTGCTACACTAAAGAGTTATTCTTGTGTTGCTTTCCGATTAAGATCAAGTCCGTTTTCAAGTTCCCGGAGTTTAGATGAGTCCAAAAATGAATATTACAAAGGCCTAGGATGCAGGGCACAAATACGGGTATTAAAAAACGGCATGATATGAACATGAGAGAATAATTTTCAAGAAAAAAAAAGAACAAGATACGGCTTGACAATAAAAAATATATATTGAACGCTAAGAATCTAATATATCAACAAAAATAGAGTAAAACAGTTGCAATACACAACTATATTATACTGCTTACTAATATATACTGCTAGTAATATATAGTATTTTACATATTTCACATAATTAAAAATAAAATCAATTTTTACAAAACAAAATTAAAAACATGTATACAAACGCAGGTCGAACACTTCTGTTTGGCATATCCGACATACGTGTCCGATTTTTTTTTTTTCATTTTTCAGACTTCTCCGGCGTGTTTCCATAGCATATTCGTATCAAATACTGCACAGGACAAAGGCCTATACAACATAGACACCCCAAGTTATGCTTATAAAGCACTAATCCTGGGTCCATATGCTGCTGCTAGAGACAACCAGCAACACAACACCAACTCCTAGTAAGTTCATGTAATAACTAATATTACCTACACTACAGGATACATTAACGAATATACTAAACCCTTCAGTAGTAGCAAATAAAGCTTTGTTCCAAGTAGAACTACCCTCACAAAACCTAAACATAAACACCAAAATTGTAAAAATACACAGGAACGGGAACAGAGGCACAAGAGTCTCTTAGAAACCAGGTGGAAACATACAAAAAGGCGCGCTTTCAATAGAATCGAAACGCAGGAGACAAAAAATAAGCAACAATAATAACAGCTACCACCATTATAGCAATAACAACAGAATGAAGAAAATAAAATAAAGCATAATAGTGGCTAGGAATTAAATATTGGACACTCGTGTTTCTATTAGGACGTTGGCTTAGACTGTTCTTGTTTTATTTTTATGTTTTTAAATCAAGGCCTTGCCTTTACTAGGTGCACTCAGGATTTCTCCAAAAGGCACAACAGGACTGCGTTTATAGAAGGAGCCCGGGGTCTTGACCCAAAGTGCGCACAATTCTGTTAGCGTGCCTAGGCACGAGAGGTGTGTCTAGACGCACCTTTGACTACACCGATAAAAAGTAGATATTTAATGTACTTTAGTATACTCCATGTGCTTTAAGGGGCAGTCTATCAGTATTGCGTTGACTTGCATATATTTGTTCTAATTTGCCAAAGCTATACTAGCCGAGTAGCAAACAAACAAAACTACTTCAATTCACTAGAAGCTTACTCTATTTGTTGTTGTGTTTTCCACAGTTAACCACAGACAGCTTCTTCATCCCACCACATCATCCACATAACCAAAATATTAGCATCCAAATTAACTTACAAGGAACAAGGTCCTTCAAAACTAGCATCACGAATCATTTACATGGAAGAATTTACAGATTAATAATACATATTAACCAATAAATGTGAATGATTAATAATACATATTAAGCAAAAGAGAAAGCAATTGCAGGGAGACATTGCAAGATGTGAAAGATTAGCAGATAGATTCGGTTCCTCTTATAACTTAGCTTAATAAAGGGCTACAAGGAGCCACAAAAGCTCCGAGCGTGTCGGTGCAGACTCCGGAGAAGGAGTGGGCAATTTCTTGCATAACCATACAATGTTTTTGCAAGAGATGATTTCCATGCCTCAAAAACATGACCTTTTGGTCGCTGAGTACGAGCTTTACCACTTTTTATAACTTCACTCCTCACCCAAAAAAAAAGAAGAAAAACACAGATACCAAATGTTAAGACACTTCATTTTCCAGTTTGGCCCCATAAGAATGTCTCAATGAATACCATGCCTGCTAATGACCTTGGTTACTATACTTTGAGTTATCAGCTTGACCAATTGCATAAAAGATTATGAACCCATGTTTCTCAATATAACAGGAACCAATTATAGGTTACAGGCTTCCAAAAAGAAATATTCAGCATAAAACATATATACTGGATGCACATCACCTTTGTAGCTTTCTCCTAGCCAAGGCAGGACTGTTCTTGGGTATGTAAACCTTGTAACTAACCTGTTAAAATAAATTTGCTTTAGAACTACAAGAAAAAAAACCTGCATTTAAAATTTAAAATGTACTTCCGTAAGCAAATAAACAGGTTTCTTACTATGGTGATTCCCAACTACAGCTAATTAAAAAATTATGATAAAGGAACATGTTCGCAAAAAGAAAGCAAACTAACCACCATGATTTTGGCCTATGTATTACTAAGTTCCCGTTAACCAACACTAACGAGGCTTACCTTCACCATTTCCCCGTCATGCGTTCTGGAAAACGATTTATGCTGAAACTGAGATCCATCTGCAGGTTCATTTGAAGTACTGCCCGGTACGTCCATCTTCGTAGCAGACGCGGTCATTGTCTTAGATCCAATGGCTATATTGCTGTTATCGCCACATGAATGATCATTTCCAGCTTCATTTATACACTTATTCACTGACTCAGGTTCCTCCCGGCTTACTTCCCGAGTGCTTAGGATAACATTGTTACTGTTAGAGACAACCTTACTCGATAGTCTAGAAACATTGCCATAATTTTCATTGCCTAATTGTGTTGTATAACCACTATGATTTTCTCGACTCACCAATTGACCGATCTCACTATCACTTGCACCACATTCCGGTGTGCTCCCTTCATTCGTCTCCGGTCGTATAACCACACTTGAAAGTCGTGGCTTCCAGTTCCTGGTCAATGTATTTCCAGCTTCATTTGGAGCGATGTCACTGCTATGGGGTGCAACGGCTAAATCTCTTGTTCCTTGATGTACTTCTCTTGTCTCAATGGATCGCTCAGCGTCTTTAAAAGACTCTGATTTCTTATTCCCACCGAGGTACTTTTTAAAATTCTCTAGTGCCTTGAATTTCAAGACCATTTCTAACTTTTCAGCCTCCAAGCTGCCACTGCCGGCATCAGCGACAACCTCATTTTTCATTCCTGAAGAAGCCTCTTTCAATGATCCATAATCACAAGCACCATCTGCGTCGGTCTCCGATAGTTCAATCTTAGATGAAGCTTCTTTAGCATCCAGCTTAACATCATCAACTATATCTTTCATTCTCTTCTTCTCTGCCTTCCCATCGTTAGTCTTCGTGTCTGAACCATCAATTTTAGGAAAACCATCGTGAGCCTTGAAGTTCTTCGTCTTCTCTTCATCGCAAAGATTCTTACTATTAAGCTTCTGTCTACCATGACTTCTGCTGCTATCACTGTGGCTAGCGTAATCGCTACAAGTAGAACAGCTCCTTGATACCTTTCTCCTCTTAGTGAGCGAACTCCTCCGTTCTAAGTCTCTATCTTTCTGCCTTCCGCGCTTCCCCAACTTAGACTTCTTGTTAACAGGGCTTGGGCTTCTAGCTGAATCAGAATAACTAGGATCACAGGTTGAGCAGCTGCGACTCGAAGAGCTTAAATTGCGGCGACGGCGGCGCCGGCGGCCATTTCGAGATTTTTTCTTCTCAGATTTCTTCTTTCCTTTCCTCCAATTATCATCGTCAGCGGGGCACGGGGATCGTCGGAGCTTCTTGAATGCCCTTTTCCGCGGCGGCGGAGATCGGTCGTCAGAGTCCGACGAAGAATACGAGGAAATGGAGGAGTCGCGGCGGCGCTTGGAGCGCTTCGATTTCTTCTTCCCTCTTCGGTCCTGGAGATAATAATGAATTCGAATTAGATAAAATCATGAAGAAAGTGTGTGAGATTGGAGAGGAATTCTTACCTTGGATTTGGAAGAGATCTTCATCGCCGGATTCTTTCGACTGAAATGCGAGTATCGATCAACGGGATCTCCGCCGCCTGCGCTTGCCCTTGTTTTAGGTTTTGGCCGATAGAAACCGGCTGGGACACCAAGTAACAGAGCAAGGCCCGTTCCAATGTAATTTGCGATTAACATTTATCCATCTTATCCAAATGAACTTTCAGTTGCTTTTTTTTTTTCCTTTAAAAAATGCATTTATTCAAGAACACTTGATCATATAATTTTAATTCAGAAATCTTAATAATCGTGATGAATAGCAGTTTTTTTTTTCAAAGATATCAAATTGGGATTAAAAAAAACAAAAAACAAATTTCACAAATAGCAACTGAGAAAGTTACTGTGATATAAAAATATTTCAAAAATAAATTAGGTCTTATCATTCTCCGATTGATAGAAGTTCAAAAATCGTTAAATACTTACTTGTTTAGCAGATCAGCTATAATGAGCAATCAATTTAGGCACAAAAATAAGCTCCAAAGGACTTGATTACACCCAATTAGGAGCTAGTGTTAACACTAGGAAGCTATAAAAAAAAGGACTTGATTATTTTGATACTTATGTTCTATTCACCACACTTAGGATGCTTGTAAGCCTCTATCCAAAATACGGTACTTCACTAAATGGATATCAAAATTGTATTTTCAAATGGTGAATATAGGACGAGTTAGACATGAAATAACTAAAAATGTTTATTGTTCTATGTCAGACACATAAGATCTGTAAATTTATAAAATCTTATATGGATTAAAACAAGCTCCAACAATAATGGCATCGAAAATTTGATCAAGTTGTACTTACTAAATGAACTATATTTTCGGCACTCTGCTCGTTCTCTGTCAATCTAGCTATCTCGTTGTCTTGGAGGTCGGCTACGAGAGACTCCCTTCACAAATACATTCCAAGTCCTTGTGTTTCATTGTGGTTGACCAAGAGGAAAGCTAACCTTTGTCACATATCGTATATTTATATCCTTAGCCCTATAGTGGGATCTTAGATTTGGAAGCTTGACATATTGACATATTAGGCAAGTTCTAGTATGCTAACAACTACCATCTATATCACAATCTATTTTTGTGTCATGTAGAAATATTCATAATAACATTCTTCTTGCCCAAGAGTTGTTATGTTGAACATTTCATAGCACACTTCTAAAGTCAAAGTATATTATGACATTGGTTGACTCTCTAGAGGTAATGTTAGATAGAAGTGTGATTCAAACATATAGAGTAGTTTCCCCATATCCTATATATGCTTGAAAAGTGTATGGTTTCAAGCTTAAGCAACAGCTACAATAACAATCCAGTGATAAATCCCGCTATAAAAATATCTTGTTCGGTCACTGGTCCATGACCTGTTGAACAATCTTATCCAAAAGTATTATATGAAAAGAACCATGTGCTACAAAGTGAACTGTCACCAACAACGAAGGAAAAATCCTGTCTGAGCAAGGTCTTGAAAAAATAAGATATGTACAGCCACAATGAAACTATTTTTAACAAATTCTCAGATTGAGAAATCAACATTCAAACACACAAGCACAATTAAAAAAAAAAACACATAAACAAATAAGTACTTAAGAGTATGAATTCAACTAACACCCCTACAAGCACGCGAAAGATGAAATACACGATTTCTAAGCATTAAGAGATTTAAAGAATGAGAATAAATAACACAGAGAAAATACATGGAGAGAGACATGTATAGAAAACCAAACTCCTAAGTAATCATATGAATAGCACGGATTCTTTTGTCGCCACTCCGTACAAAGTGAGTTGTCAACAATATCAAAAGCAAACTTGATTTACTTCGGCAGAACTTATACAAGCATTAGCATTATTAGTGTGCCAATTTCCAAGACTTATAATTTTCACATAGCATGGTCACCAAAACTGTACTAAATATTATCGTTCTACAATAAAATCACAATTGCAATGGGCCACGGAGGGTAATACCGTATTTACAAATGAACCAACTTATTTTGACATATCCAAACTTTTTGTAGACAATATCTTAGTCAAGTCCCGCCGTGGCGGAGTCTAAGGATGGTAGATATATACAACCATGCTCCAAAAGGTATATGTACGCAGTTATGTCTCAAAGGTCCTGTCGACAAGTAACAAAATATTGTCAACAACTAATAATCATCTATTGAGCAAATACTACCTAGGTTCCTTTTGACAGGAGCTGGTAACAAATACTTTAGGTCTCTAATATATGATTCTAACCAACTTCCTGGTGAGAAAACAACCTGTACTTGCATCAGTACTGACAGGGACTTAGCAACCATATCATAAGCTTCTGATACAGCGACGAGGTGCGAACTCGTCTGCCTAGCTGGGAACTTGGGAAGGGCCATTTTCTTCTCGAGGAAATAGCTGGGAAGAATTAACTTGCCAATACCTATTTCTTTGAGTCGATTATGCATCTCTAAGTTTCAGCTTTCGTTCTATTCATGACTCAGCGTTAATGGAATTGCAACGATCAATCCTCCGCTTAGTGCCAGAAAGACAAGCCCAGCCATCCATATCTGATACGGATATATCTTCCAAGTACTTCAAGTAACATTCCATGATTCTAGGTACCTGCACCAACAAAACAAATCAAATAAACCACTAAATCTGCCTGATTTGGTAGTAGCATATAAAACGACCGTGAATGAGGCGCTTCGACTTCATCAGTCCATATAAAATGACCATGACCTCCATACCTTATATTTAACGAGATCTGATTTTACGACGACTTACTATGAGCATGAATGAGGCACTTTGAACCAACAGTTCAACGTCACTTCTATATACATGTAAAATACATAACAGTAAATTATATATATATATATATATATATATATATATATATATATATATATATATAATAACAAAGTTTTATTCGCTTTTTATTTATATTATTTTAACTTTACAACAAATAATTTAATTGTCTATTTATTTTAGTAACGTATTATTATTTCTAAAAAACATTCGTGCTTTTTACAGGTCATATTCTAGTATCATTGTAATACATTTGTATGTACATGTACTGCTATGTGTTTGATAAAAAGGATTGTCAGTTCCTGAATGTAAGAAGATACAGAAGTTGATAATTGCGATTCAAACAAACGGACCCGCAAGCAGGTCAATGGCATACTTGCAAGTTGCAACTATAGCACATCATTTGTATTCATCAGTTTCTTTATCTAGAAAGAGATTAATGTTACGGATTAGATTGGACGTGACCAAACCGTATCGCATCTGCTTTGTAATTGACTACCAAGTCATGTTGAGTCTAATTTAATAATAATTGCATTAGGAAAACTTTATTTTAAGTAGAAACTTTGAAAGAGTCGCAAATTGGCAGGAAGGGTTTTTATTCATAAGGAGTCATAGATCAAGAGTTTATTTATATGGAGTGGTTGTAACAGTTTTATTCAGTGTTTAATTCTCGTGCTCTTCTTCTGCAATTCTTCTGCAATCATGTGGAAGGGTTTCTCACTACCGATCCACGGCGATCCACATCAATGGTATTAGAGTAGTAAAATTTTTGGACATGTTGTGCCAGTGCAACGACATAAGAGCCCTATTCTCCACCATTGTTCCACAACAACCAACCACCACCGTCATATATGACACCAGAACCTTTCGTTCCATTGTTGTTCAACAACAACCCACAACCCGTCTAATGTCACACCAGAATCCTACGTTCCATTGAGGTTCGGCGACAACTAACCGATGCTGTCCTATTAGTCACTAAAGCCCCACTTTCTCCCGTTATACCGCTACCTGACACCACCCTCCACAATTTCATACTCTCTGCCTATCATAGTTTCTACAGTCATACCTTTTCCTCAAAACCGACAGCGGCCTCAATAATTCAACAAACACCTATGGCAACCGCAGCCTCTACATCCACAGTCGCCTTATCCTCATCGCCACTAATGGCTGCAACAGTACAATCAACACCTCCAACCGTCACCGTCATTGTCTTTGCCGCCACTTCACATACCATACCACAAACATCCTCTTTGCAATCATCCTCTAGCATCCTCAAACTCCACCATGTTTACTTTAGAGAAGACTACAGCATGTCCACGACAGGGGAAGCAGAAGGCAGCATGGTCTTGGACGATGTTGACAATGATGATTCCACCAGAGTCCAAGACAAGGATCCATTCTCCGTTATGCATGTCACCATGCCTACCGCCAGCAATCCCCCTCCCTTCCACCACTCTTCCACAACCCTCCATACTTGCACCATCGTCCATGAAATTCTCACCTGTATTTCCTATTTAAGTCCAACGATTGCATGTTATATTTGTTATGAAGGCATCTATTACCTACTTTTACAAGTCGCAACCACCAACATTTACTAGGATACAATTTGTTGTTAGGATGATTGCAATTTTCGAGCACTTGACCTTTCCAATTTCGGAACAATGTTGTTTCCAAGATCCATTTGTAATTGAGTACAATCATGTTGAGTCTAATTTAATAATTATTGAATCAGGAAAGCTTTATTACTACACTCATGTGGGACGGTTTCTCACCACCAATCCACCGTGACCACATCAATCAATAATTTAAGAAACTATTATGCAAAAAAAGCTGCTACTTTAAACGAATGCATTTACTAGGCAAACGAGCACCACTCATGCCTCATTATTTCCTTCTGTTATATAGTTAATAAAATAGCAACTTAATCCTTATTTTTTGGTAAACTAAACAACAACAATTGAATTTAAAGTTTGCTTTTAAATTAATACCTCCACTATGTCTAAGATAGGCAATCCTGCACTCTTCTTATTCTGGCTACCCTGCATTATTGATGGCTTCCTAAGCATCCACTTTGTCAGGACATCCTAACCACACTGTACCCAAAACATTACCAATTGCCATTACAGCATCACTCTTAAAGCGCTAACATCTTCCATCCAGAGTGTGTTCACTATCCTACTAATAACCATCCATAGTGTCTCCTGGCCATGATATTGTTCGTATCTTTGTAAAACCAAGCTTTTGACCACTAGCTTCAATTCTATAATCTCTTTGCTGTTATTTTCCTTCATCACTTTCCAATCTGCTAGCATGACATGACTAGGCTGAGATGTCACACATTTAACAGTTTGGTACCTAAGGCAGTCTGTCATGCAGTCCACCAATATAGGTTCTGGGTGAACACACTTAGTATATCACAAAGTTAGTAATAAGGACAGTTGAGGCGATTTTAGGAAATACTTCAAAAATAATAATTGATAATTATCTAAACATTAATACTTGTCTGAAAACTATTCTAGATTTGGCATGAAAGATAGCTCCTGACAATGCCAGCTTATTACAGCTATCATTCTGTAACTATCGCAGTTGATGCCATTAGTGATCTTCTGATCGTCATGTAAGAAGGTTTCACAGAGAAATGGTTTCATGTATTTCCTTTCCTTTGATGGAAGTAACAGTAAACTAAAAGACGCTAGAATGAATGGAATAACAAGTTTTGTTACACATATAAACCATGAAGTATGAAGGAAATGAAGTACATTAATGATTCAATTAACTAGATCATCAGAGGAAGTACCTGCTCAATTAGAATACCTGAGACACCGACAATGGCACCTGGCTTGGCATAACCAACAATGACATCTGCCAGTTCCAATAAAGGATTTAGAAGTATATTTGCAACCACAATGTCGTAGCTTTCTTTCTCAAATTCAAATTCAACACCATTCAGCATCTGTCCCTGTGGAATCTCATGGAAGCCTTTGTGAAAGGGATCATGGGAACTCTTTTTAGCAACTAGGAATACCAACATCCTATCAGGATCCATCTTGTTCAATAATAAATTTTGGCGAGCAGATATCACTGCCTGAGGCTCTATATCTATCCCAACTGATAAGGTGGCACCCATCTACATAGAAATATATTATACATCAAAACTTTTTTCACTTGAGGACAATTGATGTTCATCACAAGTCCATTACGCTTTTTATATCATGAAACAATCGAGAGCATGAAGGACACATTGCCACACAGTGGATGAGTCGATAGCAATGGGATGAATTCCTTAAATTCTTACAAGTTCTGTGTGAAAATGAAAAATAAGAAATTATTGGTGTATACAACAAACTCCAGCTAAAAGTCTTAACAATCACTTGTGCATTATGAACCAAGTACTACTCCTAAATGAGAGACCAGCATGAACCAGTTAAGATTGAGGATCTAGAGCATGCCCCATAGTCAATATCAAACGAAACTCACCATTCTAGCCTCGTAGGATCTGACGATTATAAAGGCAAAAAAGTGCAGGTATTTTTATAGTAATGATGTCATTCTTCCTTTAGCTCTATTTTCTTCTTATCAGCCACTCCTTGTTGAATGCGGCACTTGTCATTAGCAAAGAAAAATCCTTATTGCTTACTATTTCATGAATAAATAAGCTCTAAAAACTCTATTATCATAAAATATTACTGAACCTTGCGTCAAAAGAACATGCGGAGGTAAAAAGAAGAGATTGATGTATGAAATGCAGTACATGAGATAGTACAATGTTATGTAGTGTCGGTACATAGTTTGATATTAACTTTCAGATCTCGGGATTTGTGAAGGCCATGCAGCAAGCACTTTCAGAGAGAGCATATTTACATAGTTACCTTTACTGCTGCAATTCCAAGAATTCCAGAGCCTGTTCCATAGTCCAAGAAGCGTTCTCCACCTTTTATTAGCCCGTGTAACAACAACAAACATAGCTTAGTGGTCGGGTGCTCACCAGTCCCAAAAGCCATCCCTGGGTCAAGAGTTATGGTTATTCCCTGTGAATCCTGGGAGTAAAATTAAGGGTCATGACATACTTATCCGCTCAAGAACAACAATGTCTGAGACGTAACAATGAAAACCTTGCATTTAAATACAGATTCAAGCTTAGTGCGATATTACTAGATGACAGAACAGCCTCTAATCAGATATGTACTTCAACCTAGGAAGGAAAGAGACTAGATGGCATTGGGACAGATATGGCATGATGGTAGAAGGGTATACTATTGTTTCTATAAAGGATATACAGATGAAAAGATAAACTGAATAAAACATCATAAAGGACCATCACAACCAATCAACTTGACGCTCAGCACCAAATATGGTCGGTGCAAGATCCAGCCTTCAAATGAGAAAATCCAAGATAAACTAAAGAGGGCATACCTTTTATAGTTTTCAAATCTGAAAATTCATTGTCCATCTTTAGTAAGTCATTGGATGAAGGCTTTTTTGTGTTCTTTTTGGAGGTTTTGTGTGTGTGTGTGTGACCTACAGAACAGATGTTTTGAAGAATTTTTTCTTCCATGTTCCCAACCCATAGAAATGGCATTACAATAATCTCAAACCTCAAGCAAATGTGTAGTCATTGATGTTTATGGTGTCAATGAATTGCTAGCATTACAACATGAGGTGAATATGAAGGGTCATTGACCCAAATCAAAATGATTAGATCCTCAACAAACCAATAAGGCAATAACAAACCCCTGCATGTTCTTTATAACAAACTCAGCTATATTCTATTAAGTACCCATGCTCTATTAGTTAATAGCTGCTATTCATGTTGTCAACTGATAGTTTCCATTTGGATGTTAGACAAAGTTCCAATAGTGCTAATTTAAAATTGAGCGACTTTTACTAACCTAGATAGTGCCCATATTGCAAAAACCATGCTTGTGTTATGCAGCTCGGTGTGATTTCTTGTCCTGTGAGCCTATGTGCTTACTTGCCATGAGTCTTAGATTTGCTTTATCAGGCCGAAGGTCCTATGGAAACAACGTCTTTCAGGGCATGGCTGCGTACATCTACCCTCTCCAAACTCCGCCGCGATGGAACTTGACTGGAAAATTATTGTTGTTGTTATTTTAGTAACCTAGATGGTCCCTCTCCTAGCTCTTTGTTCTCCCCTTCTTGTCTAGCTAGTTGTTCTTTTTTTTTTTTTGGAGTTCTCTTTTTGTCGAACTTATACCCAAATAGCAAAAATAAAGGGTAATAAGAAGAAGAAACCGCTTAGTTGTTTTAATTGTAGTCAGAAAAATAAACAATTGACAATCAGAAATAATTAGAGATTCAAGGGTTTATAGCACGAATAAATCTGAGTGAATGCTCTATCACCTCAACTAGTAGTACATATTACAATTGGATGGTCCACTTTGGTCCTTAAATGATAAAGCTCATTGATGCTTATCCCAATATCTTTTTAATATGATTGAAATCATAATTGCTACAACTGAATTAGAAACGAACACATAGTTTGCATATGAAATCTGTTAATTAAAATAGATCAAAAGTTTTTATGAAAATGTGTGGAATCCACCTATCCATAGATCATAACAAGATTTAAAAGACTTCAGGGGTCCAAATGATGGTTTTAAGCGAATCGTACTGGTTCTTTACTCCACTTGGGGATGATCCAGAGGCCATTAATAACTTCAATAGGACAAAAGTTTTCCTGCAATTGAGAACAAAAATAGTCAACATGATATTTTGATTCTTTGATATGACAATTGTGTTTCAGTACATCCATTTAAATACCCTACATGGCTTGACACAGTTTCTATCCTAAATAGATGCATACTCCAAACTTGCTCGGTTTGTTCACTGTCATCTTTATAGGTATAGGAAGTGTATGTAGAAAGGTGCAACTGGCTTATCACTACCTCGTGCATATTGAATCAGACAAGCTCTTACATATCTACTGCATCACGTTTATTATTTTATCAATATGATTCTTATTAGTTAGATAGAGAATCAAGTATGATTTCGTCTTATAAACTTTGCTGTACAATGAAATTCAGATGCATAAGATACCATTAGAAAGACAAATGTAGGGTTGAACAACAAAAGGCAGTTAGCTTCCTTAAAGCTGAGGGGTATAAATGAGCAGCGCCTTGCCTTAAGCTTGGCTCACACATGACACTCTCTTGGATGCAACTATTTCGGGAACTGCATTCTTGTTCTCACTTTGAAGTTGTGAAATTAGTTCAATTACGTATAAATCCTATTTTTCCTCCTAATTTCGCTCTAGTTCACCTACAGCAAAGTCAAGTTGAACTAAAACAACAATAAGTTTAACTACATAACAATAAAGTTCAACTAGGTAAAAGAAGAAAATGCTACGGGGAATGCTAACAGAAATAAACACCAAACATTCACCAACATCCCCTTGGATGAATTTCTAGAAAAGACCACCACCTCGGATGCTTTTCAAAAGACTTTAGTAAGTTTGCTAGTAATAGATCATTGTTGATGGTTGCCATTAGGATCTTACATATCTACCGCATCACTTTATTTTTTTTATCAACATGGTTAATATATTTAGTTAAATAGAGAATCAAGTCTGGTTTCGTCTTATGAACTTTGCTATATATTAAAAATATATGATACCATTAGAAAGACAATTGTAAGGTTGAACAACAAAAGGCAGTCAGCTTCAAGGAAGCTGGGTAGATACAAATAAACGGATTCTGCTCCAGGAAAATTCAACTTGGCTCATCAATAACACCAGCTTGGATGCATTTCTTTCAGAAAATTCATCGTTGTTCTCATTCAGGGTAATCAGTTCAAATAAATATAATTCCTAATGTCCCTCCTAATTTCGCTCCAGTTCACCTAGAGCAACATCAAATTCAACTAAAACAACCATAAGTTTACTAAAGCAACATTAAAGTTCAACTAGAACTAAGTTAAACTCAAGCAATATACATTAAAGTTCAACTAGAACTAAGTTAAACTCAAGCAATATATAAACTTAAGCTAAAGCAATGTCAAGTTGAAGTAAAGCAACACCATCCGATTTGAATGAGGGATAATAGGAGGGATAAGAGGAGAGATAGTTACAATTTAGATGAGTATGGATACTTATGTGTGTATCTGAGTGTATGTCTATATCATAAAAAACTAATGATGAGTCTAAAGTGCAATTCCATGCAGTACAAACCTGCACTTTGGTCACCCAATCACACTGTTCCCCAGCTGAGACTACAAAGCTCGGAACGTACTGCATCCCTATTGAAGCCGCAGCACGAGAGATGCATGCCTCAATATGGACTACGTCATTGTCATCTGTAAATATTGAAGTAATGCCAATCTGCAAACAGTATCTTCTAGAGAATTAGCATGCACAACAATAATAAAACCATTTTACGTATTAAAAAAAAAAGACAAAAATAGAAGCTCTTGTAATTTTAACCAATATATGTTCCTCTACAATGCATAGTCCATCTGGAAAACTTAAATGTAAACACCATATACAAAACAGTAACTCCATCGTTGCTCAGCCACCATTCTTTTGGAGTGTTTAGCATAGTCTTTCATTAGTCGCAGCAACCTTTCAATCTATCAACTGGAAAGATAGTCTTTGCCTCTTTCGCATTGACTGTGATTGATCCTTCTTTTCTTCCAATGAACATTTATAGTTCATGTAGTTACATGACAGAGTTATTGCAAATAAGCATAACTGATAACTGAGAAGACAACTAGGTAGAAAAATACTAGTATTTCAGAAAAAGAATAAAAAACATAACTGATTCTAACCCAATATGTGATGTAATGACACTGATAAGTCTAATTTTTATACACAAATTTAGCATAAATTATATACTAATCTTAATATTTATGTGGTTGTTTCTCAGGTGAAAAGTCCTCAAACGGAGTTAAATGCCACCAAAAACATTAAGCAGCACACATGCATGGCTGGGCTGCACATTAAGGGCTGAAACTAGAATCTGCTGCAATCAATGGTTCGATGAAGCTACACAAAACAAATGCAAAACAAGCAAGCAATCAAGGGCTTGGATTGACTGAGATTTAAAAGGACACCACAACACTAAATATACATGAAGAGAGGAGGCGATTGAAAATTAAGAAAGGTACACCAAAATTTAGCAAGTATGGAAGCTAAATACAGAAATGCAGGAGTTGGACATCAATATATATACACCATTGAGAGACTTCAAGAGGTAGACTTTGGAGGGAATATGAAATTCTTGTAATAGTTGTATGATCTATCACTTCATGAAATAAATTTAATGTTTGATGACACAATTTGTAGACCAACTATAAAAATCTAAAATTATTTATCGAGTTTATTCCGAACATATGATGATTTAATATCGTATAATTCACAAATTTTAATGCGTTTGAGTGATTCGGCCACCACTTGAATGAAATGATGATTTATGATGAATTGAAAAATAAATCATAAATAATATTTCTTGTGAAACAAACCACGAAATGGTGTAAAATACAGATATTCACATATAATTCGTACAGTAAAATAAAGTCCCTAATAATTATCGTTTTTCTTTCTAACAACCTGCATAGAGATATAGTAGGTAAAAATGAGAGAATAGTTTTAATATATCTTGAGAGATAATATTAAATAATAAAGAGGATTTGTCGAATTAAAGCA
Source organism: Xerophyta viscosa (assembly GCA_002076135.1). Taxonomy (NCBI): domain Eukaryota; kingdom Viridiplantae; phylum Streptophyta; class Magnoliopsida; order Pandanales; family Velloziaceae; genus Xerophyta; species Xerophyta viscosa. The sequence continues at coordinate 195,859 of MJHO01000026.1, read as the reverse complement.
ACATTGTTCTGGATGCTAGATTAAAGAAATTAGATTGTCGTAGCGACTATAAATTGTGTACCTCAGTTTTTGGAGAATTTGATAGATTTAAATTACATTTACTATTCATTCAATTTCGTTAGTTAAATAAAATCATGATTAAACTTATGTCGGTACTCAATAAATTCAATCATCGAGGAACGATAATCGGACTATTATTACTCGATTCGATCAAGTGCGCTTGCTAGAATCACATCAAACACCTCAGGACTAAGAGTGCAACACCTCGGGACTAGAGTGCTAAGGCAACATGACTGTCATAAGGCGCTGAACCAGCAATAAGGAGTTCAATAGCAACAAGGTGATCTATACTATAAGACACGCCTCAAACATTACTTAACTCTATTTTCTCCTCATAACAACCACTCCAAGGTGCACTCCTCATAGTCTATTTATCAAAGACCACCTCATCGGCGGAAGCACTGTCACTAAAAAAAAACACTTAGCACTTCCTCATACACTTACTGCTAATGGCCTCTATACCCCGAGATAATAGATCCAGGACTAATTGATACGATCAATATTTTATTCTTTTATTCTCCTTACATTTGGTTATTTGACTTATTTCATGTCTTATTATGAGTATTAATGTTGATATTTGTGTTTAAGACATAAACTATGAAGTGTGAAGTAATTGTGCTTAAATATAAGAAATTCCAGCATTAGCATTTTGACGTTTGTTGCTTGTTTCAGGTTTTTCAATATGTTCGAGATCCAGAACATCAAAGTGGTCTTCAGAGAAATTGTACATGACTTCTCAAGCTTTCCGGAATGGTATAATGATTCGAAATCCGAGTTATTTTGGGCCTCCAAACGTTGTTCCAAGTTCTGGTCTGGAAAGCTAATGTAAACATCCGACACATGTTACTTTAAAAGGACATATCTAAAGCTTCCGATGTCCAAATGAGGTGATTCAAAAGCCCAAATTCATCTAAACAACTAGGCCTATAACTTTTCTGTAGAAACCGAAGCTCAGAAAAGTCGTTTAGAGCCTGAAAACAAGCTTGAAAGTTGAAGCAGAATAGGAAGGTGCTGCTGGAATGGAAGATCTGAAATATGGAAATAACATATCAACAAAGGCTGAAAGTTAGGGACCAGAAATAGCACGTTTGTTGCATGAAAATAGAAACTTATGGCTACCAAAAGAGCAAACAAATATAACAAGAAGGTTGGGGCTGAAATAGAAGGAAATAATTCAGAAAATTGAGTTAACAATAATGGCTAAAAACGAAATTGACGGACTAGATTCAAGGAAGCCAAAAACAGAAATACATCAAGGGTTGGAATTTAATGCAGAATATCAAATATAATATGAGGCACCCGGTTAGAGCAAGGGGATCTTCTTTTCAATTTTCTTTTTACTTGGTTGTTGTTCATCATGTGTAGCTAAAAATCATTGTTCGGTTCAAGAGATATTTAAACTTCAGTTTGTAAGATTGTGAGGCACCGGTTTTAATTCTGATTTATTTCTTTTTGAATATCTATATTTCTTCGTGTTGATTTAATATGATTACATAGACGATTTTCTGAAGTAGCTAATTAGTTAATTGTCTCTGTGATTGAATGCTACATTAATTTCATAATCCGTAATTGTTGTGAAAGTTAATGAATATAGCAATTAGGTTACACAATTATGTTCGCAGTTTTTGTTGTAAACCTAAAAGAACATAGAACGAATTAAATAGTTCATGCTGGGTGAATTGTTATTCGACTTTAACCTCTTCCTAAAACGTAATGCTGTCATTGAGATGAATTGGATTGCTTAATACCAAAACATATTAGTGACAAGAATTTGATTTTAGTGCTGAGCTGAATTAATGAATTCGGGAAGAAAAAGGATTATTTAGCTTTTAGATAATTCTTGGTTAAATATTCGAATAGGAATAAAATCTTAGTTGCCGATGATCAATCTGTAACTGTAAGTGAGAAATCTCTGAACTGAATTTATTTGCTTGAGATTATTTATAATTTTGTTCGATTGAATTAGTTATTGCTCTAATTAACTTGTTTGCCTCTGGTTTCAAAATCTCCCCCTCCTCATTTATTCTTTAATTACTTTGAGTTTTTCTTACGTTAGAAAATAAAATTGATCAACATAATCAGTCTCTAGGGTTCGACCTGAACTTTCTAATACTACAAGAATTGGTGAGAACAGTAATTTATTTTTGGTGAATTCGACAAGCATCACTAATCAGCAGTCTTTCTTCTAATACCCCTATAAAATGACAGGTGATCACAACTCCCAGTGGATCATACACTACTTAAGTACTCTTTGACCCAGCGATTAGCCTATAAATAGGATCATTAATCATATTTGAAGAATCTATCTTTCGCATTGACTCTGTAAGAAAAGAGCAGGAGCAATTGTTGTATTGCTACCTCATTACATAGTGGATAATGTATGAGGTGGCTCCTCGTAGCTATGGTTTTTCTCCATCTTTTTGGAGTTTCTCCATGTCAATCCCTGTCTATCTCTTAACAAGCACTCCTTAATCTTCTGTTCTAACTCTTATGACTCTGCAAATCATCCCTTAACTTGGTACAGACAAACCATGCTAACAATAATATTGTACGAGCAACTTAAAAATGCAATAGAAATGACAAGCCAATGGTTAACCTATGTATGGACAAGTATGCTATTTTGCATCATGCATGCATACAAGCTAAAGGCTTGTAAGTACTGTATCAGTAACTTCAACCTTTTGTTTATGCACACTGCCTTTTTAAGGTATATATAACTTTTCCTTATATAGATAGTATCTTTGACTTTAAAATGCTTCATAGCGGATGAAATCAGCATATTTTTAATTAAAACTACGTTCCAGAGTATAGACTCTCCACTCTTTAGAGAAACCAAATGCTAGGTGATTAACATCTGAGATAATAAAAGGTCATGTCTGAGCCATATTCTAGACCAGCTATCTAGGATTCAAGCTGGGTTCATTCGCAAGTTAAAGAGGGGATGAGCTTAGACCAAAGAAAATATAGAAAAATCACCATCCACTTCCATTGGGAACTATTATTCTTTTGTTTCTAGAAATTTTAGTATCATTACGTACAAACACAAAGGGCACAACTTGGGTAGATCAAGGAACATAAATTTTCTTCATGAACGAACATCCCAAATTCATATTCTACTACGATGTTGTTTGCATAATTACACAGAAAAGTAATATGGCAAGCTCCAAAACTGTTGCATTAAGAACCACTTCCTACCAACCTTCAAATAGATACGGTGTAAAAAGCTCTGGAGACCAGATAGAGGCGTGGTGAAGCCTGTGAAAAACCCACCTGAGCAAGATTAGCTAGGATCTGGTTCAGGTGGAGTATAACAGGCAACTCGCCGAGCATTCCTAGTAACATGTATTGTCCAACAATAAATGACTTTGCATTTTTAATTCAAGCATTGGAACTCGTTTCTGGCTAATACACACTATGGCTAAAAAATTGCATATGAAATAGGAGAATATAAGAGTAAGAATAAAACAATGAATACTAAAAATGGAGCTGACCCAATAATTTTGCTAGGGCTAACCTCATTTGTATCTGCAGAACTGCTTTGTTCATCCATACTAGCAGAACTTGCACCAAAACACAAGAGAGCTTCTGAGAACTCAACCTGTAAAAAGGAAATAGGTCAAAGGAGTTCACAACCTGTTATCCAACAAAGTTTGCACGTCATTCTTAGAGGATATTTTGTGCAATAGTTCCCCAATAATCACTTATTGGCACGATCAGCCTCCTAAATTGTGTTAGTGGACGATTTTTTATTCTTCAAGTTAAAAAATTAATGTTAAAGTGTCTAGGGGTGTACTAAAGTGTTACCAATTGTTCTTAGGTGTTCAGAAAACTTGGGAGCACATCTGAACACTTGGAAAGACTTGCTAACATCAATTGAATTGAGTGATTTTGGCGTCAAAATAGTTCATATTAGAATATGAAAGCATAGATTTAGTGTACAAAGAACAATCGATACTTTCTTTTCAAACGAAAGTAACAAAACAAGAACAAATAAGAAGCATTTTGGAAACAAATTATACAGAACGAGTTCGCACGGCATCATCTCTTTTGCAGCGAATAGAGACGGATAAGTAGGGAGCGTGGTAATTGTGAAGCTGAGACGCGTCGGCGCTAGTATCCTCCGTCGCCCTCGTTCGGGTGCCGAACGTTCTGCTCCGCTGCTCCCAGCAACGACAGAGAAGAAGAGGTGGAAGCGGTGCGGCGGCGGAGGTGAAGGAGCTCGAATTGGCGTTGATGGTGGCGATAAGATTGGGTAGAAAAGGGGAGACGCTGCAAATGGCATGAGTAGGGAAGCGGCGAAGGAGGCGGCAGAGCATTGTTTGTGGATTGATTAGCAACTACTTAGTTATCCGTTGCCTTTAGACAGAAAAATAAATTAATTAATTAATAAAATAGAATGTTATTTTTAAGGGGCTGTTTACTTCGCGTGGAACTGGTGGATCTCGTTGAACTCGGAACTCAGAACACAGTTTCGCTGTTTACTTCGCCGCGGGAACTCGCGGAACTCAATTCTGAGTTCCGCGAGTATATAATAAATTGAGTTCGCCCACTTCGCAGCTTTTAGCTGCGAAGTGGGCGAACTCGTTTTGTCTTCCGCGCGTGAGTTCTGTTGTGTTCTCACGATTCTTCTCCTTCCTCTGGCGCCCACTGTAGTCAATAATTGAAATACTTTGTACAATAATATATATATATATATATATATATATATATATATATATATTTTATGAATACATGTATATGTAATAATAAATCTTTTGTAAATTTTTATTCAATACAAAGTCTTTGTATTCAATACTTGTTGTATTCAATTTTTAGAACTTATCTCTTATAATTTTTAGTATTCAAGAATATAAAATTTATTTGATATATATTTAATACATATAAAATAAAAAAATATATAATATAACATATCATGTGTAATATAATATATAAATTTAAGATATTAAATAAGAGATACATACAAAAGATAAGATATAATATATAATTTAATATAAATATTTAAATATAAATTTAAAATAAATATAATATATTTTTTATGTCTCAGTTTACTTCCAATTCCAAGTAAAAAAAAAAAATTATCTTTCAGCCCTCACTTCCAACCCCAAGTAAACAAAGAAACTATCTCAACCTCTACTTCACAATTCCAAGTAAACAGAGAAACTCAAAACACCACTTCTCACCCACTTCTCAGTTCTCACAGTTCACCCACTTCTCACTTCTCAGGCTTCCGCGCGAAGTAAACAGCCCTTAAGGTGACACAAGGCGAAGTCTCTTATGTGATACATATCTGATTATTTTATTTAAAAAATCACAATTTCATTGGACAGTCATCAAGAATAATTTTTGGGCTTACATTATTTTATGACACGTTATTAAATACATATATACCTATCATAATTTTCAAAAAAAAAAAAAAATAAAGAATTCAAAAATTTATGTCCTACATTGTAGTGGACAAGCTTGCTAAACTCATTAGCGAAGTTCATGACCTATTCATTCTATCAGTTAAACTATTTTACCAAATAATAAAATAGGAAGTTATTATCACAAATATTCGAAGTACATATTGTTTCAATTCGATTGGCAGCAAATGTTCGATTACGAGATCAAATCACTTGTCGTATAACCGGCGCTAATATATGGCCACTTGTCATATAACTGACACTATATATAGAGCAATATATATTTAAAATAGTTTATGAACCATTCATCATTCATCGTATTAGTTGAACTATTCTGCCAGAGACAATAGAATAGAAAGTTATCATCACAAAGACGTACAATGCAGATCATTTCAATTCGATTGGTTACCAAAGGTCATATTATGAGATCAAATCATTTGTCCTATAAAGGGCGCTATATATGGCCACTTATCATATAACCAGCACTATATGGTGCAATGTACAATAACATATCTATTTTAAATTATGTAAAAAAACTTAAATAAAAATTAAATTCTTGTATTGTATAGCTTTATTTCAAATTTTTTTGAGTTTTACCAAATTAATTTAACATTGTTTCAAAAATAATAAAGTTTTAAACTACGACTTTTATGGGTGCATTTTACGTACTTTCAAATATTTTTAAAAAAAAAATGAATTATAAAATTATAAAACAAAGATATCTAGTATTTAAACTTTTTCAAAAACTAGCTCAGAATAGATATCTTTTAAATAAATTGCAATGTATATTACATACTAAAACACCAGAGGATGCGATCTCATTAGATTACAGTACAGTATATGAAATTAGTTCTTCCAGCAAAATAATGTCCTCTAGACAAAAAAAAAAAAAAAAAGAAAAAAAAAGGAGTTCATTCTTAAGTTTCGCCATCTCCACCTGCTGTTCTGATGTGGCACCCACTCTGTTATACATTGATTTTTGTTTTTCTTCTTTTCTAAAAGGTCTCTAATTCATAATTGTTTTAATGAGGGGCAAGACCGTACTAAGCCACATTCTTTTTCATACGGGGTTTTGTCGACAGTTACCATATTTGATTATTTACATATTTTCTAATATAAAAGTTAACATATTTGTAGTTAGCATATTTGTTATGTTAACATATTAAGTTATATCCTAATATGACAAGCTCCCATATTAAGTTATTTGTGAGATTGTATATTAAGTTATTTCCTAATATTAAGTTATTTCTTATGGAATTCAGTTTATATATATACATTAACCCTTTCGTTCAGCCTCTCTTAACGAATTTGTGAGATTGTCACGAACCTGAGGATCTAGATAATACTGTGAGGACAACTCTAATAGCCGCCCTCGGAGACAGCTAGATCGTCGAAGGAACCGACGCACTAAACAGCACCAAAAATAGCGAAAGTGCAGATCCACTTTCGCACTATTATGAGGTATTCCGAAAACTACGTGTTTTTTATACAATAGCATGCATGCTAGGATTATATAATTAATCTTCATTGGTTTTATAGCTATTTAATGCTCTCGCTTTCCAAGCCGACGCGGTCATCGTCGCTGCTGGAAGTCGTGTTGTACGGATACAATGCGCACTAAGCCAAGTATATATATATATATGAACCACTAATATATATATATATATATATATCAATTTTTTTTTTCTGTTTTTACAGAAATAAAAAAAAACACAAATCATTTTTTTTTGTATTATATTACAACAGAAAAACAGATTAATTTAAAAAAAAAAAAAAAATCGGCGCCGGCAATGCAGACCGTTGTCGGAGGAGATCGCCGACCGTACCTAAGGTACCGTAGCCACGGAGACGTCGAGCTCGGTGGCGAGCTCGGCGGTGCATGATCGAATTGCCGATCATGATAGGTGACGTAGATATATCACGTCAATCCAAACCGCACTAGGAGTCACCGTCTTCTTCAACGTCACCGGAACGGCGCGGGTGAGCCGCCGCCAACCGCTGCTTAAAGATCGTGAGCGAGATTGACGAAGCCGAGATGACTGCCGCGGAGATTGCACACCGTGAAGAGTGCATGCAGCCACCACGTCCCTCTCCAAAGGACAAGGAATTTTTTGAATGGGAATAATCTCCTTATGATGGAAAGATTAAAGAAAGAAATATTTTGTTTCCATTCAAACGCGTAGCAGAAACAGGAAAACGGGTGAAGAAGATGAAGACGCGGGTAGCGGGTTTAACGGGTTCCTAAACGGATCGGGTTTACTTTAGTGGTTGTTAACTGAATGAAAAGCTTTATGGGATTAACAGGTGCTTCATGGGCGGACGTGATTTTATTCCAATTCACTAACAGGCCACCCCTGTAAATTATAACATTTGTTGTTATGGATTGCGGATTAGATCCGCTTCATGCGAACCCGAAACCCGAAGCTGTATGGTTTTGTGGCTGGTTTAAGCTCGGTTCAGTGTTTTGTATTTCGCTTAATTGATTTATTTATTTATATTATTACATGGTTTATGCTTAGAACATGTTAACATGCTTAGATTATTTTTTTAACATGTTATGACAAATAATATGCTTTAAATAATGTGACATGCTTAATATGCCTAATTAAAATTGTTTTAATTTGCATAATTAAATTAGCATGCATGTTGGCTTAATTTTGACAGAATTCTCTTCTTATGCTAGATAGTTAGAACTCTATATACTTTGACCAGATGGGACATTGTGGAGTTGCAGGACAAGATTAAAAGAAATGAGGAGATACGAAGATATGAGACCGTACATCTCTAACGTTATTTCTTTAAATCTAAATCTGGATGGAAGAAATGGATGTTCACATATTCATAGTATTATCCAGTACATATATTCTCTCACTAAGAGAGATAGATCTTTTAAAATCTAGGATCTTAATGAGCATACACAATAAGTGCTATATATTTTTTTTTATGTTGTGCTGTGGATCTCTTTTATAGCTCAGAAACTCTTGCTTTAAGCCTTCAGCCCTATACCGAAAAATGCTAAGCAACTGTTGAGAATACCTGCTAGATTTAAAGAAATAACGTTGGAAATGTACAGCTTTATGCCTAGATGGGCGACATCGCCGAACTACCAATCTCAAGCAAGTAACATCCAAGCATGCTGAGAAAATATCTACCGGCAATAAGCAAACACTCTTACGCGTGGGCCTAGATGAGCGACGTCGCCGAACAACCAATTTCGAGCAAATACAACGTCCAAGCGTACCAAGCGAATGTCCACCGGCGATATGCAAACACTCTTAGGGGTGGGCCTAGATGAGCGACATCACCGAACAACCAAGCTCGAGCAAGTAGAACTTCATAGGCGCAAAAAAGGCAAGCACTTACTAAACTACACGGACGCCCATCACAGACGAAGGCGAGCACACCAACTTCATGCAGCCAAACACTTCCGATGATATCTAAGGTTAAGCACGGAAGATGAAGGGTCGGAGATAATGTGGCAGCTTTATTATGCTTGGGAAAGCTCAAAAAGGCACTTTTTTAAATAATACAAGTATTTAATTGATTCATTTATCTGAAAATATTAAGGTGCCATGTATGCATTTCAAAACTTAGATATACTTCTGTTACGTTTGTATTTATACAATAAATGTAGATACGTGGTGCTAGTGTCGGTGTAGTAATTACAATTTTTTTATTTTACTCTTAATTTTATCCATGGGTCTCTTAGCAGGTGGTATATCCGATGATGCGAAAGAGTTTGATTAAAATCAAATAAATAAAAATATAAAAATATAAATGTTAATTATCTTACCAAATTAGTAATACCGCAAAAGTTGCATTGTCATATAAATTGCATCATTTACTAATTTGCCCAAACAATATATATATATATATAACACTAAATTGATCTATTTTTTATACGACTATTATAACGATAAATTCACGCACAAACTCATATTCCATTAATTGATAGGTTTCAATCTTTTGGTTTGGATAGACCCGAAGCCTGATATTATCTTCTACGAAATACAGAGTCGATAAATTTCACACAACTTACAAGAGATACTTGTGGAGTTTGAATCTAAAACCTTCACTTCATAAGATAGAAGCCTCACCATCTGTGTCTTAGGTGGCTTGGGCCTTACATATTTCAATGTGTACAAATGTAACACATATGTTATGCAGATGTATGCATAAGTATGTTAGTAAACCAATTTTAATATTTCAATTGATGGTTGATAAGAATCTCAAAATAATACAATATTCAAATGTGTTGTAGGATTCCACCTATGTTCAGATTCAAATCTCCTAAATACCATCTGTATTCTCTTCTATTCCATAAAAGATAACACGGACATTCGGACTATCTAGATTGAAAAATTATGACTTTTTAATTGGTGAAACATTGGTTGGTGACATCTATAGATTTATTTGTTACTGCAATCGTACAAAAATTGGCCAGTTACGAACAAAATTTTTCTTAATCTTAAAAGAAAAAAAAAGGAAAAAAGAAAAAACAATCTATATAGTGTAATCAATCTACTAACCCTCTCTATCTAGTTTGTTTTGATTTTACTAAACCTTTTCTTTTGTAGGTGCAACTAGAGTCAGAATGAAATACTAGAATCAAATGGTTAGAAACATTTGGCTCAATTTGTTTGATGGAATTAAGTTGAATTCCAAAAATATTTCATCTTTGGCCATCCACTAGGAACTCCATAGTGGTAGCATCATCTTTGAGCTGTCACCATGGCTGAAAATATTTCCTCTAGCCCGTTGGAGAATTTTTGCTATAGTTAGAGATGTCAAAGAAGTCCATAGTTTGGCTGTAGCCCACAGCCTGCACGAACGAACCCGACCGCCATAGAAAAAGTGCGTGCCGAGTTCAATCTGCATTATATAGACAGTTCGAACTCAGCAGGGAGTTTCAACCCTTCCACAGTACTTACCTATACTAGCTGAGGACTGGCAGGAAGAACAATCTGGTCAATCCTTAGCCTGGCCAGGGGGCACGAGCTTAGCCGAGCAGGTGCATGAGCTTGAGCCTTGCTTTTTTTTTTTTAGTTTGATCTTGATCATATTGTTTGTCTGAGCTGTTTCCCGAGTTCAAAATCTCTTCTCTAAAATTTTGAGCCCTTTTCCTGGAGGTATGACTCTGCACGCCTGTTAACACCTTTTTTTGTCACTGAGTTGACCGACTCCACATAATCGTAGCTTGGATTGTTGGAATGTGTTTAGGGCTCGGCCTACACTAGGAGCTATGTTTGAGTGAACTTTTGGGGTGCTTTGCAAGCTCTAATAATGGGAGGGAGAAGAAGACTTGTTGAGACATTTTTGGTGATAAAGAATTGACTTACTTTCGTCATTAATCACATATTTGACCTTGGTGGTAAAAAAAAAAAAAAAAAAAAAAAAAAAAAAAAAAAAAAAATTGGTTCAACCTGTGTCATTTTTGAAAATATACCTTGAGTTTTTATTATTTCATAGATAAGTATGAAACTTCGATCAATCAATGAGGGAGATTAATGTATTGTTATCTATTGGCTTTCTCACACTCGTTCTCTATGAGCAGATCGCTCAAACCATCCAGTTTTTGTTCATACGTCGTTGCGATACGATTGTTTTTTCTTACAGATTTCCACACGTGGTTGAAAAGTTTGTATTTTCCCGGACCCACTTTTTGGGGCATCACATACTAATATTCACATGCTTAGTTGATGAATTAATACTAATTAACAAACAAATATTTGAATATCTCAAAAACTTTTAGGTCAAAATATTTACTTTCCTTTCTATATCATTAAAATTTTATTTTGAAAATAAAATGGATAAAATATCATCAAGATAATTATTTTTTTTCCCAAAGAAATTCTCCCACATAGTTAATTGTTGTTTTGAATAAAGAAATGCAACAGCTTACTTGATTTAAAGAGCATAATTTTGCCGAGCGCCTATGGCGCAGTGGCACCAAAATCCTCCCGTGAATGGGAGGTCCCGGGCTCGAGCCCGGGTGTGTGGGTTGGGGGGATTTATCCGCGAGTGCGTTGCCACTCGCTCCAAGCAGACCAAAAAAAGCATAATTTCAAAGAATGACAGCAAAGGACCCTTCAATTTTGATCATTATTTGTTATACAATGTTATGTTATATTACAGTTCAAACTTTTTAAAAATTATTTTAAATAATAAATAATAGTGTGTGATACTTGTTTTTCAAGCTCTATAAACCTCATCATCAAGTACAAACTTGAATCCAATTCCAAAATTCGTTTCATTTCTCTAATAAATAATACTTTTAAATTTTTAAACAGAGTAAATAAAGGTAATATTATATATTTTATTTATTAGTGTAAAATAAAATAAAGGATTTGAATTCCACAGATTTAGCAAGTTTCCATTTGAAGACTGAACCATTGCACAACAACGGTCGTCTAATCTCACTATTGGTGGCGGGGCCCCCAGAATGGAGCCGTTAAACACTCGCGTCTCGGTCATTTGCTTTCAAATTTTCGACCGTTGCCAATCAACCTCCTTTATTGTTTCCTTCGATTCGGTTCTTAGAGAAATCGCCAGGTTTTTCCCCCACTCTCTCTGTCTCTAGTCCACGACAAGTTCCAAACCCTAGTTCTCCGATAATCGATCACCGGAGCGAGTGATTTTGCGCCACCGGAATGGCGACGGAGGCCATACAGATAGACCAAACCTACGAGTTTGCGGCGCCAAAGATCTTCGATTTCTGCCGGCCGGAGACGGAGGCGGAGATTCGAGCCGCAGAGCTGTGGTTCGACTGCGCCCCTAGCTGTGCTCCTTCACGTCAGTACAGATCCTTCAGCAATTTCGTTCTGGCTTATTTGTTCCGTGTGGTGTGATTCTACGGTTCTTAATTTAACTGTTTTCCTTGTCTCGTGATTGATTTATGCTACAGCTTTTGCGCCGAGAATCAAAGTAGGACGATCAGTTCAGCTTGACAGCATTTGTGATTTTGGCGCCGAATTAGATGCTCCGCAAAAGGTTTATTTTCGTTACATTGTTTTAATTTAGATGTCAAAAATTGTAACTATCCTCTAATTATCCCTCCTCTTCCCTCCGGTCAACTCTCCTGTTATTGCTTTATTTGAACTTGACGTTACTTGAGTTGAACTTTGCTTGCGGTGAAGTTGATTTTAGTTGAACATTATAGTTGTTTCAGTTGAACTTGTTGCTCCTTTTGTCCAATACTAGGAGGCAAAATAGGAGCAATGCTTACTTAAACTGTTTCTATAATCCTGCCCCTGCATGGCCCTTGAACTGGTCTAAGCTGTTGTCTCAGGGCCTAGATGTCCTAAGTTTGGACTCCATGTATGGCCTTAGTGGATGCACAGTACAGTAGCTTACGCATGATGTAAGGGCTAGGTCCTCGCAAAGGAGGACTCAGCCACCGAAATTTCCCCGTTATGTTAAAAAAGTTCAGTATTCATCCTCATTTGCAGTAAATTTCTTATTTTACTCCTTATATTTACAGTTAAGCGAAGAGCCAGCAGAAGCTAGCAAAACTGAGAATGATCATACCATAGCCTTAGAGGAAGCAAAGTGAGAATCTAGTCTCACCAATTTACAATTGGTAATTAATCGTTTGAAATAGAGCTGTACTAAATAGCTATATGTTTCTATTCTAGGCCACAACAGGAAATTATGGAGGTTGGTGACGGTGAGAGTCAGACGCTGTTGTTGTAGTTGTGGAAGATTTGAACAGAAAAGCTTCCATTGCCATCCCTGCTACTTCTAGCACAAACAACCTTGCAATTGATGGTACAAATATAGATTCATTCTTAATTTTGTTTGGAATTTAGGGTTTTTCGAAGTGTTTAATGACCTCGGTTGTATTGGCGACAGTTATTGAATATGAAACACCAAAAATAGATGGACCTTCGGTGGAGGAAGTAATGTGTAGTTTAAAGGATCAAAAGGCTGTGGATGATGTCACTCCAAAGCTTCAAAAAGTTCCTGCCAAAACGGTGGCACTGACCAGTTCAAAGAATCATACAACTCAGAAAGTAGCTGGTTCTACTAAGATATCTGCAATGAAACAACCATCTGCATTTAAGCCTCAGAATAAAACACCCTCCTTACAATCTAGGATGGCAACTACAATGAAGACCAATACGAGGTAGCATGAATTCACCTATGTAGAGGTATGTAGTCATTTTTATGAGCTTGGATGAAGATGTTTATTATGGGTGTAGGTGTCCTGGTAGTGTCACAGTGAGGAGGATGGCTGTTGATATTGCTCAAGAAAACCAAGCTATAAAGCGGCAAAAGCTTGATGATGGAAAAGCAAGACAGGTAGCTTTTTTTTTCATGGAAAAAGCTTTGGATTGTATTTCTCATCTATCAAAGTTATGTTGATCATAACAATTTTTACTAAATACGAAATGTAACGTTGTTTTTGCCAGATATTAAATGTAAAAACCCGAGTGTTGCTGCACAAATCCAAGCCTGAAGTAACTCATGGAGGTAGAGAGATATCTGGTTCTAATGCTAAAAGTTGCGGTGCCTCAGAGTTGGGAAAGGTTTGTTGTTACATGTCATTTAAATGCTTTGATGTATAATGAGGAAGGCCTGCTAACTTTTGCAGAATTCACCTATCTTTCTACATATAGGTTGTTGTACCATTTATTTCAGCAGCCGAGCTGGTCAAGAAGTTTGAATCCAGAACAAGAGAGATGCAGTTTCAGCCAAATAAATCACAATCGCATGTTAGTAATGCTCTTGCCTCCTGTAAATTTCAAACTTGATCTTATTATATGTCAATAATGCTCTTGCCTCCTGTAATTTATTTTGTTTTCTGTTAATCCCTTAGACAAGTATGCTTCGTACTTTCCAATATATTCACCTTAGTTAACAGCTCTTTGTAGTTTGTGCTAATACTAATTCTTCTCAGATCTTATTATAATGCAATTTCTTATGCAACCTATAGATTTCTCTGCAGATCGTTTCCTTCTTTCCTTTTATAACCGACAGCCATGGACTTGAATTGATACAGTAATATGAGATTTTTTCTGCTTTTTCTTGAATAAGGTTGTTAGCGCATTTGAGACTCAGAACATTAAACATAAGCTCAGGACGAATGTTGTTTTTTAATATATGTCTCAAGGTTGATCTGGACAAAATAATCAATCTACATATAAACATAAAATAAGGGCACCGAGATTTAGCATAATACGCAGGTCGAATAAAAGTTTTCTTGGTCCTGTATATGTTGCTGAATAAGTTGTTTAAAGGACATGTTGAGTTGCTATGGCTTACTGGTAACGAATTCAGAGTGAATTTTCAGAACTTTTTATGTGAACTTGTTAAACTGATAGTGGATATAAAAATTCATATCTTGCTTTCAAGAAACTGTAATACGAAGTCCTGCACACATCTTCATGAGACATTTAGATTTAGTGATTAGCTGCACTACTTTAGCAATTATCTTGATAAACAACAAACTAGCTTTTCATTAAGATTCACATTCTCAACTGGAGATTCTTGTTATGTAATTTCCAGTAGGGTTATAGGTTTTGTTATTACTTCTGAAAAGAACAAGTTCTGATTGAGACTTCCTTTTGATGCATGAATCTGTCCAGGAGGATACAGCTTCCATTATACAAAGAAGGCCTAAACTTACCTTGACAAGACCAAAGGATCCTGAACTTCAGACAGCGCACAGAGTAAGAGCCGTGAGGGTGAAAAGTTCAGCTGAATTAGAGGAGGAGAGGTTGGCGAAGATGCCAAAATTCAAAGCTAGACCAGTAAATAAAAAGGTTAACATTTAAAAAAAAATCCCTATTGAATGTGAAAATTCAGTGAAAATATAGCTGATATTTCCTTAACTTGCTAGATTCTGGAAGCACCTTCACTTCCTGCGCAACCTAGAAGTGTTCCACATCCACCTGAGTTTCAGGTTTGTTGCCCTTTCTAGTAGAATGATAAATTTTGATTTGCAGAAGAAATTCTTCATCTCGAACTAAGTACCTATCTATATATGTCAGGAATTTCATTTGAAGACTATGGAGAGAGCCAATCAGCATGCGGAACATGCTATGGAAAATTTATCAACTGTAACCTCTTCCGAGGTATTTTCAGCTTGCAGTTTCATCTGGAGACCCTTATATTAGTTTTACTTAGGTGAATTTGCTTTACTTTTATACAGCACAATGAAGTAAAGCCTCTTAAGCTTACTCAACCAAGACCTCCTCATCTCGAGACATCTTTACGAGCACGACCTCCTAGGTATATAAATTGTAATTTAGAACTTAAAATGATTTCAGATCTTTCCAGTTGATTACTTTCTAATTAATCTTTCTTAATAATAGGATAAAGAGTACAGAAGAACTAGAGAGGGAAGAACTCGAAAAAGCTCCGAAGTTCAAGGCCAGACCACTAAACAAAAAGGTTCTACTCTATATATACTATAGCTTCTTTAATAAGCTGTCATCCAAGTTATTTAGAAAGCATGTAATGTAACCATAAATAAACCTTTGCATGCAGATATTTGAGAGCAAAGGAGATCTTGGGCTTTTCTGTATCGAAAAAAGACAGGTTACTGTTCCTCAGGAATTCCACTTTGCCACAGATCAAAGGTTGGGCCCGCCAACGATAGTAGCAGATCTCTTTGATAAGGTGTGACTTCTTCCTTTTCGCAACAAATGTTGTAGGTATTCTTGCTTTTCCATAAAAATACATTCTTTGCTTTCAGCTTTCTCTGTACTCAGAGTCCTCAAATCATGAAAAGCAAGTAATCCCAAGAATTACTGCACCGAATCCTTTTCACCTACATACAGAGGTACATTTACTATTTTGTTTTACTAATCTTCCAGCATGACTTCTGACATGGACTTAAAACCAATCCTTCGTTAACTAATTTTAGGAACGAGGTGCTGTGAAGGAGAGACAGTTTGCGGAGCAGATAGCTCAAAAGCAATTGGAGGAGGAGAGGGCAAAAATACCTAAGGCTAATCCGTATCCATATACAACAGATTATCCAGATGTACGTACAATACCCACAAATCATTATATCCTGATTAATTTTAGCGTTCTGAAATCATCTTGAGCTTTATCCCAATTTTTTACTCCAATAGGTGCCACCAAAGCCTGCACCGAAACCGTGCACTAAGCCTGAGGGTTTTCAGTTGGAGAGTTTAGTCAGGCATGAAGAGGAAATGCGTAGGAAGCAAAACGAGATAAAAAGAATGGAGGAAGTGGTGGCACAAAGAAGAAGGTTTAAGGCTCAACCTATTTTGAAATGGTAAGGTTTGGATCTACATTGCAAGCATTTAAACCAAATACAGCTAGGGTATACTTAATGTAAGGTTAACTTCTGCAGTGACCCGATTCCACTTCCTCCAAAGGAAAGGAAACCTTTGATAGACGTTCAAGAGTTTGTACTTCATGTAGATGACAGGGCGGTTCACAGAGCAGAGTTCGATAAGAAGGTAAGCTCCAATTTCTTTCTTTAGTATTACGAAACTTAACTCGGGGTTCATGAGAAACAAATTTTTACAAGGAAAAAGATGATGCATGCATAACATGAATTACAAAATAAATCTTTCATGTTTTTACAGTAGATGACGCTTGGCATATTTAAATCGAGAGCTCCACTTTATGAGAAATTCCTACTATCTTAGACCGAATGCACATTAATGTTCTTCTAAATTATCTATTCATGCATAAATTATCTATTCGTCCAGTTTCTTAATGTTAGATCAGTGCTTAGCATGTAAGCACTAGTTGCACCAGTAAATGGAGAAACTAAAAGGAGGAGATCCAAGAAGCATGTTGCCTTACTTGGTGATGCACAGCAGTCATGTCCCGTGTCACGGCCTAGACATTTGTCCAAGGCAATGCCCATGCCCTTGTAGCACCTTGGACCTAGGCTAAGCCTGCCTAGGAGAATTCTGTAAAATTTCCTTGGAGTCGCCTTGGGCCTTCATCGAGGCAAGGACAAGCCCGCCTAACAGAATTATCTTGAAATTTCTTGATTGTTTAAGGCACAAACTAGGAATACTTTAGAGCCTTGATTATAGACATAGGATTAGGTTGATCTTAGCCGTGCATTGGTGTCTTAGCTTTCTATTTATGGAAGGGTCCTTTATTTGTAACTATTAGGACTGTAGAGCAAGCTATAAAGAGTTAAAAGGGTGCTCTTTTTAGTCTTGCGTTCCTTCTTCCATTCTCTTAGCTAGCGCTGAAGGAGTTTTTCTCGAGAGACAGGGCTTGGCAACAACTTGCATTCGCAAGAGGGTGTTGTCAAGTTGCAGCATGAGGTGCTAGGGAAAAGCATAACTTTGTGACACACTGACACCGGTTAGTTTTGATTATGTTAGTTATTTTCTATAAAATAGGAAAGACGAAGTACTTTCACTAAGTCAAAAAAATTGCATAGTGCAATCAATATTTAGCTATCAAGATTTATTCCGTGACTACGACATAGATACAAGATTTATACTGTTATACGTGCGATATAGTATGTAATACATTAAGTTCATATTATAATTTATTTCTACTGCAGATAAAGGAAAAAGAAGCCGTATACAAAAGATTGCGCGAAGAAAATGAAATGGCAAAGCAGGTATCCATCTGGATGTATGTATAATCAAATTTCCTTGGTATTGTATTCATCTTACATGTATTGTTTGTTTGTTTCATCAATCTAAGATGGAGGAAGAGAAAGCAGTGAAGCAGATGAGGAGAACAATGGTCCCTCATGCAAGGCCCATTCCTAAATTCGCCAATCCATTTCTTCCGCAAAAGTAAGCTTCTAACCGAAATTTTAGCTTAGTGACCTTTTAAACATAATTTGATAAAATTTCCATGAAAGTAAGCTTCTAACTGAAATTTGCTCAGTGATATTTTAAGTTAATTTGATAAAATTTCTGAATCGTTAGGTCGCAGAAGGAAGCCACCAAGGCGAAGTCGCCGGTTCTTCGCGTTAACCAACGAGCAGAGAGATGCCATGCATCTCAGATGAGATGATTGATGATAGTGCTGATGTATGTTCAAGACCGTTTGAACCGTTATCTGTTCTTTGTATGTAAATCTGAAAATACTAACAAGCGTTGTATCGAAATATAATTTCGATTCTAACAGAATG
This sequence comes from Xerophyta viscosa, assembly GCA_002076135.1. Classification (NCBI taxonomy): domain Eukaryota; kingdom Viridiplantae; phylum Streptophyta; class Magnoliopsida; order Pandanales; family Velloziaceae; genus Xerophyta; species Xerophyta viscosa. Next base: position 177,304 of record MJHO01000026.1, on the reverse strand, counting down.
ATTGATGTTTAGTTATTCCTGTCGGAAATATATGTTACCTATCGGAAATATATTCTTGTGGAGGAACTTTATTCGCATTGCCAGATAATCAAATATTGTTTGAACTTCACTGCGATTCATTTTTTTATGAAAAATGTGTTTAAAAATTATATTTACAGGTAAGAATATATTAATTAACAAATATAGTCAATAAAAATATATACATAGAAATATAATTAATGCACCCCTCGAATACATATAATTTATAAATACCCATACCACTCAAAAATAAGCTTAAAAAATCAGATTGATCCGAATATACCAGAAGGTCCCCACCACTCCGATACAAATTTCTTCCTGAGCACAGGAGACGGGTGAAACTCGTTGTCACACTAAAATATATAGCCCCAACAATAATTAGATTTTCTTAATGCAAAATCATGAAATTTCATACACATTTTTTTTATTTGTCATCATTTTTTTCGTTCCCCTTCATTCTGGAATTCAAGGACGGAAAAAAGTTAGGAAGAGAAATATTATTCATCGTGGGCACTAGATGGTCATGATTAAATCTGAACCGCATACTGTGTATCGGAATGTGTGAGAGATTAATATCACACAATCCAATGCACAAGATATGGTTCAAAATTGCATCACGTCTCTAGCAGGCCCTGATGACTATATCAGTGCTCAAAAGGAATTGTAATATACATATTCCTTCAGATATACATGGTAAGTAACAACACTTTGACACCACTTCGCAGATATAATCCTTAATTGCATGTACAGCAAGCATATTTGGATATTAACTTTATCTATCTGGACACAATAAAGATCACAAAGTGGCTGAAATGTAAAATCAATGAGCAGAAAAACTGGCAAAACGGGTCAAAACTCTTGATTCATTATCTTATGAAAGGATTCGCTCTTCCAAACTCTTAACTCTGTAGGTCGCAATTGAAGGAGACGTTCAACAGCAGCATCGGTTAGATACACATACGGGACCAAATAATTCGCGGCATTTACGACTTTGGAGCTTGGAGAGAAAGCCACTCGCGGGACCAAATAATTTTCTCACACCATATACGTCATGCCTACCTGAATCAGATTCGTGTGAGGAACCCTCAATGTTGCAATTCCTCTCCTGCAGTTCCTTCTCAAGAACGAATAGAAGTAATTTATCACTAGCTTCTTGATGAACCAGGAATCTTTCCGTGCTCGAATATCCCCATGACCGAGCAGATAAACGACACCTGACTCTTTCGCTCTGTGAATAAAAGAGAGTTCCCTTTCGAAGCCTTGACCGGCGTCAGACGTTGAATCATCGTGAACCTCCTTTAAGGAAGTACTTGCTTCGGAGCTTTGCCTCATAAGATCTGTGTAGTCTGCTAGCAAAGGAACACCAAGAGAATACATACTACCGTTCGGTGCCACGAGAATCCTTGTAGATGATTCATCTTCCCCGTCAGTGTCCCCATCCCCGTCACTTTCCAGGGAACGCTCTTGAGCTTCCCGTCGGATGAACTTCTCGAGGCTTTCGATAAGCAGCTGTTCAAATGTTTGATGATGCTCCCTGCGCGCATCTTTGTAGCCATATCTGCAATAATGCAACAAATGAATCAATTCCACGTATCCTTACTATTCCAAAGAAATAACAACCGTTCGGTCCCTTCCATGTGTAGAGGACTACAGGTTTACATATTCTTGTACAAGTTAATACTTGACTAAAACATGCACCTTTGAAAAAACTAAGCATCAACAAAGTGTATGATTGATTCTAAAACATGCACCTTTTATATCCTTAGTTTCTAAGACTCAGTTTGATGGAGAGGATATTTAGATGACAAATCTTGAGAGGCTTGTTAAATGAGAGTGGATCTTCTGGCAAAGAAATACAGGAGCAGGAGTACACATGCAACTAGGGTTGGAATTGGTTCTTTACCTACATTTTGTAATATCAAAAGAACTTAAAAGAAAAAATAAAAATTAGGAGAATTACACCTAGATTAAGTACTTCACCTACAAAGGTAGACCGATAATGCTAAATACCTTGAACATGGATGTCTATTTATTTGGAATTATTAAAAAAAGGGCGGACCCGTTAGCATGAAACCACTACCGTTTGGCATAGGCGTGGTTTTACCCGGGGAGGGGGAGGCAGGGATGCACGCACGCAGAGCGTGTTTCCAATCCAGGGCGCATGGAGGCACTCGTAGGATTCAAACCCCCGCTGGGGCACCGAGTGGGGAGAACCCCAACCGGTGAACCTCCGGAGCACCCCCAAGGAATAAGGCAGCTTCACTATCAAAACTAGACCAGGCAAATGCCTACCCCCGCGGGTGGGTGGGTACCTGTCCGTAACAAGCGGGTATGGGTAAAAAAAAATTGTCAAAAAAAAGGATGCGGGTAGCACCAACCCGTACCCTCAAAAATGTGGGTAAAACGGACGGGGTGCCCGCGGGTCCGCAAATACCCACATCCAAACTGTGATTTTAAGTTTATATTAGATATAATTCTATCACAGCCGTCCAAAGTTCACATAACTCCATCTAGCCATCCAATCCTAGGGTTCTTTTCTTCTCACTATTTATTCTCCAATACAACTGACGTCCTCCAGATCCAACTTCCAGTCTAATAATTGAGCCGTACAGCCGCAACCTCCTCACCTTTCATCAACACCTCACCTCCTTCCTCCCCACCAGACCTCCCTCCACCAACACCTGCCACAACGCCGCCTTGTCTCCCTCCACCAGCATCACCGCCTGGAATTCCACCCGTAACGCCACCTTCTCCCCCTCTGACACAGCGTTAACGACGCTCTCCAGCCTGGAAATGATCAGCAACAACGCATCTCTCTCTGTCTTTCTCTATCCATTAATTGTGTTGCCTCCTCCTTCGAGAACTATTATCACAGTCCTTTAAGTTGGCCAGTGATAAATTCATCTATAATTTATTATTTCACATTGTTATTCATCAGTTAATCGTGTTGGCTTCGTCTTCCACAAGTATTTATCCCCACCCTTCATGCCGCTACGGCGATCTGTCTTCAACAGGGGATCCGCGGGCGGGTACGGGTACTAAAATTCTAACCGTCTATATATATTTGACCCGTCGGCCAGGTACCCGTTGACCTGCGGGTGGGTCGGATTTACCCGACCCGTTTGCCAAGTCTAATCAAAACATATAGGCAAGCAAAAGTCTCATCACCTAATAGAAAGAAAATAATTAGGATCAATATAGGATCAAATTTTGACACAAGTACTAAATTTTAGATTGAAAAATTGCACTTTATCACAAGACCCACTTATTTTCCCCAATAGCTGGCATTGGACGTAAAGATGAAAGACGGAGAACGTAAACCAAGCCCTCGACCCAAAAATAATTGCATGTCATTGGTTATGCATTGGTGCAGGTCCGTATTGCTGAGCCAGTGTCAAACTTCGATAACCTCTCCAGTGAATGTTAGATGTGTTACTTCTTTCACCGAATCTACATAGGCCTTACGGTGTCATTGTTTCATTGTCAGCAGCCGGCAAATTACAATAACAACAAAGAAACCTCATTAGTATAGCAAATGGATTATGGGATCTATCTAGACCCTCATTCCATGCTGCCGGTCCCACAACTGCCTACTGCTGCATTTTCAACATATTTAAATGATAACTAAATTATCCATTTAGACCTCAAAAGATCCATCTCTGTCAGATTTCTTCTTCTACATAATTATCATACTGTGTTTACTGATATCTACATTACCATGTTTGACATTGTCACGGGGTCTGCAACTCCAAACATATCCAGTCTTCCCTCCTTATCACCCCCCTTCCTGATCCCACGTGTTTCCTTTTTTTTATATTTTAAAAAATGAATAAATAAATAGTAAAAAAGCCATCATGAGGACCATTATTGACAATGGACCTACAGCAGTCAGCAGATTCTAGGTACACCTTGAAAAGATGCAATGCCATTGGGCGACTTAACTGCTCTTAGCTTACCGTAAGCTAGAATTCCTTTTAGTTGTAAGAAATCAGTATTTATGCCCTCTTTATTCCCTTAAAATTACAAATACATCCCAAGTTTGTAGTGATATGCAAACACGACAAAGTGAAATGATCGACTTTTTTAAGTCGAGGATTTTAATTGGAAGTTGAAATAGAACCTACAGGATGTCCAACAAAGGGAAAATAACAAAGACGGAACAAGGTATAACTCAACAGCTACAATATCTTGGTCCTTCAAAGGGTTTCAATGGGGGAGCCAGAGGGGATCGTGAACTCTGGATTGGTAGCGATAGTGGAGGCGGAGGGGGCTGTGAGTTCCAGTTGGAGGGGATAGGGAGGCGGAGGGGGCTGTGAGTTCCGGTTGGAGACGATAGGGAGGTGGAGTGGGGAGCTCTGCATTGAAGGCGAAAGGGAAGACGGAGGGGGGCACCAGCTCCAGTCGATGGCGATGAGAGAGACGAAGCCCGCTGGCAGAGAAGAAGAAGAAATGAAACGTAATATAGAGAGAGAGAGAGAGAGAGAGAGAGAGAGAGAGAGAGAGAGAGAGAGATGAAATGGAACAGTTAAAAGAAATGGAGCGAAGCGTTTTCCTAAAGCACTTACGAGATGAGATCTAAACCATCAATTTCACTCAATTTAAGGTCACAGATGCAGCCAAGAGAAGCTATTCTCAGGTGGGTGGGAGTGTGTGCATGTGTGTGAGTAAACAAGATAGCGGTTAGCAAAAGCTAATTGAACCAATCTATCTGCATCTTCTGTTTAATTTATAACCCTAGTTCCAGAATTTGTCCAGATTACTTGAACTGCATAACAATTACATGTAATATAACAAATTAGTCCAAAAAGTGCTTCCTTAGATCACTCATCTCCTGCTTACATCTTGCATCTAGTCTCTCTATATCATGAATTTTGAGGAGCCTTCACAAACAGAATATAACAAGCTTGCATCTTAAATGTAATAAAGAACCAAAAATTGCAACCATGAATGACTAATCATCAGAATGCATGTGGCTAACTGTACTTCTAAATTCGTTGAACCTCTTAAGCATTGGTTAGTAGCCAAGATAAGTTAGGGTACATATCATGAATATTATCAAGGCATGCTCATGGAGACCAATGTTTCTTCAAAAAAGGAAAAAGAACAAAATAAACATGTACATATGAGTTCGCCATACCTAGCTATACAGCGAAACATGTGATAGCCTTTTGGGCAGACACGCCGGAAAAGAAATCTCTCATTCTGAGGCACCACGGGAACTGGTACGTATTTTATGCACACGAAAATGATCATAGAATGAATGGCTGGAAGAGTGGTCAGGAAATGACCAAATATAGCAGGGATTCCTTTAACCAATTCATTGTAAACAAGACCTATACCAGGAGCTCTAACAGTTCCAAGGTTGCAACCCAAATCCAACAACAAATCCATTGACAACTTTTGCTCGACTTCAGTTTCATATTTTAGCTTGCTTCCATAATTCCAAATGTACATTATCATAAACATGACTGCCGTGAACACCAATAAAACCCAGCTTCCATCCACAATGCCAGCCAAAACTGATGAGAAGAAAATCAGCTCTACACCCAGAAAGAAGATGAGAAAGAGTAGCACAAGAGCTATGTTGATTTGCCATATGAGAAGCATAATAACAGTGACTAGGATCGTTGTCATCATCATGACACCAAGCTCAGCAATGCCTGCATAAAGGATTGCTCATTAAGCAACAGAATCATAAAAGAATGACATAAAAGACAGAAGCATAGAGTAAGAAGGAGAAAATCAAAGGAGAAGAAATGGGACATCTTAATTCTATATTATTTCATTTCTTCTTTATGGTCTACTTAACGTTGCTCTGTTTAGGACTCATTTTATTCTGTACCTATATAGACCAAATAGTTCAAACACTGCTACGAGCATAATCATATACAAATCATGTTGCAAGCTTCTCTGTGGATTTATGTATGATAAGGTGTGTATGAAGATAGTGATATGCCTTGCTCAGAAAAGGCACGGCACCCACCAAAGAAAAACATATATATAAAATTACAAATTAATTTTGAATTTTTATTTTTGAAAAAGACTAATAAATATGTATCAGCATGGTCGGCGTGACATTATCGGAACACTCCACAGTGCCAGGATCTAAGCTTACTGAAACTCAGCTCGACTTTGCACTAAAATCCTTAGAAATAAGTAAGTAGAAGGCAAGCCTTTATCCATCATCAACACATCTTCTCCTGCCCTCCCGCCTCAACCCCATTCAAAGACAATTGATCAATCATTTATGTTTATTGGATTAGCCAATCATTGTACATGTAATGGTAAGATGTTGGATATGTAGATAAAATAGCAAACTGCATTCACAAGTTTAACCAAAGAAACCCAGAAGCTGAAGCTTATCAACTTTCATCTCACACAGATAATTTATAAAAAAGAGTTAATGATTTTGTAAAAGTCCTATATGCAGTAATGATTTCACAGGACAGAAAATTGTCAAACATACTATGATGTTACTAATATCTTCATTAACAAGTTAATATACAACCAGCTACACAGCCTTAGTATATTACTGGGTTGCATACATCTTACTACCCTCCCCAAACCCTGCTCGGGCGGAACTTACTACTGGGTCAGCCAGATAAAGTGGCAACAGTGACAAAATAAATAATTAGCAAGATTTCCAAATCAATGCCATAAAATAAAGAAATTTTTGAATTGGAGTAACGAGAAAGACACAATACCGTAAGCATTGCCAATCTCATTTATGCTTCCGAAACTGGCAACGAAGCCCAAGCAAAACACTAGCAGAAACCAGTTGATAACTGGAATATATATCTGACCCATGAACTTGCGAGATGTATGAATGATCTTGAGGCGAGGAAAACAACCAAGGGCAGTTGATTGCTTTATGCACGAAAATGTTGCTGTCGTCATTGCTCGACTGGCAATTAATGCAGCTACATTAGCTATTATGACTACTGGCCAGATAGCAGCAGCTGGTGACACAATTAAAAGAAGTCAAGTTTTCTAAACCAAATTATAGCAGTCAGTCTAAGAAATAAACTGCAAGGAGAAAAGAGACTAGAAAGAGAAAGGAAAAGAAACAAAAGAGAGAAATTTTTTAATCCTTCAAACTTACGCGGAATAGAAGAGAAAAAGACCTGCTCATATTGGCCTTGATTCTCTAAAAGGAAAGCTGCCTGGCCTAGATATCCCAGTAGAAGGCAAGGAAGAACCAGAAACATGAAGGTGAGCTGTGAAAGAAAGCAAATATTCATAAGAGCATGCAATGATAATAGAACTGAATTATTGGATGTACTAGCATACAGAGGAGTTGACGTAATATTTGTAAGGCGTGCAAAAATGGAACTGAATTTGAGGATTTAATTTACAGCATACAGCGAGAAGAGTTGACATACTTTTTGTTAATAGTAATTTACCTGGACAGATGTCACAGAGAAATAGCAAAGATCTGCAAACATTGCCTCAGAACCTGAAGAGCAGCCAGTTGTTACAATTTGAAGATATATTATACCAAACAGAAAGGCAAGTAAAGACTTAATTTCCACGAAATAAGTTGCATCAATTGTATATAAGATGCCAAAGTAGGTGCTACCATATTCACCATACCTGTGGCACACAGAATACAACCACCCAAAGACATCCAAGCCTGTGTTGGGTTGTTCTTAAAGTAATAGTAGATGTAAAGAGGGTTGAATGCCCTGAGAGCCGTACTGCCATATGTTATGAGGTTGTAGATTCCAATGCCTCCAAGAGAGCAAAACCATATGAACAAAGCAGGACCGACAGCAAGGCCAACTTTACTTGTTCCAAATCTCTGTACGCTGAACAATATGACCAGAAATGCGACGGAAATCATTACCACTTCACCTGCATCGAAGATTCAAAGGGACTGACTAAATAGATGATACCACCAACAGAAAATCAAGTTTTATTTATTTCATTAGTCCATTACAGGACAATAGTTCACACACACACACACACTTAAATAAATCTCTGCAAAACCTATACTCCAAGTTCTCAACTGTTATGTTAAGAACATACCCTGAAGAGATTTATTCATGGTGCTTTCTGTCAGCAACTTTCTACCAAAATACTCACCATTAGACTAGCTACTGTTCTAAAAAAAAAGCTATTCACCACATCATTTGTTTTAATTCTATCTTAGAAGAGAATGGCAATTTGGTGTTTAGTGTTTTGATTTAGTATCTTATCATGCGAAGATTACTTCTATAACAATTTCTTCTTTATTTTTGAAGAGAATCAACAATAATCTCTTTGATAACAAGCAAGCAGAAATATATGAATAATACGATGAGAACAATCAAGGATATATCAGTATTACCTTGGTTGACACTAGTTATCCCAACCTTGAAGCCATTAACCGCAGACATAACTGGCAATTGAGTTATAACAAAAAAATAAGGAAAAAAGTCAATACAGAAATGAAAGAATCTCTTCTTTTTAAAAAAAAAAAAAGAAAAAAAAAAGGAAATATTAGCCTTCATTATAGTTTTAGCACAAGAAGTGGATTAATTTAAACTTACCAGACATTGCTGGTGTAACAACTCCATCAGCTATAACCATTGAAGTACCAAATAATACCAGCATAAGGAGTAACTTCTTAAGCGTCAAAGATTTTTCAAGACGCTCCTTAATTTTAAGAGACCTCTCGAGCTCTGCTGATGGAACCTTAAGTCGGAAGCTTGATATACGAGCATCAGATGGTAACTGATTTGGAAGAAGACTAGCTTTTGCATTTCTACATATCAACGAATACAAAGCAAATGTACCCCCTAACATGATTATAGTTTGTGAAAGGAGAAGAAATTAGAATCCAGTGTTAAATAAGTTTAAGTTCTATATGATATGACTACGATCGTTAGCATACCTTCACCATCATCATTACCCCAAAGAACAATGAGGGTGTACTTCACTAGTGGTATCAGAATCAATGTGTACAAAACTAAAGACAGTGCTCCAAGGACGTCTTTCTTCCCTTGAATAGGATACTTGTTGAACATCACATCGAATGTATACAAGGGACTTATCCCAATATCCCCAAATACAACTCCAAGAGTCTGAAGAGTAAGTACAATAGCCCTGCCTAGTTTAAATTCCTGTAAATAAGTACGGAAACTACATAAGTAAATTGTTGAAGAAGCATACCAATACTAACGTTCAAACCAATTTAAAGGGAAAAAAAAAAATGTCTAAATGAATAAGCAGAGAGACCAACCAATTTATAACAACATCATAAACAAGCTTTTGTTCTATGTTTCCCACATTTATATGCAAACAATGCAGAAGCAAGCAAGAAACAAAGTAGAAAAAATCCTCATCATTGTCATGAACCCTCACTCAATAACTTCCTTTAGTATAATTAGCACATGTTAGAGGCATTGGCCAAGCTTGCACGAGAGAAAAGAAGATATGTGCTTTAGGAGTTTCACTTCTAAAGGAATATTGACCAAGTCGCATAATTGGTACAAAATTGTAACGAACTTAGGAGTTTGAACCTTGATAGTAGAAGATTATTATTAAAAGGTTCTTATCTTACAGTAGGAACTTGTCAGAGATTGACTGCATTAGGATTCTTGGAAGGCGTTATGTATTTGCATGCACATTTTTATTAAAATTGCAATGAGTCATTTTTTTAATCATATGGAGTTGTAATGGTACAATGCTCCCTCATGACAAGTCCAGGTAGCGAAAGGCGTTGCAACCATAAAACTAGGATGCAAGCTCTCTCCAAGGACAGTCTAGATGCAATACAGTCCCACTACTAAAAGTTAAAATAACGGTAAATGATTCTTGCATATGTCATGAATTGGAACTTTTGCTAAGATATTCCATGGTTTTATGGCCACAATATTCAGACGTGAGCATAATGATAAACATAGTTAGATTTATCTTGATCCAAAAATATATCTTTGGCATTGCAATTACAAGCATCACGACTTGAGCGACAATGAGAAAGTATTTTAGAAACTATAATTCACAAAAAACCATGTGATGTCATGCATAAATTGAAGTTGAACTAGCGGTGGACTAATGAAGAGCTTATTAGCCACTTCAACACATGTTTTTGCAGAAGATATTGACACAACTTTAATACCGCTAACCAAGTACCATCTTTGAAGCAATTGTACCGGTTAAACAAAGCAATACCTATGGAAACAACCAATCCAAAATATATTTAATCACATAAATCGTAATTCACTTACGTGGAAGGTCAACAACCAAATTTACTTGTTGGAAATAGAACGATGATCTGCTTAGCTAGCAAAGAGAGTTACGCAAATGCCCCAAAATTATTCTTACATAGATACGGAATACGCTTCTTGGAGAAGCAGCAACACCGGGAAGGTCCTTTCCTTCTAACAGGTCCAAGCTGGCCCCACCACCGGTTGATATGTGGCTCATAATAATTGCAACAACCAAATTTACTTGTGATTAATGCAACTCTAATAATTGCATTAATCACAGTTACAGCGGCAGTACCAACAATAGATGCCGCTCTAGTTGTAGGAACGTCTCACACAGTAGTAACATGAGCGATTATCCTAGTAGTCTATAGTGAGGAGGATAACAACATATGGACTTAGAAGTAGTTCTAATCTTCCAATCAAATCTCCTTGGCAAATACAGTCTAATTCAACAGAATAGGGGTGCCTAAATATCCAATTTCCTTGCACCATCAACAGCATAGCGAAGTCAAAAATTGTGATTTTTCGACAGAGCTATTACATATTCAAAAATACGTTAGTAATTACAATCAACCTTTACCTAATTGACAAACTACTTCAAGGAGTATTTCATTACTGTGCAACCCACAACAGAGAAAAATTGGAGTAAGGAAAAACATACTCCTCATATGCAAACTGAGGTGGTATTCCCAGCTTAGACCATAGCCACAACTCAAGGAACTTGCTGTCACCAACCTATTCCTCTCCATGATGATTATTCTAACTTGAATATGGTGGAACTCTTACTTAGGTTGTTAGGGAGATAGCAGGCCCACAGCAAACATCAACCTCGTTCTGTGTTTCCATAGGACATTCTGGAGCTAAAGGAAGGCATGTGGCAGATGGAGTTTGACAGTGAAAACAGTTTTGATTTGCCTAGATAAGGAACATTTTGTTCATGATGAAACTCTTAATTAGAGAGACAGTAGACCCAATACAAACAACAAGTTCACGTCTGCTTTTTCATAGAAGAATCTGGAGCCGAACAAAACCATGTGGCAGATGGAGTTTGACAGTTAAAAACAGTTTTGATTTTCCTACATAAAGAAAGTTTTGTTCATGAAGCGTATGTCGACTAGCGGAATGACCCGTGAATAAAAGCCACACGGGACATAGAGGCACAATCATCAATATTATCGGCATATTGCCCATGAGTGTGACATAATTTGCAAAATCTCAGCTTTGCTGGTAAGAAATGGTCAGATGGACTAGAAACCAGGATGAATGTCGCAAAACATTAAGTCATAACATTTTAGAGGAAGGCATGACATAAGGACTTACCAGTAGAAATAGGAAGGAACACTATCGTTTAATCAATACTATGCGTCTTCCTTTCTCACCAACCATGCCAAAAGAGATCCAAAATGCAGTGGAATGCCAAGAAACTACTCACTCTACCTACCTGCCAGATAGACTCGAATGAAGACACCTGTTATCACAGATTGATCTTAATCCTCAGCTTTTTCCCTCACATGTGCACCATGCTTTATCTATTTAAACCTGTAACGTAACTAAATCTATGATAAACACTCTTTGCTTCACTTGAACATGTCAAAGTCTTTGTCAATGAACATACATCTCATATACCTAACATCTAAAGTGGCAAGATCAATGAACTATTGTGATCCAAAGCATGCGCACCACAAACTCCAAAGTCAAATGTTATATATATATCCGAGCAACACAATAACAAAGGCACGATAAAATTAATATGAAACAGCTCACTTCATATTCGTGGCGGTGGGCGCCGGGAACCTCGAGCGCATCAACATCAAAAGAGTCAATCCGTGGGCCGGTGCGAATGAGGCGGTGCTCACCGCCGTCATCGTCGTCGGAGTCGAAGCTCATCCTCGAAGACGGCGACCGCTCGTCATCGCCGTCGAATTCAACGTCGTCGTCCTGCAAAACCCACCGCGACTCCGTCGAGTCTGATTTCTTAAGGGCCCCATTGTCCCTCCTCGAGTTCCCCTCCGCCATTGATCCAATTCACAAGGAAAATAGATCATCGACCTGTATTCAGGGCATCGTGTGATGGTGAAATCGAAAAGGAATCATCGGATTGAGACGGATCGTCGAAGAAGAAGACAGGAGCGTGCTGAAAGGGCGGAGGTTTGAGCTGGAACGCGTGCCGTGGCGAAGATTGGTTTGCCTGTAGAGTTCCGCAGGCCGGAACTGAATGGATCCAACATGGGCCGGTCCACTTGGTGCTTCTCTATATGAGATTATTATGGCCGAGAAACTTCACCCATAATCGATTTATCTTTTTGTGATTATGAGTAGAAGCTCTAACATAAGAATTTTACGTGTGTCTATATATATATATATTTATATATGTTAATCTCCACTCGACATGAGCACAGCTCGTTCCTGTCGACTCCGCAGCCATCGGATCGCGGCGATCCGATTGCTAAAACCAACCCGAACTCTTCCAAAACACGCGATCCGATGGCTGAAACCTACCCGAACTCTTCCAAAACACGTAGTGATCTCAGCTGTCGAATCGCCGCGATCCGACGGCTACGAAGTCGACAGAAGCAGGCAGAGCCCCTGTCAAGTGAAGATTAATATATATATATATATATATATATTCACAATGTTTTCACATGTGCAAACACAGCTTAGAAAAAAGAAATATTATTTTTAAGGATTAGTTTGATCCTTAAAAATTAAAAATTGATGTAATATTTTCTGCGTCAATCTAAAAATTTAATCATAAAAAACTTTAAAAAGGAGGTATTTTTTATGTGACCACTTTTTACTTTTTAAAATTATCACATAAAAATGCTCCTTCTCCAAATATTTAATATTAAAAATAATAAAAAGGAAATTTATTTGGACAATATCCTATCATGAATTCTTTATGATCAAAATAATCCTGCCAGAAAATCAATAATGATTTCTCGCGGCAATACTTCGTAGGAGATGATTTATACATCTCAAAATCGCGATCTTTTTTATCGTTAAGTAGAAACTTTAAGAATATATGACTGAGCTAGCTAGTTTAAAGGGTATTATGATAAATCCGGAGATCATTTCGATTCCGTTAGAACTTAGAATTCAAAATATCAATACATCGATCGATCAAAGAGATATTAAGCAACTAAAAAAAGGATTGATACGCTGCGATCTTTTCAATGAAACTTGCAGAGAGATCGATTTCCGAAATACTTTTTGGATCTTCCTCAATGTAACCCCGTAACGCGTGGGTGCAATCGAGGCATCTGCCCCAAATTTTCAGCCATTTAAAAAAAAAATTTAATATTTTTAAAGAATATTCTGTGACCTTGTATTTATATGTTAGCAGGTGTGCCTTTACATTTAAACAAAATTATTGTAGTCGGAGATACTACTAATAAGAGGGGGCTTTTAGACTACAATATTTGCTCGTATTTGAAGTGATAATTCTCAAAGGAACATGAGTCAATATTACCAGTAAATTTATCTTTTATGACGGTCGTAGAAAGTGAGACGGTAACACAATTTTTTGCGATAATCTTAAAAAAAAAATTATAGTCCTAGGTCTGGCGGATGATATAGGCAATGCCATTCTATATGCTTATAAAAATCACATATACACAATCTGAGCTACTTAAGATCTCAGACCATGCTGACAAGGTATTTGGAATATGAACCGATATTTCCTAAAAAAAAGTCTCATCTTAGACATGGTTAGATAAATCCTACTCTCTACAACGGTGCTCAGGCGGAACTTATCACTGCGTTGTTATTATTATACGTACAAAATGAAACTTATTAGGGCAATTCCATTCAAGCTACTATTTTTATAGACGTTACCCCTTCGCGCTACGTTTATCTCCCTCGGGGAGATCAGTACTTACCGTCTCACCTTTGCAAATTCACTGTCGTCTATGTCACCCTTCCTTGGAAAAAATGAAGAATTTTTCTCCTAATTGCAGTCATCATGACCATGCCAATGTCGATCAGTTGGTATTTTTGCATTTTCGAGTGAATTTGCATACGATTCCGATGTCAAGTTTTATGTTGGAGACTATTCGTTTACTTGAGGCAGTAGCACCTAGCATCGAAGATTATCTACAGGGTCAGGTAATCAATATGGAAGGAAAGAGGGCGGGCCGGCTGGTCAGAGCCTTGGAAAATATGTTCTTCTTTCAAAGCCTTTTGCCAAGTGGAGTGAGGAGCTATCTATAAGGCTAAGGTCAAGAAAACAGATGCCTAAGGGAGGCAGAAACTCGTCCCACGTACGGTTCGGAGACCAAGCCCCACCCTAGCAATAATGGTGCGGGTCGTCATTGGCGCCGAATTCATCCTCTCCCTTTGTTGACAGCTAAATTGCTTAGCCAAGGGCTATTTTTGCCGATGCATCACTCTCAAATGTACTAGTACTAGCAGGCACCAGCAACTCAAAAAATCTCTTTTCATGGAGAATTCAGACCCTGGCTCATTTCAATTATTAGGCACTTAAACTAAGAGACCGTTTATTTCGGATGGTAAAGTAGGAATTGACAAATGGGTGAGAAGCAAAAGGTGGATAATAAGTGAGAAGTGAATGTGCAGTAGGTGAGAAGTGAGAACTGAACTGGAAAAAAAAAGCGGATGAATAATAGATAAGAAGTGAGAACTTGATGATAAGTGAGACGTGAATATGATGTGGAAGTGATGGATGAGAAATAAGAAATTGATTATATATATAATAAGAAATGGATATATATATATATATATATATATATATTAATTATATATATATATATATATATATATATATATATATATATATATATATATATATAATCCATTAGAGGTGCGACGTGGATATGATGTGGAAGTGATAGATGAGAAATCAGGAATTGATTATATATATATATAATTTTAATTGTGTATAAATAAATAAATATTAGTTAAAATAATTTATTTTATTTAATGAGTTATTATCTATATTTACATAATTTATTTTATATAAATTATTATTATTGCTGTATATAAATAATAAATGTTTTAAAATTTATTATATAAATAATTATTTATGTAGATAACTATCCAATATATAAATATCTCTTTTATAACATTTATATACATAAAAAATTTATTTTATTACAATAACTTTTATCGTACCCACTCGTATTAAAATATCTACTAATGAGTATTAATACTAGTTAACTATCACCGGTTCACTTCCTGCTCAAAAACTGTAAAGTCAACAAAAAAAAAGTTGAACTAAAACAGAGATACGGAGGAATTAGCGAAATTGAGTACTCATCCACTTTCACACGCATTAAACACAATAAGTAACTTCTCACACCCACTAGTTTCAGTCCAAGTAAATAGCAAACTAAATTTTGTCCACTTCTTAAAACAAAGTACACAGATAAAATAGGATCCCACTTTCCAATTCCTCTTCGTTGAACTCTGAAACGAAGTAAACAGTGAAAAACATATTCACCACTTCTAAGAGCGAAATAAACAGAAAAGTGAGATCTCACTCTCTAGTTTACCGGTTCCATGTGAAATAAACAACCTCTAAGTGCATATGAATAGCCACAAGTATCCAGATGCTATTTCTTGTGGACTTAACATATATATAGATATATATATATATATATATTATATATATATATATATATATATATATAATATATATTATATATATATATATATATATATCCCTTTAAAGCTAATAATGTGACACAACCACTAGATAGATATAGTGGTGATTAAGTTTTCACCTTGTGAAGAAAATATATTTGCAATACATACTATACTGACAGAACACTTGAATTAATTCAGTGCAGTGACAGAAGAGAGAGAGCATGCTTGACAGAGTGCTTATCTGATCTGGAAATGCTTATAGCTTGGATTTCCAGGTAGACTTATTGGCGTGCTTCCGCCTGGGCTTGCTTGCAAGCAGCGGTTCAGGCCTTCTCCTTGAGATTCAGAAGAAACTTTCCGTCTACGCTCGTTGTGGCCAGCCAAACGTCTACGACAGCTTCTCTTAGTATCATCAAACTCCGTTAGCTCATGAAACCTATACAGCACATATTCGGACAAAAACAAAACAAATTATACGTACAAAGATGCGAATCCAAGCCATTCTTGCATCATGTCCATGGTATATGCATAAGGAAAAAAACAATATTAAATACTGTTTTTGCTACTTGAATCCTATTTCATAAAAAATCAATAAACTAAAAGCTAAATAGTAACTCAAATTCATGTGCATCTCCCCAATACCTGCAAACAAGTTCTTCTTTATCTGATAGAAGTGCGGCAAGAAAATATCTTCTCACAACCATGTCCATTAACTACATTTCACACAGGTTTCTCCCCCCCCCCCCCCCAAAAAAAAAAAGAAAGGAATTTCGGTAAATTCTATTAAATAAATAAATATTACCTATCGATAATACTAAATGTTAGTCCTCACTTGACTGACAGCCTCGATTGTAAAGTAGATCCAATTTGACCTGTGTTCATCCTACAGTTCCATATTAGTAGCAGCAGTGGCACTAATATAGGCGATAAGATGATAAGATTAATGAACTGTCAGAATGACCCACTGGTTGGTGTTTGAGAAGAAAGCTAGTGATTCCTAACTTAGATTAGCAGTTTTCTAATGCATAAAAGTTACTACACATTTACACCATTATCGAGGAGGTGGCTGGATGTCGCGATAGTAGGATTGGCCTCAGGAAGCCTATCTACTCCAGGTTTGACTCTAGGTTCGACTCCCAGCGCCGCCAGTTGCGTATAAAATATATTGCGCTGACGGATACGCGCTCGTGCACCCCCTCGTATACGAGGAGGCACTCCCAGAGTGAGAGTTTCCTCTTGGGGAAGTAAGTGGTAGCTTTATGCGAACAAAGTCCTAACTCCAATTAGTACATGAGGCACTAAAAATCAGTTTACACCGTTATCGATTGCAAAATAAGTAAAATTCAAAAGCAAGCAGATAATGATAACCTGGACAAGCAAACATTGCTACATTCATTTTATAGGTCCAGCAAGAATGAACTGATATTAGCAGAGTTTTGGTAAACTCAAAACCTTACATATACCAACCGTGCCGATGGTGCTCTTTGATCGTGCCGGTATACATTTATTTCTCATCTTTCAAAACTAAAATTAAGAAGTACAAAATTAATTAAAACTTCAAAGATAAAAATTTTCGGCATGTACCGTGCCGGTTCATACCGTGCCAATAACCACTGTAACAAGCATTTGCTGCCGGCATGTGTCAACCGGCACGTAAAACCATGGAAT
Organism: Xerophyta viscosa; assembly: GCA_002076135.1. NCBI lineage: Eukaryota > Viridiplantae > Streptophyta > Magnoliopsida > Pandanales > Velloziaceae > Xerophyta > Xerophyta viscosa. Next base: position 159,821 of record MJHO01000026.1, on the reverse strand, counting down.
GAACTAAGACTAACAGAGACAAACCCATACAGGGCTTTCATCCTACTTTGTAAGAGAGTAAAATGTGTTAATTATCAGTCAGTTTTTCAGTGATCGACACCAAACACAAGTCAAGCGAATAGACTAGCATAAAGGAGATGAATTCAGCAAAATCGTTGAAGATGAAAGAACGTCTAAGCTGCTCGGCGAGGCATCAGCATTCAGCTGCATACAGATCTTAAAATTAAATTAGAAAGAAAGAAGAGCATGTAATGAATATCGGAATATCTATCAAACCTGCTGCATTGCTGGCAGAAACGCTGGCGGAGGCCGGCAACAGTAACCACAGGGGCCTTGGAATGCGCCTCGCAAACCTTGTGGCGGCGGTGGTAGCGCTTCGCTGTGTTGAGATCTGCCGCGCACTTCTCCGCCTGGCAGCTCGGCTGCGTTACCCCTCCTCCTCCTCCGGCGCCGCCGCCGCCGCCGGCCCCCTTCCTGCTCCCACCGCCAGCAACGGCAGCAGTAGAGACTGAGGAGGAGGAAGAAGAGGAACAATTGTAAGGTCTCTTCCTCTTCTCGTCTTCCTCAGCTCCAGTAACAGCGACGGTTAGTTCATCTTCGTCGTCGTCATAGGCGGCGGCATGCTTGACCGCTTTTCCCTTGCTAGTTCGCTTGGGCTCCGGCGGCCGGCTGTCCATGGGAGCAGGAAGAGGAGGAAGATTGGGGGATCGGAATAAATTAAAAAAAAATAATTAAAAAAATTAAAGAGGAGAAATAGGAGAAGAAGAAGAGCAAAGTGGAGGAGATGAGGACCACATGAACCACCACCACCACATTTTCTGGGCCTCCATCGCACGGACATCCGCAGTAAGATAGCTCTGACCTCGTACTCTCTCGGTAGCCAAGCCAACCGGTAACAGTGTACGCTGGTAAAGTAACTTCTTCGCTAACAATTTACCCCGGCGGGAAGGGTAAAACTGTAAATTTAAAAATCGTAAGGGGTAATTTTGCAGTATCCGTTTCAAAATTTATCAAATCAATAAAATACAGTTATTTGCCTTTCCACAATAATTGTGTTATTGTTATATTATTATTTTAAGTGAGAGCATTATGGGTTAAGGTATTGTTTATGAGCGGATCGGTGTTTAAGTGTCGTGGCAGATCCAACTCATTTCGGTAGTAAGTATAAGAGTTAGGTGCTGATCGCCCTGAGTCGGCTGTTTAAATATGCAAAGTCCAGTTATTTCAGAATTAGAACGTCGTAAAAATACATACTACAAGGAGAAACAACGTAGAACATTAGCTCGTAGGTATGCCAAAGTTTATCGATGCTCGTCTATCTCTTGTGCTGTGCTCAGACTCCGGCGATCCTTTGATTTTGTTGTCTCGGATGTTGGCTGTTAAAGTCGTGGTCACCCAAGCACTTTTCCAATTTATTTAGGTTTCGTTATCGATTGATCAAGAAGGCGCTCACCCTTTGGACTCAACAGGCACACACACATATATATATATATATATTATATATATATATATATATATATATATATATATATATTAGCCCTATAATTGACTCTTGGATATGGAAGCTTGACATATTAGCAAAGTCATAATATGCTAGCAATTGATATTAATAAAAATTTCTTGTAAATTATTAAGCATATTAACTAATTTTTTAGCAGAGTTCAAGTAATTTGATCCAACAGTATGTCTACTAATCTACTTGTTCTGCTATGTTCTTGTGATCAAGAACCTTAATAGACAAAGGATACTACTTATTCTCTTCCTAATAGAAAGTTACGTAATACGGCTGCTTACTTCCTCCTTCTTGAGTCGTCAGGTCGTAAGATTACGAGACAGGGATTTATAAAATATGCTCTGATGGTCCAACAATTAAGTTAGAATATAAAGTCGCATAATAGTTCGGGCAAATATTTTGTGGAGCCCTTGTTAAGAAATATCTCTGCTTTTCACTCCTGTTACGTGGGATGGGTGAGATTTGAGATTGGTGAAGAAGCTTTATTCATCTTTTTAGATCAGAATGCCAACAAAGAAGGTAGTAGTCTTATTGTGCAAAGATATAGAGCAGTGTCCAATCTTGCAAAAATTTCTAAAAAGGTGTTGGTTGGTTAGTTGGCTTTAGTTAATAGTTGGTGGACTTTTGTTGTTTTTTCTTTTTCTTTTAATTAAAAAATATATGGTGAAAAATGAGGTGCGGTTGGTTTAAAAGATGAGACAGCGAGAAAGCGACGGCAGGAGAGAGAGAGAGAGAGAGAGAGAGAGAGAGGCTCAATTATTAATTTTCTGGTACACGAGGGAGGTAAAAAGGCACTTCTCGAACTTGGTATCCGTGTTTAATGGGTTATTTATATATTAACCCATATTTTAGGACAGTAAAATTAGTTCCTAAAAAAATTATATATTTATATGATGATGTGTTAAATTTTTTAACGGATAATTGCTCTGCAATCTTTTCATATTATTTCAACGTTATTTAAATCCTCTCAAAAAAATTTTTTGCACTTTAATCCCTTTGACACTTTCCGATGGATTTTTAACACCTTCCGATAAATTTTTGACACCTCCGACGTGCATCCAACACTTTACATTTGAGATCTTTTAGTAAATTTTTGATATCCTCGTGTTAATTTTTAACACCCTCCTAATAAAAAATAACACTTTGACATCTTTCTGATAACTTTTAACATTTTCTTGATAACTTTTGACATCCTCCACAGAATAAAATTATATAATAGCAAATTTTATATTTGTTTAGTTTTTTATTAAAATAATTATTGTTAGACTCAAATTTATTAAGATTTAAAAGTTTTTAAATATTTATAAAAATATTTTAAATATATTTATAATTAGTCTAAATTTATTTTTTCGTATCTTAAGACTTAAGTTTGGTTGAAAATTTTACATATTAGTTAAAAATTACGCAGGCAGTTAACTGATTTATAAATATTTAAGTATAAATTGTCTTTGAAATTAATTAAATCTTGAATATAAAGGACTGATAGGTAATATTGAAAAAGAAAAAAAGCAGCGCACTTGGTGGGCTGATGGTGGGGACCACAGTTAAGGGCCCGGAAGATGAACGAGAAGTCGACACGCGTCAACGTGCTGTGTGCGAATCGGGTGGGTCTTTACTGTTTGCACGTCCTCTTTGGAATCTCTGCATCTAATTTCTAGTACTGTTTGTTTGCTATGATGCTGGAGTGTCTGTGCTGAATGAGAAACACGGGGGTCTATTTTGGAATATCTCAAAAATTCATATTTTTCAAAGTTAGTATAAATTACCCCATATTTTTTTTTCAACTTTTTAAACAATTTTTGGTAGAAAATTAAAAAAAAATGTTCTGATAGTTAATTTAACGTTCCACACAGCTAATTTAATATTGATAACACTTATATAGTAGCTTCCGGCAGGAATACTTCGAACTTCGAACGAATAATTTTAGTGAGTCCGTAAGCTAATTGAGTGTTCAGATAAGTTTTAAAAATATTTCGAATGAACAAAAAAATATTCAAAAAAAATAATTTAGTATATCATTTAAAAAGACTGATTTGTTTAAGTTTTACTATGCTAGAATATTTTTATAAAACCCCCTTTTTTGGGGTAAATGATAAATCAACAATTATGTTTTAAAATCATTCCCTAATTTCGTACCATCATCTAAAAAAAATCTCTATTTTTTTTTCTAAAATTTAAAAAATATTTTTTTTTCTAAAATTACTAAGACCAAAACATATATGTATAAATATTTTTAAAAAATTTTAACTATGATGTACTCTATAACTTGTATTGACTTTTCTAACAGGGTCCCAAATTCATTTCGCGAACCTGTATCTTGGGGGAGAGCCTGGCTTGCCACAAACTACATAGGAAAAAAAAGACAATTTAACGTAGCTCTTCCTATAGGGAGAGCACGGCTTCCAACCGCGGCGGGGTGCTCCCTACGGGAGAGCACGGCTTCCAACAGTGGTGGGTGTGCTCGCAAGTGACCGCTCGCACCACACGGTCCACCGGAGGGGGTACATAAAATACATCAAACAAAAGTGTTAATAACAAACAAATAGAAACTTGCATGAGAGCACATCAAATGAAAGGCGGTGGGTATGCTCGCAAGCGATTGCTAGCACCACCCGGTCCGCCCGGGGAGAACATAAATACATCAAAAGTGTTTGATGTAACAAATAGAAGCTTGCAAGAGAGCACATCAATGCCTAAAATCTTATGCTCTTTCTCGTGTAGTAAAATTCAGTAAACTGTTAATGCATTGTGCCATTGAAGTCCCTGTCAGGCACCCTATACTACGATTACCTCGTTTTTGCATGGCTCTTCGCAACAAAAACGAAAAAAAAAAAAAAAAAAGAAGATAAATTCCTACTTTTTAATGCTATGCTTCTGAAGCGGGTGGGGTATCTTCGTCCGCTGGTGCGCTGCCTGACGGTTCTCCGGGAGTATTGGCACTGGGACCTGGATACTTGTATTTCCTAAATACCCTATCTTTGTTTTTGCTCCACCAATCTTCGGCTTGTTGCTCCGCAAACCTTCTCTTGCTGTAGATGAAACAAAAATCTGTCAGATGAAGCAAACAACAACAACATCATCCCAGTCATGAATCCCGCCGCGGCGGAGTCTGAAAGGAACACGTTTGCAGCCATATCCTTGTTTCCATAGGATAGATGTCAAATGAAGCATATCGAATAATGTAACACGTAGGAATTGACGCTAAACCTAAGAACTCTAGTGCTATTCACAACTCTGCATGAACAACATAGCCAAGCAAATTCTTATCGAGATGGAGTATCACAGAGCTCAGAACTGATAACGTTACTAACCTTGTAAATAAAATTGCTATAGAACAACATAGCCAAGCAGATTCTTATCTAATCATAATACTAACATGTATATGGTCATAGTATATTAGTTTGCTTGAAAGCATACAACATAAATTTTCAATGTAAGCTCGTTCGCCTTATTATTTGGTCACATGGTGTCATACTTGTTGCCACACCCAGGTCTATAAAAAGAAACTAATAAAGATTGAAAATTGATGGTAAAGTCTAGAATGTACATAAATTTTATAGAACTTTAGGTTATTTATTTGCAACTACACGATAGAATGTACATAAATTTTAGCAGTATGGAGTTCAACTTCAAAGCAAACACAGTTCAAGTTTAAGAAGCATAAAATTACAACTTCAGGCAAAATAAGGTGTTTGATTTCAAGCATACAAAGTTCAACTTCGAGCAGCAGAAAGTTTAACTTCAAAGCAGTGCAAAGGTGAAGACAGTTCAATTTTCCTGTTCTTTACTCTAAGTGCGTACCAGACGTTAAGCTAGCTCTCCTAAAAAGAAGAGGGTGCAAAAGATGATAAAGCTGGTTATTTAATAGGACACCTATGTAGAGTAAGGGGGGGGGGGGGGGGGGGGGGGGGGGGGGGGGGGGGGGGGGGACCTGGCAGAGTGGTAAAAACTATTGCCTTGCCACCTGATACAAAAGCAGGGTATGGTGGCATACATTAGGTAAGAAATTGCCCGCCCCTTTCCAGAAGCTTGTGCCTACACGCGTAGGAGCTCATGTAACCCTCTTTATGTAGACTAAGATGACAAGAGAAAATTGCAAGTGAGAAAGCAACATAATCGACAATGAGAAGCTTTCATTGTCTATTGATGAAGAAATTTTTAGTGGCTTGCTAGATAATAAGCAACGCAATGTACACGAATTGCCAAGCTATATGTAAATGAAATGAAAGCCTTTCTTTACGCAAAGGTTATCATGTCTCAAGTGAAAATACTTCGAGTCTGATGTTTAGGCGACTTGCTTGTACATGTATTACAAGTAACTACGAATAACAAGCTTGGAGTAGCATTTCTACAGGATGTTATTCATTAAAACAGAAGATAAGAACTAATTATTGAACTTAAAACACCTTTATATAAGACTACATTTTAGTGTGCAAGACTGACTTCAACTCCATGAGGTAGTTTTAAAGCTACTTGCAGCTCGAATAAGAAATGCATAACTAGGTCAAGGCTTGATTCAGTTACTATAACTAAACATGAGACAAGGTTGGTCACTTTTGGTAAAACCACTCCTCTCCATGCCCCCAAGGAAAATAATTACCTAATGACTGCACCAAAAAGCATTGTGCCTTCTTTTCAAGTTAGAGCATACCTGAACATGACCCGCTTGAACAGTTTGGTACCATTTTGAAGACGAACATATGTGATGTATACTCCTGGCTCAAATTGTTCCTGCTCCACTGTCCCTTCTTCGCTGCCAGGTTTTGTTGTAGGAAACTTGGGTGATTTTGTGCCATTTTCTGCACCATGGTGATACATACTACCCCTTGTATCAATGAGGGATGACGTATTATTTTCTTGAATGCCTCCTTCAGAAACATGTTGTAGTGTATCTAACTCAGCATTCTGCACCCTTTGCTCATGAGCATCTCCAGCTGCTTCACTTATTAAGTGTGAATCGTGTTCTAATGGTTCAACCATCCTGGAGGATGATGACTCTGGAGACCACCTCCCACAACTTTTTAAATATGATTCTGTTTGAGCATGCATAGACTTTATGCTATCAACCATTTCAGGAGGAAGCTTCTCCGTCATTTCCATCAGCTTCATAAAAAGGTGAAGCAGCAGGGAAAGAAAATTAATTTAGGAGAAAATAATAAATCTTAAAGTTTGCTTAATGTGCGTTTTTTACCTGAGCGTCAATCGACTTAATAATTCCGACTGCAGCAGTACACTTCTGAGATTCTTCAGTAGCACGAGATGCAGCCTTTTCAGCCTTTTCTTCTGCTTTCTGAAGCACGACATCTTGAATCTCACACCTCTGTTTAAGATTCTTAACCTGGAAATCAAATGATAACCAGCACAGGAGATTAAAGGTATGATCTTCAAATACTACGATGAAAGATAAACATAAGTGATCAAGAACGAAGGTAATTCGTCTTCTACCTGGTTTTGTAACTTTACAACTTCTTGGTTTAGAGCTTCAATAATATTTTTCGTAAATACTGGAGTCGTGGAGCGTGGAGGGCTTGGCTGCTTCCTTGCATATGGTGATGTAGGCCTTGAACTGGTTGCAGGCGACGGTGTGGATGTAACAATTGGCTTTAAAGCTGTTTGAAGTGCACTTAGCGAGCTTGGAAAAGCAATATCTTTCAACTGCAATAGTGATGGAACTTGCGAATTACGCGCTAGAGATAATGAATCTGTTTTCAGTTCATTTTTGGGTAATTTTGCATATAGATGCTTTGAAGGATCTGTAAGAGGTGAAAGGAGCACCCTTGAAGATCTCGGTTCTATCCTTTCTGACCTCTCCCTGGTATCTACCGAACGGCGTGGGATAACATGTTTCCTAAGAGAAGAAGATGCATTACCAGCTTCTGCAGCTTTAAGTTTGGAGTAGCAGGAATCACATACTCGGTGAGGCCTGCCCGGAGTCGGTGCTAGCGCGGCCTTCAAAACCTTTCTAGAACTGCAAGCATGACAGTGAACCAACCCACAGTTGTAGCAGTTGTGCCTCTTTCTAGTGAATCCAAATGCTTGTCTACATCCCGAGCAAACCGATTGGTCTGCACCTGAGACCCACTTATGGATGCATATGCATGCGGTCAAACTCGAGCCGCAAGATATACTTTTGACATGCCTATCTTTCAAAGCTTCAACAAGTGTCGGCGTTCTTCTGTCCTCAGTATCACCATGACCCAGTCTACCATTAGCACCTTTTCCCCAAGTATAAACTTCAGTACGAGATGTTAATACAGCAACATGGGAAGCTCCACATGCAATCTCCTCAACTAATTCACCGACCAATCTATCTTGGACCAAGCATGGAATTTTACCATCGGATTGTGGATTTCCTAGCTGCCCGTGCACCGTACTTCCCATTGTAAAAACATGTCCACTTGTGGTGAGTCCTACAGTGATACTATGTCCACACGCCAACTGATGAAAATTGTAATCAATTAGTGATGGAACACACGTAGGAAGCAGTCTTGCTTCTTTGTCCCCGTGACCGAGGCGATATTTATCTCCATCACCCCATGTAAATAGCTTTCTTGATGTGACATTAGCTCCTGCTTGTCCGATAACTTCAACGATCGCTGCAGTATGCCACACACCACATGCAACCTTAATGGTCCTTAATCCACTCAAAGACTGGACTTCCTTGGGAAAAGTTACACTCTCTCGATCACCATGGCCAAGCGCGCCGAACATTCCATCGCCAAAAGTGTATATTTTTCCATTCAAAGTGACTAGTGCTGAATGCCGTGCACCGCATGCTACAGATAGAACTTGGAGACCTTCTAGAGGGCCCGAAACTCGTTTGGGTATCCAATGGCTGACATCAGTTCCGTGTCCAAGAAGTCCCAGGTTATTGCTTCCATCTCCCCAAGTGAATAAGTCACCGGCGGTTGATACAGCACAAGTATGATACTCACCGCACGCAATATAATCCATGCTTGATACAGCCAAAGATTCCACAACTTGGGGTCGGGCAACATTAATATCACTTCCATGTCCAAGTTGGCCTCCACATTCCTCCCCCCACGTAAATATTTCTCCCTGACGTGTTAGAAGAGCAGCATGCTTAACACCACAAGCTATTTGCTGAACGTCTAAGACTACATTTGATTCTAAGGGTTTAGGAAGTAAAACATCTGCTTTTGAGAATGCAGAGTTTGTAGAGCCATTTAGTGCAAACCCATCAGACCATAACTCTCCCCAAACATAAACATCACCGAGAGATTCAATATCATCAGGTCCAGACCCTTGACTTGACGAACTAGGAGCACTAGAAATGCTAAGACGGCCAACATCTCCGCTGCTTGATCTTAGTTGCATATTTGCATGATCTGAAGCCACATCTGATCTTGTCAAATTCAAAGAAGGCCCTCGAGTATAATACTCGAGTAAGTTATTTGCGTTATAACCAGAGATACCTGATGTACTCTCTACTGCTGAACCATAAGAGCGAGCAGTGTGAACAGATTCACATCCTTCCTGATAAGAAAATCATATTTTAATGAAGTTGAGATTACAAAACATTTGAAACTTGATGTTAAGATAGGAAGAAATAAGTGTACGTATCGCCGCTAGTCCTTAATATTGAACAAATTAAACACAAAAATATTGAAAAGTGAAAACATTTAACACTGAACTTTGAAATCAATCACATCAAATCCTAAACTTGGTACTTGATATATGGTGTAAAATTCCAACAACCAAGTTTGTTGAGAATAGATGAAAATTGATCAGTTTTGTTGCATGAGACTTATGGTGCTTTACGCTTTATAATATCATTTTATTACCTTTACGTGATCAGTTAATTTTATAGGTGAATCAACGGATGAAAAGTACAAATTCAACAAGCCCTAAACAAGGTTTTACATTACTGATTTCATAGCTCATGTTTCAGTCTGTTACAAGGCCAAAGCTTAAGAAATAATGTGATATCTGCTCAGTAAATAATCGGGGTAGAAACTCATGGATGCAATATTATTTTCTGAGGAAGAAAAAAGAAACGAACGGAGCTACATTCATCAACTTTTAGCATGTTAAAAATTTTTAAAACATGGACAATAAAATCTAAACTTGTATTTGGTCTAAAAACCAAAAACAATAATGCTTCAACCTTTATCTAAACTTCCTACTACAACCAAGGCTTTCGGTGCCAAGCTCCAAATTTCGTTAAACTCAGACACACTATGTGCCAACCAACCCGATCGTGTCGTGCCAACCAACCCGATCGTGTCGTGCCAACCGTGTCATGCTGACCGTGCCAATGCACATTTACTTTTATTTCAAAAGTAAAAATTCAAAATTCAAAATTAATTTAAAATTTTGTGCACGTGTCGTGCTGATTGTACCGTGCCAATAACTGCAGGAAACTAGCACGTGCATCCTGGCTTAGGTCATGCCGATTGGCATGTAAAACCATACCTAGAACATAGAGGTTTAGGCACATGACCCTTAGCCATGAAACTCAAAATGCAACACAGAGCCATTTGAAGTGATTGAAGTATAGAAGCACCTAACATCACAAAAAGTGGTTCAATGGTACTCACTTCATTGAATAGCGCATCAGCCTGGCTATCTAATCTAGAATGCCTGCGGTTGTTAGTTGAGATGAGTGCCTTAAGGCCTGTAAACCATACCTCTGTCTCAGCTTGGTCTTTGCAAATCTACACAATAAGAGGTAGCAATAAGTTCATCCATGAAGTAGCATTGAGAAAGCATTCTTTTATTCATATCTACATGAATAAAACGCATATATACTTCATATATTTCTGGTCTTTTATTCACCCACATAAGTGTAATGTCAGTAAAAGCAGTAGTATTAACATCTACATGAAAAAGGCATATATACTTGAGTATGTTAATGGTGAAGTACCAGATCTAGAGATCGTTCACCGTTCTTATATATAAGAGAAAATGATAAATAATCTTTTTCTGGGCGCAGATATCTCCTAAAAACGACCTGCAAAAGCGCAAAACAATTTCACAAGTAAGAGCAAGATCTCAAAGGAGGTTGTTCAGGGCAGAGAGGATATTTCAAAGCAAACTTACAGTTCTCTGCCCAGGGATAATACGTATGACAGAAGCTAGGTTGAGAGTTCTTTCTTTTTTATGCGAAAACCAGATTAATGTGGTTTCATCCTGTCAATGTTTGTTGTAATATCAGAGCTCAGTAGATTGAAGTAATGCTAGCTAAAAGATTGACAAAAAATCACTTGCAAATGCTTAAAACTGAATAGAAAAACTAAGTAAAAGCATCTCGAAATTTCATTTTAGCAAATATCAGCAATATAAATGTAATTTTCAATGTCAAAATTAGGGCATTATGTTCATTGTATATTATGGATTTCCTTATGATAATAGGTAGATCAAGCTCACATAAAGCAGATCAATTGATTTTGAGCATCACATCTCAGTAAGACAGGATCGAAACTATATTAAATAAATAGGTTGCAAATCCAAGTTTAAGAATATATCCATGCCAACCGACTTCAGTCTTCAAGTGAATTATGTGCTAATTGGCCCTATTGTCAAGGAGATACACATCTAGCGTAACAATATCAAGAGAAGCATAATCTCCGAAATTAGTGCTAAAATTAACAAAGTTGGTAGCACAAACTGTACAAACCAAGTGATATAAAATCTTAGAGAAGCATTATTCCAACATGAAAAGCCATATGACTCACAGTAGAAAGTCGGAATGGACAGAGTTTAGGCTTTCCTTTCCGGCTATACTTGATCAATTGTGTGCCTTTCTTCAGTGCAAGAAGAGCCTTAAAATAGATATACAAAGTGAATCAGGATACATTATCCAAGCAAATAAATTCATAAAATTGTTAAACATGTCCCCTTATGTTTTGCATTATAATCCAGATAGACTAGTTTGAACAAAAGAAGAAACTATATAACTTCCAACTTCCTCTGTATATGGTAGACACGTTTATAGATCAACATGGTTTTGCTATTGGATAAAATGCATACGTAAAATGGGTAACGAAATGAAAGACAGAAAAAGTCAATTCCATCTACTGAGGCAGGGAAGACAGCAAATCTCTTTCATATACTTATAGCCATATCTAGCGTTGTTATACCACTATAATTTGCTTCATGTGGGGACTCTAAAGTACAAAACGATCTTGGAAAGGATAAGTACAAGAAAACAAATAGGAATTAGCCATACATTTGCTGCTAACAGATATTTCGCTAAGTTATCGCACTAAAACCCTCCAATATGATAACGAAAATCACCGATTGAAGTAGTTTTCTTGACTAAAGTGTTATCCAAGAAAAAACTACCGACAACAAGCCTACAACATCCCCAAGCTGCAACCATTTTAATTCACTAAAGATGTAAAAAGATATTTTAGTAATTTGTGATCAACAATGAGATCCCATCATGTCATTTAATTAATAATACAAACTCAAACTAGGAATATAACATCATGAACACGCATATCACGGATAGGATTGGCAACAACGTGAAGCTTTGGCCTTTTCTTTAGGTCCGTATGATCATAGGGATACGCCTATTGCACGATGCCTGTTTTCATAGCTTGTCTGTGACCTTATTTGTTTTGGATCGCTGCTTTGTGCAGAGAAGGGCCACTATTCCCCTTCGCTTTTTGAAAAAAAACCTTAATCTATCGATGGATTAATCTTTGGCACCACATGTGATTCTGTAGACGTGTGATTGGACGTTTTCATGGTCAAGTAATAAACTGGAATGTTGTTTATTTGATGTGTTCTAAGATTAGTAGTTCAAAGTTTTTGGACAAAATGTCGAGAAATGGGTAATGGACATAGGAAAGTTTAGCTCAAAAACTACATCTCTTGAACTATATTTAGTCCATTTGACACATTTCCTGCTAATTCATCGAAAAAATTTTAACTACATCAAAATGAATAATATTCTAGTTCATCACTTGACAACATAATTTCTCAAAACATCCAGTTGGGGGGTGGGGAGGCAAATATACAGCTGCTGCAAAGGAACAATAACCCGTGTTACCCTCCACGGAGTACAGAAGGGATAATCCCTCATCTTTTTTTTTTTGGTGTAATGGATCAAGAGCAGATTTAGGTCCTAAACTTATTTAGAAAATATCCATCTAGTTTTGTGAATAACCACAGCGAATGTAACTGATTTCTTAATTATACAATATAGCTTTTTATTTGTCTAAAATGTTTCTTTTCACAAGCCCTGTTTTTCCTATTTCTTTTAATTCGTAGAAACTATACAATTCATATGCCTAGCAGATGAAATTCATATGCGAAAAAAAAAAACAAAATAAGAAAGCCAGGAAGTTAAGAGAAAACCAGGAACAATGTATACGGTACTATGAACATGATAAAACATCAAGTAAGTCGCTCATAAATAAACCAAAAGTTAATTTAAAAAATGCAAAGGATGAGAACCTGCTGAACGTCACGGTCGGGAATGACATTATAAGCGGGATCTGCCATTCCATCTGAGACGCAAATCGGGGAGAAGCCGCGGGGGAATCATCAGGGTGGAAGGAGGCCGCTCGCCCCAGCGATCAATCCCCATTCGATCCCACCAACATCAAACCGATCCGCAATCCTTTCTCCTCCACCTCCAATCTTACTGCGAATTCTCCGTCTCTTATTCTAGTTTCCTGATCGATATCTATCGATCAAAACCAAAAAAAAATGAAAAATAGACGAATATAAGCGAATAGTCCTTCTTCTTGCGGTGCTTGCTCCTGTGACGTAGGAGAAAAAATAGATAGCACGACAAATTTTGTTGGCTCAATCTTTTTTTTAAAAAAAAAAAAGAAAATGTTTTTTATACGTCGAAACTCCCGCAAATGCCACGTGGCATTCCAAACGGTCGGCTGAGGGCTATTATTAAGCTGGACTTCTATTTTGAAGATGATAGATCGCGTGCTCAAACCTCGCCTCCTCCGACCGAAAGAAACGTTGTGCCACAGCAATCAAGATCTCAAAGAAAACAGAAATGCCATCTTCATCCGACTTATGATGTTGATGTAATTAAAAATACACATAATATAGAATATAGCATGTACTTTGATGCAGGGGTGAAAACGAGCCGAGCAGTTAGGATTCAAACTCGTTTAAGCTCGGATAAAGCTCGGGTCGAATTCGAGCTCGATAATTAAATAAGCCGAGCTGAGGATCGTGTTACTCGGCTCGTTAGACTCGCGAGCCTAAACGAGCTCTCTTTTTTTTTAAATATTTTTTATAGTAAAATTATTTAAGCGAGTTCGAGCTCGAACTTGATTTAATGCATACAATCGAGCTGAGCTCGGCTCAATTTGACTCAACCTCAGCTCAGTTAATACAATCGAGCGAGTTCGAGTCGAGTTTGAGCTTGAGATTTTTCGAATTGAGTCGAGTTCAAGTTCAGCTTCTGAAGCTCGTCGAACTCGAGCTCGAATCAAGCTCGAGCTAAACCAATCGATTCAAATTTGAATTTAGTAATACTCGACTCGTTTTCACTCCTATTTTAAAATACTATTTATAATTTTGATTCCATTATTAGTCCTAATAGTTCTGATAGCAGTGGTCGCTTTACGTTCTATTTTATCCTCAGATTGCATCATTTTAATTCTAAATTTTGATATATTATAATTTTGAATCCCAACAACTATTAATCTATTATTTCAATACGCATTAACTTTAGATATTATAATATCTTGGGCCTTGGTGTGGCCTTGAAGACCAAAGCCTAGGGACCTAGCATGACCAAGCTCCATGGAAGGCCACGAGCTGTTAAAAGCCTCAAGGCGTCCTTGACGGGTACAGACGCTAAGGGCGGGCGCGCGCGTGCTACCACGTGGTGTTCGGGAGGCTGAATAGTAAAAAAGGAAAAACGGAAGGGCTGAACGGTAATTATCCCTATATATTTTGACAGTGTATGATTAGAAATTCGGCTTCAAGGTGCTAGTTAGTCGGCCCAAACAGTACTTTGATCTAATCCAACATATGATTCGGGCTTGATTTTATTTGGAGCTTTGAATCAAGCCCCAAAGTTTTTTTTATTTTTTATGAGATTATAGTGAAACTTTTCTTCACGAATCAGTGCACTTGTGTGACTGTCGTATAGATAAATATAATCATTAAATAATATTAATACATCATGTAAAAGTATGTCATAATTCAATTAAGATAGATTGAAGTGTAGTAGTACAATATTTTGCGTATCTAACTTACATTAAGATGTATACTAATGTCAACTTTTAGATCAGTGAATGTGCAAAACTCATTTGACACATAAATATCTGTTAAGATAAATTTATATAAATATTTATTATAGATTGATTAAATAATAGAAAAAGAGAAAGACATAGTAAATAGATATAGGAGATATAAGTGCTTATTAGAAGACGACTTAAGTTGGCCACATATTTATTTATAAAGGATAATTGATCTGTATATTTTAAAAAAGATGTAATTTAAAAATATATAAGTTGATGAAAGTTAAGGAAATATAATTTTGAATGTCTATAAATAGATTAAAGTTTAGTAACATATTTATATAATATATGACTAATATTAGTGAATTAAAATTATAAAAGGCAAAAAATGATTTTATCCCTGGATTTTGGCTAAATGTGATATTATATTCCACATCTTTCAAAAATGCCTAAATTTTGTATTTTTAAAAAAATATATATATTGATATTGACATTGCCGTTAGCTTCTGTCATTTACGATCGTTTCTGACTAACATATTTAATCTGACATAAAATATTTATAATATTTTATATTTTTCTGTGCATAATAAGGGCACAATCATCATTTTTCTACTTTAATAAATGTTTTTCTCTCTGAGACATTTTATCAGGCATACTGTGTACGGAGGCAGAAATGGAGAGAGATAACAGCTCCGGCGGGGTCGGCAATGGCTCGGCTCTTCTATTCCCAACAATGAAACAAATTCCATACAAACACTTCTTTTAAATCAGGCTGGAGTATATTGATCTCATACACCTAAAGCACATAAAAATAAAGTTAGGGCCCATACATGCCATGCTTTTATTAAAAGTCATGACAAAACATCATTGTAGAATATATAAACCAAGATTTAAGGTACCGTGTCTCATACCACATTATACATTCTAAATTCGAGATATACAAACGTATCGATAGTAACATGCTAACTGAATTGATATATATTTAGTTATTATTTTTTTAAATAAAAATAAAAATATTTTGCATGTGCCATACTGAATTGTATTATATCGACAACTACCGAAATAAACACATACCGTTCTATACGAATTGTGACAACCGGCTCCTAAAACTGACAAGTATGATCCTAGAAGAACTATCATTATTGCCAGACATATGCACACCCACCATGAAATCATCGTCCAATCTGAAGAGGTAACTGCTTCCAATACCCATTTCTTATATTGATGATCCCAATTTCCAAATCAGATATCTGCGATGCCATATAGCTTGAGATTCTAGAAATATAATTCCGACAAAAAATTGGTACATGCGCCGGCGGCGTTGGGGAAAGGTAGAGGCGAGCGGAGAGATTGGGTTGTAATGGTGGCAAAAGTCTTTGAAGGTGACACCGATGGCAGTGACGAAGCACGCCGGAGACGACGGTGCCGATCAAGCGCATGTTGCCGCCATCCTTGTAGCGGCGAATCAATCGGGTTTCTCGAAGTCGATTTCGTCACCTTCTCCGCCGCCACCGTCGTCGCAAAGCCGAGCCCTCGCTGCCACCGCGAAGCTCTTCTTTCTCTCCTCTCCTCTTCTGCTTCATCAAATACAATAACGATAAAAGACTTAAAAAGACAACTTTTTTCTTTAAAAAATCTAAAAGTAATTTAAAAAAATGTGGAATGTTACATTAAATAAATATTGAATTGGCAAATTGACAGGATGTAACGATAAAATCATCACAATAATACAGAATTATTACAAATACTTCAAAAAAGTTAAAATTTCTTTTCTTTTAAGGACAAAATTGTATTAATCTATCCTAAATTATTTTGGGGATGCGGACGATGAGTCGCCCTCGTGATAGCATGTGAGTCTCTGACACGTGGCCAGCAGGAAACGAGAGCAGCCGGATGACTCGTACTGCTCTGCTGGTGAACTGTGAGAGTGAAACCTGCCAAGAGATATTTTGTGCCTCGGTGGATCCCACTTACTCATCCTTATCCGCCACGCCTTTAACCATTTTTAAGAAATTGTAAAATCACCCCCTCATTATTAAAATTAGCAAATAATTTTAAACATATTAATTTTTATTTTAAATTTTGTCAATAAGTCACGAATAAGAAAGGTATGAATAAAAAAAAATTTAATAAAATTTATTATATTATTTTTTAATTTTTTTTAACTATTTATTTTAAGATTTTAAAGTTATAGTAAATTTAAAAAATTAAATTGCTATCATTTTAAAATTTAAAAATATCAATTAAATATAAAAAAAGTAGTAGAACTTAATATATTTAGAATTCTTCAAAATATTTTAAATACATATTTTAGAGTGTAGAAAACATAGATAGTAAAGAAGTTAAATATTAGTATAATGTCATTTTATATTCTTTTTCTAAAATATTTTAAATATATTAAAATTTTAAAATTGTAGATTTAAAATTTAATCTCGTAAGATTTAAATTTTTAAATAAATACTAAAAAAAGTAATTTATATAATTTATAATATCTATTTTTAAATTTTTAAATAGATTTTATTTATATTTTAGAGAGTAAAAAAGAAAAGATCGTTAGACAGAAGTTTACTTGTAGTTGGCAATCGAAGCGGTCGCCTGCTGGTATACAAGTCTCCCCCTGTTTTTAGTCTGCTGTCCTTGTTCAAAATAAATTACTATTTTAACCTTCGACAATAAAAGTGTAGTGGTCCGGTCACCTTCCTTAATCCTTATAATATCTCTTTATATATTGTTTGGAAATTAAAGAGCTTACTAGCGGAAACATCACCCATAATACATATAAAAAAAAAAAATTAGTTTTTTTTAATATTTTAAAAATATTAATTTATATAAAAATAAAATATTTAAAAAAATTAAGATATTATATATACAGTTAATTATTATTAATTAAAATAATATATATTTTAAAATATATATATATATATATATGGGGGGCGTGCACTGTAGCAACCCCCTTACATAAAGAATAGATATTATATCAACCTCTCAAAATTTCAAAAATATCAGATCAGCCTTTTATTTTAAAAACCTATCAAATCAGTCCAAAAAACCTATATTATGAATTGTGATGGATAAGAGAAATTTCAACTCCCCAAAGAAACTATGTGAAATAATATAATCCCAACTCTCCACGCTATCCAGCACGGTCCAAGTTATAATATAATACCAAATCTTATTCCATCTTTTAACTAATAAATATAATTTTTTATTTCTACATACTAAACTATTTTTTAGCAAATCAAATATATTTTTAATATATTTAAGCAATTGTTATATATTTTTTATGTTCAAAATTATAGATGCACTTAGACTCGTCGGATGGTCTAGTGGTATGGGCGTTTCCATAGCATGCATCCGATCACGAGTTCAAAAGTCTGACGTTCGTGAAATTTAATTTCGTATAGTATAAACTAGTGGGCTTGTTTTAGAAACAATCAAGTGTCGATAGAGGTGTACAATTTTTAGCAAATATAAATATATTATCTAAATGAATGTAATTAAGTACATAGCTTTGCCGGTATAACTGAAATAAGTGCTAATAAAAAATTTAAACATTATGATGATAGTATAAAATATATAAAATATAGATATATTTTTTAATACAAGTTTTAAAAAATTAAAATATAAATACACTTTTTTATCGTAACTAAAAAGGAGACTTTTAATCAATTCTTCTTTTTTAAATTGATGAATAAATTTTTCATTTTTATCCGTTAATTTTAATATTTTAAATATTTATTTAAAAATATTATTTAAAAAATATTCAACATAAAAACTATAAATTTGATGAAAACTATACATTTTTTTAAAAAATATTTTTAAATAGATATTTAAGTTTACTCAAATGGATTAATGGATTGATTTTAAAATTTATAAAATTTTGAAGTATTAAAATATCAATTCAAAAATATCATTTGAAAAAATATTAAATATAAAAATTATAAATTTCATTAGAAATTATAATATTAATATTATTTTTTTTAAAAAACTTATATAAGAATTAAAATAATTTCAGTGTGAATATGTAGAGAATTTTTTTTTAAGTTTAAATAATAATAATAAAAATTTATAAATTAATAAAATTAATATGGTTATGTAGAAATAATTTAGGGAATGCTATGATATTTGTCCCTCAAGACGGGCGTAAAAGCAAGCCACGCTACAAGTTTTTGTGCTCCTCCACGTTTTTTGTCGTCTTTCCCCTTCTTACAACCTTTCATTATACCGTATAAATCTCCATCATAGAAGAGAGTATAAATCTCTAGCATTTATTCGAAGAAGAGCGATATCAGGAGCGAAAATTGGAGTTAGGGCGTCCTAGTCCACAACAATATAACATAGCAGGTAAGGCTACCATGGAGGTGCTGTGATCTCGGCACTATAAATGAAGCTCCATCCATGGCGAAGGAGATGATCTCAAATTATTCATCTTCTACAATAGCTTAATTAGCCACTTTGTAATAACAAAAAACATATTAAGATGGTTCTGCTTGAGAAGCTGTGGGACGACGTCGTCGCCGGTCCTCACCCAGAGAAGGGCCTCGGCAAGCTCCGCAAAGTCGTCACCACCAAGCCCCTGAAAATTCCAGGCAAGTAGTACTCTTCGTTTGTCTGATCTAGACGCTGCGCCGAGATTTATATATGTATTGTGAAATATTGCTCGATTTATTGCGAAATTGATGAATATTTGAACGTAGATGGAGAAGGGGAGAGCAGCGGGGGAAAGTACCAGCGATCTCTGTCGATGCCGGCGACGCCAGTAACGCCGGCGACGCCGGGAGCCCCGGTGACACCGACGACGCCGAGCTCGGTACAGAAGGCGAACGTCTGGCGCAGCGTGTTCCACCCGGGAAGCAACATCGCTACCAAGACCATCGGATCTCAGGTCTTCGACAAGCCCGTGCAGGCCAACTCCCCCACCGTCTACGACTGGTAATTATTCACACTATTCCTAGTGCAATATCAACTATCCTCTGAGATATTTTTTTTTTGTAGCTCAATATCAGAAGTTTTATAATGTTTCCTGTTTAACTATTATTATATATATATATATATATATATATATATATATTATATATCTTATTTATTTATTTAAGGCTTTATTTAAAAATATTTATTTATATTATCTAAAAATATTTAATAATATACCAACCAAATAGATTGAAATTTATATATGAGTAACTTTTATTTGTAGATATTTAGTATAACTATTTCTAATATTTTGAAAAATATCCTAAGCTACTATTTTAAATGTCTATTTTTAATATTTTTATTTTTGAAAAATATCTTGCACTCGGAATAGTGTAAAATTTCTATATATATATATATATATATATATATATATATATATATATATAAACAAGCAAAAGAAAAAAACTATTTGATAAATTATTTGAAATACTTGTTGCTATACAGGCTCTACAGTGGAGAGACGAGGAGCAACCACCGTTGAAGGATGCATGAATCTGTCAGGCCTGCATGCTTGTAAATATACATCGTTTTTCTGAAGATGCTCTGGATCTGTCTTTTTTTTTTTTTTTTTTTTCCCTTCTTTGCTATCTGAATCTATGCTTTTACATATATGCCCGGATGGAGTTGGCTGCTATTACAGTATCGGAGCTAGTGAGTGAGCGTGTACGTGGCCTGTTTTGAAATTTCCCTATATGTATATAGATAAAATGATCAGTACGTAACTGCCTATTTCGAAATAATATTATGTTGTTGCTAATGTCAATGAAAGCAATACGTATGACATAGCTAGCTAGGTGTGAAAACCAGCTGAATTTCACTATGACAAGTTTGGTTCGATTGGTTTAGTAAAAGCTGGAGTTTAACGACATGAGCTTGAATTCGATTCGACTCATAAAATTTTGAGCTCGATTCGAATTCGGCTCGATCGTATCAAATGAGCCCAGTTTAACTTAAGTTTGGATCGATTGTATCAATTAGGCCGAGCACGAGATGAAATCAAGCCCGTATCGTTTAGTAATTTTGTGTACTCAAATTTTCATGAATAAAATAGGAAAGTCGTTTAGACTCGTGAGCATAATAATAAATCGAGTAACACAACGTTCAAGTTGGTTATTCGAACTCGAATCAGTGCTCAAATTCGGCCCCAGCTTGGGTTAAATTTAAACGAGTTCGACTTCGAACTATTTGCACAAAAACGAGTTCAGTTCGATATTTGCCTGTTTTGTGGGACCGTCGTGTGTATTTCCTCCTCCGAAGTCTATGAGAAATCTCGGCCTTTTGAGTGGCCAATTCATGTTTTTAGGAGATTGTGGATTTCAGTTTTTCAATTTGTACATGTACAAGAATCTGTGTCACTCTCAACGGAGTTTCCTTTGTGGTGCTGTATTTGTACATGGCTGCATATATTTTTTTTATCTTTGATTCTGTCTGGGGGGATTTCGGGTTTATAACGTATATATTTTTGTTTGTCTTGTATTATTATGTACATCTTTTGTTTTAAAAAAAAAATTATTTTTCAGAAGGATTCTAATGGTCCTATTCAAAATTGGATGTACTGTATTGGAATATGTGTAATATATATTTCTATAAACTAATTGCTTCATAAATAGACTAGTGTTTTTTGTTTTTGTTGCATCAACCCTTAAAAAGTATTAAACTTGTATTAAGTTTGTTCTTATAAACATACATATGTCGTCGCATCACATATAGTTCTGATTGTATTAGAAATGCCGATATCCCGTGAACAGGAGAGCTCTTTGTTTTTGTCGCATCAACCAACGCAAGTATTATTATATATGTATATTGTATATATTGTAGTGTCGTTAATGTTGTGCTATACATATATTACTGTTTTAAGGCTGTATGTATAATGGATTTGGCAACCAGGCTATACTTGGAATCAACAAATTCTGACATAGATTGACTTGAAATATAAAAATTCATCAAATTTTCAAATATATTTAACATGGTACAATTTTTTGGTTATCATTGAAAATCTAATTCATATAAGAGGTCAATAAGTCTGATAAATTTGCAGATAATTAGTCCATATACTATTACATCTTCACGTCCGACTGGACCGAAATATCACTACGCCTGCCGGTAGAGGGGCCTTTTTTATTTTTTGTATCATGTCTTTGTTGTTTTTTTATTTTTTGAGTGATGTATATGTATGGCGAGGATTCATGTATGTAGTAGTCTATGTTTTCGTTCTATTGATTGCTGTACTCATCTTGTGCATTTGTTCACGTCAGCTTCGACTTTTCTAATACATGTACTATTTTATTCTCAAAAAAAAAAAAAAAAAAAAAAAAAAAAAAGACACTACTAACCGATTTTTTTTTTTTTAAAGGTAGACAAGCCGTTTATCACAATACGAGGTATAAGAAGTAAATTCTTTATATTTGATGATGATTTTTGTGATATTCGAATCTATTTATCGCTTTATGAGATGGAAGCAGCAATACTCCCCCGGCCACTTGGTATATATGTAATTATTTAAGTCTTAAGAGATAAGGTTGGGTGGAGTAAGAAGGTGGATGATGTTGATATTATTTAGAATTAGTATTGTATGACAATGACCTAAATTGTTTTATTTATTGTGGGGTCTATAACCTTCATTCTTACAATTAATATATAATAATATTATGTACCTACGAAAGTACTATATTATTATGTTACGTAAATAATAAATAGTGATATGGATGCAAAGTGTTTCAAAGCACCATGGAAGTGTTGAGAAGAATTTTTGAAGAATTATAATAATTATGAGACATGTTAGTGTATTTAGATTTTTTTTGGAGATGATCATAAATTAGCACTTTCCAAAAAGCAACTGTTTTGTGAAACAGATATGTTTGTCTTTTTAGATGAATTAGGGTGTGATTTAGTCAAAACTGATTGTCAGGTCTATTCTACCCAATTGTAACTCATAATGTCCTCTTTATATATATATATATATATATATATATATATATATATATATATATATATATATAGTTTTATTGTCTACCTGAGCTATCAAATGAGATAGAAGTGAGCTGTGTAGTGAAAAGGAAATGAGAAATTTATTTATTTTTTATTATAAAATCTTCTATTTTACATAAATAGGATGTTGTAATTTAAATAACAAATAAAAAATAGTTTAGCCAGATGTATCAGTTGAGCACCTTCACCTATACACAAGGTACGCTTACTTGATAAGACTTAGTAATACGGAATAAGACTTATGCAAAGAACGAGCGAGTGCCACCAGATAGTTTACCAAATCTGTATCTCGCGGGATGCATCTCGACAATCGGTAAATTTGATACGCAAGACGGAGATCAATTATCGCAAGCCAGCCGGCTGAGCACCAACCACAATCTTATCAAAGGGGTGAGCACAGTACTGCACTTGAGTTGAACCTAATTCTTGCCAATATTATTATATAAGTTCTATATGTCCTAAAATTTTGAATTATGGTTGGCTAGTGGTACCCTTCGGATTATTACATTTCAGCCCCTCTCGGAATAAACCGGTCAAAAAAGTCCCCAAATTTTATTTCAGCTTTTGTTTTTACCATATCAAGAAAAAATAGGAGCTAATTTAAAACTAATATTTATAGGAGAATTGATTTTGACGTGTTTATAAAAATCCAACTCCTTTTCCATAGGTATCCTATGAGTGTTATCCATAAGTTAGCATATTAAATTATATGTTATATCATTTTTAATTTAAACTTTAAAAAACTATTTTGAAAAATGTCTAACAGATCTATAAAATTTATAATTTAAAACATACTTTTAAACGATAACTTTTGTAAGTCAATTAGGCACATCTTCAACTATATATATATATATATATATATATATATATATATAAGATTAAAGCATAGCATAAAACACAATAAAATGTATCAGTTCTGTATTTTACATTTTTTCTAGAAATATCCCACAATAAGTGTTAAGATAAGCCATAATTAGCCATAAATCTTGCTCCAACCATGCATCTTTTTAGTTCCAACATTTTCAACTTTCATTCTGACAACAGATGCATCTAACCATCTCCCAGCTTCTGCATATAAATTTGAAGACAACACAAAGTAGCCATAATTCAGTGATTCCAATTTAACCAGTTTTTCAACAGCAACAAACCCGACTTCGCAATCACCGTAAACCCGGCAGGATCGAAGTAGTGCACCCCATGACCATACCTCCTGCTCCAAAGGCATACCCTTCAAAATTTTATAAGCATGTTTAGCTAAACCCCTACGACCGAGCAGGTCGATTAAGCTTGAAATGTGCTCTTTTCTTGGGCGGAACTTGAAATCCTTCACCATGAGGTCGAGATAGAATTGACCCTCGGCTAAATCACCACAGTGGCTACAGGCCGACAAAAGAACAAGGAACGTAACAAAAGTAGGCTCCACTCCGAGCTTCTGCATATGCGAGAAAAGGTCTTTAACTTCTTGTAAATTTCCGTGCATCCCGTATGCTCGAATCATGGAATTCCAGGTTACGACAGTTTTGGAAACCATATTATCAAATATCCATCTTGCCGCCCGTAGATCACCAGATTTTGCGTAGAGATCAATAAGTGTGGTTCCTATACGTACATCAGAAGCATGCCCGAACTTGAATATCTTTGCATGAGCCCACATAGGATAAATCAAAGTATCTAGATCCGCAGACACCTTAAGTAGACAGAGAAAAGAAACCGAATCCGGTTTCACGTTGTCGTCGTTCATCGAAAAGAATATCGAAAGAGCCTTTTCGTTTATGCCGTTGTAGCAATACGCCGCCATCATGGCGTTCCATACAACCGTACCGAGTTTTTTGGATTTCTGAAATACCGTATTTGCATTGTCAAGATCATGAAAGCTAGAATGCAATGAAATCAGTGAACTAGCAACAAATTCATTGTCGATGAAACCGGACTCAATTAAGTACTTGTGCATATAGATTCCCTCCGCCAGGTGTCCTCTCCAGGCAATGGCTTCAAGAACCCCGACGAAAGATGTCGCATCCGGCGTATATCCATCCTGTTCCTGCATCAGATGAAAAAGCTTAAGTGAAAGACCAGACATACCGTTCTGGACAGAACCATGTATCATAACATTCCACGTAACCAAAGTTCGGTGCGGTATCTTGGAGAATAACCAGCAAGAAGAATCAAAGCGCCCACATCTCGAGTATAACTCGATCAAGGATGTAATAAGAAATGCATCTGATTCAAAACTATTCCTGATAATGTACCCGTGGACAAGCTTACCCGTGCTTAGATCATATCGTTCGATACAAATAGACAAAACATTCACAAGGGTAACTGTATCATAAGAACAGGACTTGCCCCGCATGCGATAAACTAGATCAATTGCTTCATCAAAGTATCCACCTCGAACAAACAAAGATAACATCGTATTCCAGCAAACTGTAAAATTTTCCACGCCGCATTCCACAAAATTCAGGAAATGTCGAGCACGAGAAAATCCGTCAGAATCACCATATGCAGACATTAGAGAACTAATAACATACTCGTCGGAAGCAAAGCCTGTTACAGTGGCCAATCCATGCACCGACATAACCTGCATAGGATGCAATTCAAGTAGCTTAACAGCTTGTAGAGCACTAACTAGGACCTGGGAACTCATCTTGGGTTCGAGATAGCGCATGGATTTAAAAAGGTCAAGAGCCTTGTCCGGACACATGCCCGCAGCATTACCATTAATGATAATACTCCAAGAGACGAGGTTTCTTTCTTCCAACCTATCAAACAGGAGTTGTCCGGATTTTATGTCCCCGGATTTGCAGTACATGAGAAGAAGTGAATTATCGGTACAAACATCCACGCGAGCGGCTAACTTGACCAAAATTCCATGGATCATCATCCCTTCATTCTTAGCATCTTTACCTATATGAGAACATGCTTGCAACACCGTCTCCAAGGTGGTGAGGTCCGGGTTAACTCCTTCCTCTCTCAATGAATCAAACAGTTTCAGAGCTCGCCATGGCATGCCATTCTGTGCATATCCTGATATCATGGTATTCCAAGACACCACATTGCGATCTGAAAGCATTTTGAAAATATTCTCCGAAATGCCAATATTGCCACACTCATTGTGGTAAACAAGTAATGAATTATAGAAAAATGTATCGGCTGAAAGCTCACAATGCCTGAGGATATATGCATGAATAGACATCCCGAGCCGCTCATCAGTTAAAACACGGCAGAGATGGAGCAAAGCCGATAGTGTCAGCAAATTCGGCTTCAAACTGCATGAAACGAAATCATGAAAAAGATCGAACGCCTCGTAAATACACCCATTTCGAGAATATCCAGATAACATCGCATTCCACGACGGAACGTCTCTCACGGTCATTTCATCGAACAGTTGCCTAGCACCAACAATGACGGAGCATTTGAAGAGCGTTGAGATCAGCGCTGTTGCAATGGTGACGTCAGAAGTAAAGCCAAGCTTCAGCAGGCGTCCATGGATGGAGGTGGTTAGGTAGGGGGAGAATGTGGAGGATGATTTGAGGAATACAAGATAGGCGGGTCTGTTGAGTTCCGAAGGTTGTTGCCGCAGCATTTTGAGGAAGAGGGAGATGACACCGCGGTGGTCGCCGACGAACGAAAGAGATTTGAGATCGGGGTACCATGTTGAACAGAGCAGCGAGTTCGCAGGCGATGAAAAGAAGCGGCGGACGGCGAGATGAAGAAGTTTGGACAAACTGCCATGCATGCGCAATTACAAGGTGATTTTCAGTGACGTAGAGAAGGAATTGTTTTCATAAGAAATTTCAAATATATTTAAAAAATAGTAAGATATTTGAGTTGATTGTCATGTGATTCTACAATTATTGAATATTTCATAATAAACAACAAAATTTATAGAATTCATAATATTTATTTTTTTTCCTCGTAATATTTAATTTATCTTTTCTATATTCTAACTTATTTTCCCTAAGTTGTAGAAAAAAAGAAAAATAATTGTATTTGCGATATTATATTTTAATTTTTAAGTTTTTCTCATTTGTTTAAAAGAAACTTACATTTTTAAATAGTTTTGGTCATTTTAAAAGTAATACATCAAAGTTGAGTTGATCAAATCCTCATAATTTTCATCAAATACTAATAAATTAAAAAATTGAGAAATTTGCTGAACTGAAGTGCTCTCAAAGAACAACAACATCACAAGATTTGCGCATATAGCCGAAAGCTCCGAGAGGCGAGCATTCAACTCATAGGAGGTTTTTGAGTTTTTTAGGACGGCCTTTAAAATCTATTCCAAATCAGCTCCTGCATTGCTTATGTCAAGCAAAAGGAAGAGGGACGCTGATTTGGTATAATTCGGAAAGCAGAGACCAATATGTTCAAATCTCATACTTTGATCATCTCAAAAGTAAATCTAATTTGTAAACTAAAAAAATATGATGTAAAACAGCGAGTAAACTATACATCATCTAAATTTTATTTGCTTTGTATTTCCATCATCTAAAAACTGAGTATATCATACCATTCATCTTTATATTTCATACTTTACATGTCAAAAGCACCTAAAGTGTAAATATATATATATATATATATACTAGCGGAAATATCACCCGCGATACGTGTGCAAAAAATATATATATCTAATTTTTTTTTTAAATTAAAAAAAAAATTTAAAATATTTAATTATTTAAAAATAAAATATTAAAAAAAAAATTAAGATGATATATATATAATATATATATATATATATAGCGCAAGGTGGGGGGCATGCACTGTAGCAGCCCCTCTTACGCTTTATAATATTAGATATATATATATTTTACCCAGATATGTTTTTATACTCTAATCATATCCAACAATTCAAATATTGCAATTAAAACACAGAAGATTGAAAACCAACTAATAGAAATCTAAAGGACTATCCCACCCCTAATACAAGATTTTCATGACCCGCTAATTCGAAATTATGCTTTTATAGTCCCATTACCATATAAAATGATGAAACTATATCCATATTATTTTTTTCTAAAAAAAGAGGAAGATAATTTTATTATTCCACATAATCAAGGAGTCATAAAAACACAAATGCTCTAAATAAAATCATATCATTAGAAGATTTAACCTACACATGTTTTAGCAACCAATATGCAATCATAGAAATAAAATAATAATATA
The DNA here is from genome assembly GCA_002076135.1 of Xerophyta viscosa. Taxonomy (NCBI): domain Eukaryota; kingdom Viridiplantae; phylum Streptophyta; class Magnoliopsida; order Pandanales; family Velloziaceae; genus Xerophyta; species Xerophyta viscosa. The sequence continues at coordinate 131,996 of MJHO01000026.1, read as the reverse complement.
ATCCGTAAAGAGTGACGCACACCAGCTTATCAACAAACGTTATGTGCGAACATCTCCAACCTAGGACGAAACATACACAATAGTGACTTCAAAAGTTTACACATTTATACAAACTATACGGGATGAAGTAGCATACACAATGGCAGCACAGACCAACTCCACATGGTTAGACGCATGATTTTCGGTACCAGTCAACACAGCCCGTGTCGGATAGCACGTACCTGTTCCGACAGTTATCGGTACGACACGTGTCAAAAAATCTTATATTTAAATTTTTTAAATAAATTTTTTATTTTTATTTTTATTTTTAAAAAATAACAAACAAATATATATCAGTACGGTCGGCACATGCCGAAATCTGAATTTACTACCAAAACTAGACTCAACTCGGCACATAAAACCTTGGTTAGGCGCCGAATAATATGTAAAGCAGCATACACATTTACACTAATTATACAACATATTATGTAGTAGCATAATTCAAAAGTGGCGAGAAAAGTTTTCACAAATTATACACTAGCAGTAGTATACAAAAGTAGTATACACTAGCAGTACATGCAACTCCATGCAGTTGGTTCGTAGTAGTATACGATGTACGACGTAAAGTAGCATACATATTTCTACAAACTATACAACATTAATTAGTATACACAATAGCAATACAAAGCAACTACACGCAGTTGGGAGTAGTATTCGACGTAACGTAACACAAACATTTATTCAAATTATACAACACATAGTTGTAATATCCCTTCTATGATTGCTTTTTAGGAAATTTATTTGGGAAAGCACATGTTAGCAGTATGAGAGACATTAACCCACTGGAGTTGCAGAATCACTTCACCGTTCTCCGCATTTCTCAATTTCAGAGCAATTTCTTGACAAACAAATCCGTCTTTCAGTGCGATTATGCTTTCTTTTGCTAGACAATTATCGCTGGAAGGGGTCTGGCTCTTAATGATAGAACCATTCGGGATGTCCGCCAAATCCATTTTTGCTGCTTCTCCAAGTAGTTTGATATTAAATTCTGCATCGCCCATCTTATCATCAGGAGTGAACGTGTCTTTATCATAGACCTCCTAAACACATCAAAGTAATGCCAACTTTTATTAGCATGAAATAATTTTTTTTTACTTTACAACATCTTCTGATATAGCGGAAAAGCAGATGATAGATCATCTGAACATACCTTTAATTCATCTCTTTTTAAAAAACCTATAAACCAACATGACTTTTACCAGCTAAAACGAATTCGCATAAATAGGAAATGTTTATACCTCTATAGCTTCTAGTTCCAATATTTTTTTTTATCCCCTCTGTGAATACTATGTTTATTGTTCAAATAAACCTTAAGATTGATACACTATGCGGTCAAGGAAAATTGTTCTCACTCTCTCTTCAACTTTCAATTTATTAATATACTTAAGTATCATTATCTACTATTCATTTATTAACCTATAGTATTATATTTTACTATGTACTAAAATAATATAATGTTATCGATTAGCCAAACATAATTTATTTTTCATGTTTAATTTAATATAGTATTATCTACTAGATATAACACTATTAAGTATAGACACACCTCCATAGAATACTTTCTATATTCATTTCTCCATAGATCTTGAAGTTGTATTTATTGCAAATTTATTTTACGCACCAACCAAACATGGAGACAGAGATATCAAGAAAGTTCAGCATTTCTAAGACCTTTCTTAGTTATTAGCATACAATGTTCTCCAATAACTTTTTTGTTATAAAATATACAATTGAATTCTAAAAACGATTGTACGATTGGTAAAAGAGGATCCTTGATTAAGATTATTTTCAAAATTTATAAATTTTGATATATTGGGCCTGTGACTTCATACTTGCTCTTACCTTAAACTAAAAATAAGTAAAACATCATGACGATATCGAGGCCATCAACTCAATATGAGATTTTAGGAGAAAGGAGATGCTTACCAGCTTTATTGCTTGCTCAGGATCTTCAATACATAAAGTTAAATCTTCATTCCATTGTGGATTTACAGAGTCCTTGCTCGCATCGGTCCTCACTTTCTGAAAAGCACAAAATCAAAAAACACAAAGTATAACTCATAGTCATAAGACTTGTCACAGTAGAAACAACACAAGAACAAGTAATCTACACCAATGACTTCTCACATCCACAAACAAGAAGCTCTACCGAAACACTTACCAAGAAATGTTAAAATCGGGATAGTCATTACCATAAACTAGGGTCATTTAACTGGTTGGGATTTACCCCATCTAATGTCCTGGTAATGGTTTGAATCATACCAACGGCATGAGCGAAAAATACTCCACCAGTTAGCGAGCATGCGTGCGTACACATAAAGCCCACCCCTCGACCCTAGATAAACACAGCCGAATAAAATGCTAGTGTTGGGGTTGACCTTCGCACCATGGGTTCGCCAATCGTCATTTAACTGGATAAATAAGCAATGCATAATCTCATAGCTTACATTCAACTCTCATATGCTAAGTAGCAAAAGAAAGGATGCAGGAACAAGGAGTCTATAACATTTTCATTTCCACAACTGAAGAATTCTTTTATCAACACACTTAAGCAGAAAAAAGAAAATGGTTAGAGTAAAAAGTAATGGGAACAAACTATGATGACTTAACTGGATAAACGAGCATACATAGGTTTGGTTAATGTTTGAAGCTATTGCTTGTGCAAAAACATGTGAAAGCTAGTAACCCGTCTATGTGATGCAGCAAGTACATAAGGTACAAAAACTACAAAACATGGAATAGCCTTTTCTATAGAGGGTGTGTAACTCATAAAACGGAGGAATCCTAGAGAGAAACCCTAAAGACTTTATGAGATGGATTCCTAGGAGGACTATGAGTGTTTGTCAAATTTAAAATCAGCAAACCCCGTTAGCATCGAATTGACATTGCAATTAAAATCTCCAATTTAGTTTCTCGTTTTAATTCAAAGTTAAACCAAAAAGAAAGAAAAGATCTGGCGCAAAGTGAGAGTAACGGATATATAAGAAATCTAAGATGAGAGTGAAAAAATACTGGAGAATTATTAAAATTGGGGAACCTGTGATCCCATGGTGAGGACGACGTAGGCGTCGCTGCCACTGGCGTCGCGGGGCGCGAGATTGATGCCGCCAATCACTTTCACCTTCAGTAAACCCACCATGTGCTCCATCTCGCTGATCTCTAACAACACAGTTCGTCGGAAGTGAACAGCACCGACTCGACGATAGGAAGTGGTGACGAGGAGAAATGGAGAATCAAATGCTGCTACGTGGAAAGAAGTCAGAAAATTCCGGGATGTAGGATTTGCTGTTTGGTGTCCAACGGGGAATACGCACACAGCAGGACAATTGAGTTTGGCAAGCCCCTGCTGCCCTTGCTTTCTTTCTTTGGGTTTTTGTCCAAAGAAAAAATACTAGCACTTTCCGTACCATCAAAATTTTTACTAAAAGTTAATAATTTATATAATTAAAAGAAAAATTAAGAATACTTTCGAAAAAACTTTTAATATAACATTTAAATATTTTTTATAAAATTTATAATTATTTTCAGCAGTTTGAAGTTTATTTAATGATAATGAGAGATATTAGAAACGTAAAGAATGATATATAAGTTTTAGCAATTCCAGTTTTTCTCAAAGTATGAGTTTAGTAGTTTTTACAAAAATTAAACTTTCAGATTTTAGAAAAAATTGAAATATCTAAATGAGTTTTACAAAAATAAGTATTTTACAAATTAATTTTGCTAAAACTTACATACCAAACACTCCTTTACTCTCAATTCTCTCAACTCAAACTTTCAAAATATACTAAAAAACTCTCTAATATGCATAAATTGAATAGATTTTTTTTTGCCTCTTAGTTTTATTAATATTTATTAGTTTTATTGTATTTGAGTTTTACATCAATTTAAAGTTTATTTGATTTTCAATGTATTGAAAATTTGAATTAATATTGTTGACAAAAAAAAGGATTGAATTAGTATATAAAATAAAAGTTTAATTTATTACAACTTATATGTCAAAATTTTAAAAAAAAATTTGTTAAACAAATTTAAATAGAGTTGCAGGCCACGAGGCTTGGCCTGCAGGCCGCATACCAAGCCGAGCCAAGGTTACTGCCTTCACAGGCCAAGTTGGCTCGGTAGGCGCCAGGGCAAGCCGAGCCAACCTCACCTCCTGTGCGGACCGACCCCGCTCTGAACGTGCAGCCGGTAGTGTGGGCAAACCTGCGGCCCGTCGTTGAAGTTAGGGCTTAGTCCGACCCGCACTTTATGTATCTCTAGACAAGATCACCGAAATCTAACAGGTCATAATATGTTAAAAGTTAGACTAAGCCGGACCGATGGAACAAAAATATAGTATTATTTATTTAAGTACATATATATATATATATATATATATATATATATATATATATATATATAGTTTTTTTTTAAAAAAAAAAAGAAGTTATATAATAAAAAAAAAAAAAAAAATTTATCTTCGGTCCATCCCCTGGTCACAGGCGGTCCAGACTCTGTCAGTAATCCATCTATACCGTCGCCGAGGATTTGTTTGTCAGTCCTCTTCACAGTTTTGTTGAGAACCAGAAAAAGAAGAATAAACTTCGCATTCAACATTAGAAAAATGCAATGCATCTAAAGACTTAAGCACCTGGTTCCTTGTCAAGCATCACAAACTGAGTGCCTGACAACTACACTGGAGTATACGGTAATACATCACAAACAACTCCAAGAATCCCTCCGGAGAATTTGTTTTTTTAATAGCAAAGAATAAATTTTAATATGATTTTTAGCTTTGATATTCAAACTTTTTCCAAAAATACTTTAAATAGATATTTGAGATTCTAAATTTTAACAGGTTTAAAACAAAATATCTATACATTTTTAAGAAAAACTTTAAATACAAAATGATCACATCAAAATCAATTTGGTATTCAATTTTTTTTTTCCCGAAGAATATCTCGGAAGATGTGTTTGGGGATTGTTTGTATCATATAACCAAACACTCGAGTGTATGCGATCAAAATTCTCGGGACTTGCCATGCATGCGATGCTCAAGTTCAGCCAGTATCAGGTTTTACTTTCTTCATGAATGCCACCTGGAGTCGAATCTGCAAGCTGCAACAATATTCATGAATCATGATTCAAGTCACTTTTAAATCTATGATTTCTCATCTCCCATTTGTAAACTATTACAAGAAATTTTTTTGAGTCAGTACAAGGAACAAGGTAGCCTTTCTTTTCCCCCTTCTAAGATGCGCAAAAAAAAAGGAAAAAAAGAATGCAAGGCGAATCCCTAAAACTATAATATATCAAGAAATATTTAAATACGCATGCAATTAAGATATTGCTACCTATTTTCCTGTGCATCGGGTCACCCAAAATCCATGGAACTTCTTAGAACAAGTGTTGAACAAGAGCCGACGCTCCAAACAATCAGTTGTCCATAGACAAAACTCTCGTCAATGTAGTCGATTACTTGCTGTATCATAAATCGCAGACAACTAACGAAGAGAGCTCCTTATCGGCTGCGCCACTGATCGAAGCGCCCAGCTTCCTAACTAGTAGCAGATATGATAAAGCCTCCTTATTTATTACCTCACCAGGCACCAGTATCGGAATACCAGGCGGGTACGAGCAAATCAATTCTCCAGAAATCTCTCCAAGGCATTCTTCGATTCGCGTCACCCTCTTGTTCGCAAAGAAGGCCTCCCGTGGACTGAGTTTCCTACAGATATCGGAAAAGGGTGCAGAAACTCCATTTCCCGGTTCACATCCTCCATTTGATCCGTGGAAAGCCGCGGACAAGTTTCTTAACCCTGATATAAGCGTCTCAATATCATCTCCCTTAGTACCCATGTTGATTGCAAATGTTAAAGATCGGGTTCCAACAAGTTCACATATGACCCTATTTTCAGATAATAAATCGTCTGCCAGGTATCCGGATATGCCAAGTTGAGATACACCAATTGTGAGTCGCAAAGGATCTAAAGAAGAAAAGTCAGAGCTGAAGTTATTTAAGGTTAAGACAGAAATTCCTGGAATTCTCTCGATCTGCTCTCTAGCTTCGAGAGAGAAATCCATAGCCTTGTTAAAGAGAGTATCAGGGTTCTCGCTCAGCTGAGCTCTTGCAGCATCTAACGATGCGAGAAGGAGATAGTTCGGGCTCGAAGTTTGCAGCATTTGAAGGCATCTGCTTAATCTACCATCGTCTACAAGGTCCCCAGAGCTGTGCAGCATTGAAGATTGCGTTAGGGATGATAGAACCTTGTGCGTGGACTGCACGACGATATCAGCTCCTTGCTCGAGTGATGTGCCGGGGAAATCCGGGTGGAACTTGAAATGTGCACCATGAGCCTCATCAATTATTAATGGAATATCATATACGTGGCAAAGCTTCGCAATATCCCTTATATTGCTGCAAATGCCGTGGTAAGTTGGCGATGTAACCAGCACTGCAGATGGCCTTTTCTTATCCTGTTCCAGTTCCCAGATAGCTTTCTCTACTTGAGATGCAGTTATTCCACCGGCAATATCCCATCCCAAATTATACTCTGGGATTATATATTTAGGAACAGCTCCAGATAATACCAACCCGGATGTCACGGATATATGAGAATTTCGAGGAAGAATAAGTGTCTCTCCGGGACAGCACGTTGCCATGATAGATGCCTGTATGCCGCAGGTGGTACCGCCTACTAGAAACCATGTCTTTGAGGACCCAAAGAGTTCGGCTGCTTTTCTCTGAGCATCTAATATTACTCCCCTTGGGGAGAAGAGATCGTCAAGTTCAGGAAGTTCGGGCAAGTCATGTTGGAAGGGTTTGAAACCGATAAGTCGAGACAATAACGGTGGAGCCGCTTTTCCTCGATTATGACCGGGAAAGTAAAAGCATACAATATCTTGTTCTGCGGAATCTTTTAGGGCTTGAAGAAGAGGAGCACCACATCCGTTGACAGTTGATGGATAATCGGAAATGTTGCCGGATAGGTCATTAGAGGTTCCTAATGGAATCTCATCTTGCATTCTTGGAGCTGTTGTGTTACTTTCCTGCAAGAATTTAGATCATTCATGCTTATAAACTAAGTCGTTATAGATTTATGATCTGAAAATATTTGATGAATGATTAACATTTCTATAATGAAAATATTTCATTATAGATGAATGATCTGAAAATATTTGATATTCCCTTTGAAAATGATAAACATGAAAACTGATAGAACCAGGGCAATATGTGAGCTCATAGCAGGAACTAACAGCTCTTTTCGCAATATACTGCTTTTTTAACCTCAACATGTTACTCAAATGATAATATAACTAGAACTATCCAACCATGAATTGTGTTCTTAGGAAATTCTAAAATGATACTTGATGTAAAACACAAGTTTGATTTTTAATTAGAAACATAAAAACTAGAAATAGCTTGTGGGCTGGATGGGTTCGAATAATTAAATTTCAAAAAAAAATTTATTAGTCTCTCACAGGTTTTGAAATTTTAACTATTTAATGTTAATGCAAATTACTCAGGCATACTACAGCGATACTTTTGAATTTTTATTTTTCCGGACCTATGCAAGACACAATCATTTTCTAGTGACGATAATTAAAAAGGGGAAGAAGAAAAGGAATTGAGGAAAAGAAGCAGTAGGTTGCTATCACCATATAACTGCCAATTATCACACCCACTCACTATTCCATACATCAGACCACCAGCCCCATTACATCACTGTTTTGTTCAAAAAAAACCATAAAATTGAATATATGCAGCTTGCTTTAGGGACTGTTTACTTGGAGTGAAAAGTAGGAAAGTGAGAAAAAAGTGAAAAAAGTAGTAGAATGGAAAGTGAAAAGAAAGTGATAAGATGGAAAGTGAAAAGAAAGTGGTGGGATAGAAAGTGATGGGAAAGTGATAAGAAAGTAAGTTTGAGTTTTCTTGTTTACTTTGTATTGTAAAGTGGAAAGTAACTTAAACTTTTTATTTAAAAAATAATTTTGATTAATGTTATTTAATAATAACTAAAATAAATAATAATTAAAAAAATATTATTTGATAATAACGAAAAAATTATTTATAATTAATATTTTAATAATAATTTAAAAATAATTACTATTTTATTTATTAAATTTACTAATTAATAAATAAAAGATTATTATTTTATTTAGCTATTTAGTAATTTTATTTATTTATATTTTTAGAAAATAGTAATAAATTATTAAAATAATATAATATTTATTATTTATTATTTGTTGTAATTTGCTTGTTTTTATTATTGTATGATTTATTATTATTAAAGAATATAAGTTTATTATTTTTATTATTTATTAAAAATAATAAAGTTTTTTATTGTAAAGTAAAAAGTAAGTAAAATTTTTTATTTATAAAATAATTTTTAATAGTAATTAAAAATAATTTTTAATAATTATTAAAAACTATTATTTAATAATAATTAACAACTAATTTATAATCAATATTTTTAATAAATAATTTAATAATGATTACTATTTTTATTTAATTAATAATTAAAAAAATATTTATTTATTTTATTTTGCTATTTAGTACTTTTATTTATTTATATCTTAGAAAATAGTAATAAATTATTAAAATTATTAATAATTAAAATAATATAACAAATAATGTATTTATTATTTATTATTGTAGTAATTTGCTTATTATTATTATTATTGTATTATTTCTTTTTTTTAATATTTAAAGAATATAAATTTATTATTTTTATTATTTATTAAAAATAATAATCAATTTTATTATTATAAATTTTTTATAATATTTACTAGTTATAAATATATTAATTAGTTTATATTAATATTTAATTATTTTAGAGAATAATTATTATTAATAATTATCACTAAATGTTAATGACTTTCACTTTCCTCCCACTTCCTAACGTTTGATGAGGAAGTCAAAAAAATAAAAATTACATAGAGATGGAAAGTGAAAGGAAAGTCAGTTTCTCACTTCTCTATTTAAAGTAAACAAGGAAGCTGACTTTCCAACTTTCTACTTTTCACTTCTCTTTTAAAGTAAACAAGAAAACTGACTTTCCAACTTTCTCAATTTCCTACTTTCCCACTTCCCTCTCCAAGTAAACAGGCCCTTATTGAAATATAGAATATTCCTTTATAAACTTATCGAGAATCATATGTTGATAATAAATTTAGCCAATTAATGAGTAGGGTAACCAAGTAGTGTGTAGTTCATGAATGATAACAGTACAAGGTCCAACTTGATACATGTTTTCTACACGAGCAAGGCCGGGGACCTCTAAATTAATTTCTAAACTCAGATTGGCGGAATTATCTTCAGCATTTATATCATAGCAAGTCTTCTCATACACTTTAACATGTAGGAGAGTTATAGTTTAAGTCAGAGATACAGAGCTTTTTCTTTTTCCGATGAACTTTTGGTTACAGTTTCTAATTTCCAGTTCAAAAAATGCTCAACAACCACTAAAATGAGCATCCAGTATGGCCGGGCCATTACTAACTGATAAGTTATAGTTCTTAAATATAACTACGGTTCCTGTGTTTGTTTTTCGTAGTGAGAAAAGAATTAATCTGTTTTAATTCAAGCTACTCCATTCTTTCTTATATGAAACTCGAATTTATAACATTATGTCTAAAAAAGATCTTACATCATATTTTCTTCTTTTGCCTTAAATATGAGTACAAAGAACTCCAAAAGCTGTAAATAATTTAATATCTTAGAAACAAGCGTGTTATGTTCAATTACAATTGAATAATTTAAATGTGGACGCGATAGAGTAATCTTTAGGATACTTTGCCAGTCAAGGCTGCTAAAAATCAATAATTGACCAAATTGGGCACCGTAGCCATGTAAAAATATAAAAAACCCCTTTGACAAATCGATTGAACTGTTAAACCCACTGTTTTCAGAAACACCTCATGACACCTCTACAATGGTTCTAATGCGTCAAAATACTCTCATAATTGTTGTTGTTGTTATAGAACAACACTTAACACCTTCGTCATGCTTCAAATAACTTTACATTTCAAAACAACATTATTATACACTAGAAGAATTTATGCACGCACAATCAAAGTAATTCTCATTTTCTGTGTTGTATGTCTTAGTCATCCCTTCATCCCTAATTTGTCATCTCGACCAAATTCTCGCTCCTGCCACCCATATCTCAAACTCGTCGAAGTTCAACTATCCCATATCGCTTAGAACACCTCAAAACACTTCCTTATACATGTATCATAACACTTTCATAGTTGTTGTTTAGTGTTTACGCTTTAGAAAAAACTCTATCATGTTTGAGAACACTTCAAATCAAATCATTCTGTAACATGATGAAAGGGTTCTAATGTGTTAAGCAGAATGCACAATTTACGCAAACAGTTTGAAATATGTATGACAATTATAAGGTACTCTAGACAGTTATTATGCAGAATGCGTGTTAGTATTACAGATAAATGATGGTACTATTAGTTAATAGTCAATTAGCTAAATACCATAAATATTATTTCTACTTAAATGGTTAGTTAGAAGACATTAATCTTTAGCCAGCATATTATTTCCATTTAAGTCATATTCTTTAAGAAAAAGTAGAGGAAATCAAATACACAATGGAGAAAAAATTGAGTAAAAGTTTTCTGTAAAAGTAATTCAGAATTAAAATATATATTAGATCAAGCAAGGAAGAGCAAGAGACCTTCTGTATTTGGCAAACGTACTCCAATTCCTCCACGCTCACATCCTGATACTTTTGCTCAGCAATCCTATCACTCTCCTTCCCAGAGACGCGAAGCCCGCTCTCTTCCTTGCCGGCAGAGGCTAGAAACCGGCTGGCCCTGCTGGACAACCGGAGACTAAACCCACGATGAGTGGCCGTAGAACACGTCGCCGGCGAACTAACAAGCGGGGCCGCTGGCCGGCTGGTGATTGGCGGAGAAGATGGATAGATAATGGAGTGAAATGAAGGAAGTGGAAGAGCCATGAACTCTGGGACGCCGATGGATCAGCGTTTATCACTAACTTAAGATTTGTGACACGTGTCATTGTTGTTCCAAAATTAACCCTCCGCTGATACTTATTTCCAAGTTTTATCCTGCGAAGATAGGCGGCACCTCTGAGAGTCAGACGCCGCGTCGGAGAGGAGAACAGCGGAAATCGCTGCTGCAAAATCGGAACCAACAGCAGAGGGTAGATCAACCTAGCACGGACAACCTACCCTGTGCTCGCCTTCGCAGGACGACGGCAAAGATTGTTGCGAAAATTAGAATTTGGCCGGAAATGGTGGCGGTGTTGCGGCGGTGGTGAAGTGCACGTTGTCGGAGAGGGAGACAGCGGAGGGAGAAGACCGCAAGATCCAGCTGCATTGTGCTCAATATCAACCCGAACCGGCCCGAACCTATCCGAAATGCTGTTAAGGGCTGAACCCCGATTAAAATGATATGAATGTTAATTAAAGTGAAAAGGCTGAACCAATTTGGCACGTGATATTTTCAGTTTTTATACTGTACTATTAATTAAAAAATTTAAGAATTATCACGGTATCAAGTAATAAAATTTAATTGATATTAGGATGATATGTCAAAGATAGTTACTATATATGAATATTCCAGAATATGAGTGTGATAAAGGGATAAAATGCAGAGAACAAGGCTCATTTATTAACGACCAAGAAAATACGAGGGATGAACAAAAGAATGGAAAATATCTACATTCACGGATAGTGATAGAGTAATTTTACTATGCGAAGAAGAGTACATAATAAAGCTTGTCCTCGACCGTCCAGCTATTCTTGCTTTTATAATTACAGCAACTTGATTATAAAAATCAATATTCATTAAAATGGTCAAAATCTAGACTTCCTACTTGATTTTGAAGCAAGATTTTCATGTTTCATGACGATTATTTGGCGTTAATGGTCTTGAATGCGATTTATGCCAATCCTCATTAAATATAATTAAAATTATTAAAAATATATTTTTTTTGGTCCAAAGAGACTGAAGAAAAAGCTAGGATCATTCTATAACTGCAGGACATTTCACATGCTTAACAATGGTACCCTACATTGCACCCAAAGATATACAAACCATAATATTAGAACTTAAATCCAATCTTTTGATCCAGCTACTCATTGGCAGAACAAAGTCATCCTTCATCTCGGATGTTCGCAGGATAGATAGAAACAAGCTTATTTGAAAAACCAGAAGATGAATCTTTTCGATGGAAGATACACAGACCCGCAAAGATAATGTAGTAAATGCATTATCACTTCACTTCTCATTACAGCTAATCTTCATCTTCATCTGACAAAATAACAAACATTAAGAAGAATATACTAATAAAATCATCGATAAGATAGGATATGAATCTGTTAAGTACATACATGGTAAGAAAATAAGTAACTGTATCATGCACGCGCACATATTAACTCATGCGTGATAGCAGGTCATATGACCGTTTAGTTCACATAATTAGAAGGAAAACCTGATTTTTCTCTTAAATTCTAAAAATTATCGGTAGAGAAATACTATACTTGGGAATCATTTTGACCCTAAAAAAATCATGGCTGGTAGCTGATATAGAATTATCCAAAAGTTTAAGATAGAAAGCAATCATTTTACATATTTAGAGAAACAATTATCAGGTTTACATCAGAATCTTCATTGCAAGAAAATGACCAAGACTTTCATCCAAATCACAACTTTTTTTCAGACATGCATTTTTTTTAGCTTTCTATTTCCCCATAAAACGAAGAAATGAATGCATGTCTTCAAATAGAAAAAGTTTCTAGTTCAGGTACTATGATAAATAATATCAGATTATTTATTGATTGTAGGCATTGTGCACGAGTTGGTGTGACATGCCATCTGAAGGCTTCAACAAGATATTACAATATAAAGATCTGAAGAAATACCAATTCAACCATGGATTGCTATGTGGCCCCTGTCATGAAGTCTGCAATTATGCATGCACATTTACACATATGAAATGAGATGTTTCTTCAAATGTACAAACTTGCAAAATCTTCCACCTTACCCAAGTAATTGGTCTAGATTTCATAACGTACATTTACATATTAAATGAGATGTTTCTTCATGTGTACATACTTACAAAATCTTCTAAGTTACCAAGTAGGCTGGCCTAGATGTTTTATAAAGGGAGATGTGCACTCAGAGGTATTTTTTGTATTTAAAATACATACAATTCTTGATCTTTGAAAGGCAATTTGTCTCAAAATTTGCAAGAACACAACAGTCATTGACTACCCAAGTAACACATATTATACGTTGTGTATTGCTATTCAAATTTTTCTTGCCCTAAAGGAAATTATTGTTTAAGGTTTATCCAGCATGAATTTTGCTTGGTCAATGAGTACAACACCCAAATGGACTCCATCCACCTTACAGTGTTTATAAACCTATCCCCCTTACAGTGTTTATAAACCATGCCTGTTTTAGCTATGGCAAAATCGTTTGGCTATGACAAATGAGGAAGAGATGACAAAATGGTGGCAGGAAAAAAAAGAAAAGAGTCGGTGATTGAGACAAGTTCTGATGCATCCCTCAAACACGAGCGGACACGGCTGATTAAAGTAATCTTCAGTTTGTCAATGGAGTAGACTAATATGGCAGTTGATTGCTGCTAGTCTATTGTAAACAACATTGCCCACCACTAGACAAATCATCTCCTCTCAAAACTAGAACATTACCTACCATAAAAGAGAATTTATTAAAATCAATTGCCGAAAATCAACATAAAAGACAAGCTATTACGGGTCATTTGGTAAAGCACAAGGCAGCCATCCTTGGAACAAGTGATCCACTTTATTATAGGACTATCACTTGATCAGCTCAAGCATTGCAAGACTCGCTTCGACCTATAACAGCAAAGACAACAAAAGTTCTGCTGGTGGAGTCAGCTACATGCGATCCTTGTACGCTATTGTGCTCCATTATGAACCATATCTTAATTCAAGTCAAAGAAAAAGTTATTGCACAATTCTGTTATAGGTCTCTATTACCTCACATCTAACCGGCGCCACTTCTCCGTTTTACATTTCCTAACCACTCAAAACAATTTTTTATCATCTTATTGTGTTTTTGCTGATATCATGTTTCTCTTTAATCACTTCATTTCTAATCCAATGCTGAATGACGTTTTAATATATTAGACATACCATTCTCATCTCTATCACGTTTAATTTCTACACGTATTTCACCGCCCTACATTCTGACCCACAAAGCATTGTCGGTCATATTGCCTTTCGGCAAAACTTCTCTGCAAGTCGCAACCTTATCATGCAACCGCACATAACTCCACATGCACTTACCTTATCTTTGCTATCGTAGTTATGTCCATGAGTGTTAACGCTCTCTATTTCCCAGTGATTTGTAAAAAAATCCAAGACGCTTAAAGTATGCTGCTCTAAGTATCTTTATTTTAGAGACTCACAACGTCAAAGTTATATGTATTTCTTCCCATGCTAAACTTGCATTCCATATATACGGCCTTAGATCCGCTCAAACAAAAACCTTTTAATTCCGACACGTTTCTCTATAGCTCAAGTTAGACATTAGTCCTGCTCTTGCTTCATCCATTAGGACAATATCACTCAGATCAAGTAACACAAGTTAAACTGGTACTAAGTATAGGCATGGATGATCTTTTAAGACAACAATGTGGATGATCTTCATGCCGCATCGATCTCAATCACAGTTTTCAACTTGGCTCAGCACAATTGTACCAGCACCGGTTCTTTTGAAGTTAGCTTTTCTTTGTCTTATACTTGCTAGATTACTTCTAAATACCAACTAGACTGTGCTAGACGGTGGTTTCTTCTCACATAACCCTATCAATCTCATCCGCTAGCCATAGTAGTCCATTCATCAAAAATATAATAAGTAAAATAATAAAGCCAAGCACAAAAGATCAAAACAAAGCAAACTATGGAGCGTTACACTAGTAGCAAAATTGAATGCAGCAAATGCAGGAACCGAAAGCTTGTCGGGTATTAAAACACAGCCCTGGTTACTATCATACACCTGCATTTCAGAGCTAATATGTGGGAAACGGTAACTAAAAGGAAGTGGGACAATCTGGAAACGTGCATTAGTTCGCAAATGTGGCACACTTGATCATATTCATATGTTACTATTAAAGGCAAAATTGCGTCAACAGAGACTTCGACAGCAATGTGAGTTTATTTGCAGACTTGACTTAGCAAGATCAGCACCTCCTTAATGTTAACCATACGACATTTGCAGCCTAAAAATCCAGAGAGACTAGCCAGTGCACGATCTAAAACTACTGCAGAAAACGCATGTTCGTAACTTAATAGCCTAAATACATCAAAGTAATATAACTCGGGTCAGGAATAGCGACGCACCAAAGTATCTACGCTCGTTGGCAGCCTTGGCCTTGTCGAGCATCTTGTCGAGATCCTCCTTGAGCTTGTCGTCCCATTTAACCAGCTGGTTCACGAAGATCACTCCCAAACCCATCCCTAGCACGTGCTCCCACGGATCTACAGATACAAATCGAAAAGAGTGAAGAGAACTACAAATAATGGATTTCAGATTGATAGATTCGATCAAGGATTTCTTACGACGCATATAGGGGAGTTTGCGGAGGGCGTTTGAGTACATCTGAGTGCCAAGACCCAGAAGAGCTCCGATCATCGTCGCCGTCGACGGCATATTCGATTTTGCTAGCCGCCGCCGATAGGCGTCTGATTTTCACTAATTAATCGCCTCCAATACACCGTTGCTTGAGCTCCGCCCAGCGGCCGACCCGAACTTAGCTAAAGTAAATTAGTACTGCTTAGACTTTTTTTTTTTACAGAGACCGTAAATACAGGGCCCTCTGGAAGGCCTGCACACTCTGAACTTATTAATTTAGCATTATTTTAATTAAAATTATATTCATAATATTATATATTAAATAGACTTCGGTTATCAGCTAAACTGAATATCGGATTACAACCTTGCTTACAAAGGAAAAAAAAACAAATAATAAATTTTACAAAATATATTATTTTAATCTATAATTTTTAGTGATTTTTTTTTAAAATATTAAAAAAATGTGCTAAATAGTTTACCATAACAGTCAAACCGCGGTCGTCTAAGTAACGACTTCTTATCCATTTGTCTCTTAGTTATAATATTTACTATTTTTAATCAAACTGATAAACTAAATATCATATGTATACTTTCATTCTATAATTTTGTACTTCATTTTTTAAAATATACATTCACATAGGTGTCAAAATGGTTTGCCATAATTGTTTGGACGAAACAAAATAGGATTAGTCATGTTTGTTGTCATATTTTCAAAATTTTGAAGTACTAAATTATATATAAAATAGAATATATCACTTAGGCTCACTAGAAAATGCAAAACAATACTACGTTAGTTTTACTTGGTAGAGGATAAACCTGAAAGTTCTTTGTCTTGGTAAAAATGGTTAGCATATTGAGTTCTGTCAATATGTGTGCAAGTATCCATCAAAGCGCACTAAGGAGGTACAATGTATAAATACATGTTACAATCAAAACATAGGTTGAATCACATAGAACCTTGGATTTGAAAAGTATAGCAACAGCACACTCTCGTAGACGTCGTTGCCGATGACAAGATCGCCATAGAACGTCGGAGCATCGGCGACGGAAGTGAGCACGATAAAGCAACGATCTGTTTCCACAAGAATCGAGGTACTCTGAATCTCTACTTATAGAATGTAATATCTACAAGTACAAAAAAAAGAGACAGTAAAGAAATTTTCTATTCCCTAAGTACAAATCAAGGTAAGTACATCCAGATGCTTGAATGAAAGGTGACAGCTACTACATAACTAGTAATAAACAACATTCACTATAACTTGTCCATGGTAACCCATGTACTGTACAAATCAAGTGTCCAAAATACTGAAAATAAGACCTCCATAGTGTCAACCACCCAGCATAACCAAATCAAACTGTAATATCCAAAATAGTACAAGCCATATTCCAAGCATCCACCATAATGAAAACCAAAAGCATAATACATGAATTCCCACTATATCTAGACGGTTATTGGGGACAATGCCACATCAATCGTGATTTCTTAGAAGTCAAAATGACCATAAAGAATAGAATTTCTCTTTGAAAGAATCAATACAGCAACACTTTCAAAGGTACCATTTTGGAACTTGGAAGACATGATGTTATTTGCAGTTGCTTGAAAGTACACCTTGTGCATTCTTTTCTGAAGCATGCCATATCCATGCCGATTTTCATACAACAGTAAGAACACCATTAATAAATCCCGTCCAAGCAGAATTTGGCAAGAATAATATGTATGCAGTGATACCTCGAAGGAGACCGTTTACAAAAGAAGCAAACACAAAGGATTAGACTTTGTAGGGATAACTTGGCGGAGTGGTAACAACTCTTGCATAGCTATCAAAAGATCTAGGTTCGAGGCATGGAAATCATCTCCTGCAAAAATAGGATATGATGGCTTACATTAGGCAATAAATGGTCCGCCCTCTTCCCTAGCTTGCACCGTACACAGGCAATAGCCCTTTGTGGTACCGGGTAGCCCTTTCACGTGAATTTTCATAAATATAAACGAATACGAAGAATGTAGGTAAGAAAGACAATAATGAAAAATCCAATGTCGCCCGAAACAGCTAACAATTTAACATGTAAAATGAAAGCAAATTTCACCAGCTAGTTGTTTTCAATGAGTTCAAAATAACTTTGGCATATTCTTGTATCCTTATAGGAAGTTATTTTAAGAATAAAACTAGAACGCTAACAAGAGCCTCCATATAAATACCCATATCATTTCCAACTTATGAAAGAATATGCAATCAGCTTCGAAATCCAGTCAAGTATAATCTTGGTTCGCAAGGTTAAAATGTGCGTATCCATAAATTAAACTAATCCAATAACAAACGATTTGTGAATAAGCAAAGGCTCATGTACCATGGTAAAATATTTTCTTGGGTTACGAAGACATTGGTATTTAAATCTCCCTACATAACAACTATCCTCATTGTAAACAAAATCAACAGCAAGACCTGCTTTTCTCATGTCATGCCTAAGAGAGACGGTGAAATTGTACTACTTAATGGAGGACAACAACAAAGCATACTAGAAGAATAAAAATGAAAAAGATCTACATTTTAACTAAAATTTTCTTTGCATCAGAGGACATAGAATATTTTTGCAGAGTGTAGGGAAAATGTGCCTGCTTAAGCTAATGCAACTGGTCAGGTACCTGAACTCTAGATTACGCATGTGTGTTTGTATGCAGAAACAGCCACTTTGCAAACAGTCAAGGAAACGTCCGCACGCATCTGAATATGTGCCTGCTTAAGCAAGCTGCCTTCGTTCACTGGGCAGATCTCTAGCAAGAGAATAGGTAAGCCAAAATTTTCATAAGCATGGGTGAATACTATCATTTCAAATCAAATGTATTAAGATTCAATTCAAGCGAAGAATGCTGCACAGATCTCTCATTGTGACTTCTTTAATAACATAGTGGCACAATGGAAAGCCTACATCTGCATTGCTCGTTTAACAGCCTTTCCGATGCAAACAGTGTTCCATCTCAGCACTAGCAAAACTGAACACTATAGGTTACATTTTATATTGTCTTCTTCATATTATGTACCCGAAAGATGTGCCTTGTGCATATTCTGTACCCGAATTATTACCTAAATTTTACGTTGGTGGTGTAGTGCTCATTGGCTTTTCATCGCTCTTGTCCTTGGCAATCAGATATTGGTACTATTCCAACAATATCCTATGATATATTGCTCCATTCATTTCAGGTTCGTATAGCCATCACGGTTCTTGGACAACTAAACGATCACCGCTAGCTTCCGCTGAAGATCTCCTACAAGTAAACGCACGAGAGGTATGATGATCTCAAATGAAAGTTGATCCTCTGTTCTTCTTCACATTTTCATCGTCCATCAACCTCCTCACCTTTTCTGCATCCTCCCACTTACCACCCATTGCATATAGATCAGATATCAGAGTGTACACTCCGCCGTCAGCCTCGGGAACTGCCATACTGAGAACTCTGTTAATGGCCTTCTCGGCAATCTCAAAATTTTTGTGAGTCTTACACGACGCTAAGAAGGAAGTCCAGATTACTATGTTGGGCTCAAGCTTCATATTCTGTATCATAGAATAAGCATCTTCTAACATCCCGACTTTTGCAAACAAATCAACCATGCATCCATAATGATGAACACTAGGCTCAATACCAAACTCCTCGACCATGCTGCCAAAGTATTTTTTCCCTTTTTCAACCAATCCTGATTGGCAGCATGCACTAAGTACGCCGGTAAAAGTGATTGCATTTGGCTTCACCTCCTCTCTTTGCATTGACTCGAAGAATGCAACAGCATCCTCACCACGCCCGTGTGATGCCAGCCCGCATATCATCGCCGTCCAGTGCATGACATTTCTATACGGCACTCTTTCGAACACTCTGAACGCGTTGGTCAAGCACCCGGACTTGGCATACATATCGATCAAAGAAGTTGCCAACTGCACGTTAATCTCCATCCCGTGTTTCGCAACATACCCGTGCACCGACCTCCCCAGCAAGCGCATTGTGCCTGTGTTAGCACAACCAGCAAGCAAAGTCACAATAAGCATTGCGTCAGGTTTGAATTTTCCGGCATGCATCATTCCGCGAAACAATGCAAGCCCTAAATAGTTTCTACTTTCCATGTACCCTCCAATCATGGCACACCACGAAACAATGTCTCTGTCTAGCATTTCATCAAACAGTTTGCGTGCAGCAGTAACATCTCCGTTACGTGAATAACACGTGATCATGGTGTTAAACGTCACAGTGTTCCGGTTGGAAATTTCGTCGAACAGTTGTCGGGCATCGGCTAAAGATCGAATAGCGTAAGAGTGGAGCAATGCAGTTGCGATGTATACATGCGCTACGAAATTGGTTTTCAGGAGATGGGAGTGGAGCAGGAAGTGAGAGTCAGAGGAGGATTTGATGGCGACAATGGCAGCGCGGGCGGCGCAGGAGAATTTATCTTGGTGACGGTGAAGCAGACGAGACTTGAAGAGGAAGAGAGCTTCGTCGGCGGCGGAGCAGATGTTGAACGCGGCGGGACGTGAGCACGGGGGCGACGAGACTTTGAGAAGCAAGGGCAGCATGATGTCAAAGATCAAGGGAGGCTGCTAATTCATCGTCATTTTTACTTACTAAAATAAATAAACAAAAAATAACTATTACCTCTAACAACTTTTTTTTAAAAAGCTTACAATGCCCCTTTTTTTGAAATTATAGCGGTGAATCCGTAATACGAGTGCACATTTTTTTAAAAAATTTAAATTAATAAAAAAATTTCACATTCAGTTTCGACGATACTATAAAATTGAAAAATAGACTTTTCATAAACAAGAGATTACCACGGAATATAAAAAAAAAAAAAAATTACGGAAGTTTTACCGTTTTATACGATCTCAAACTTCGATAGTGACGCTTCGTGAGAAGCCTCCATCCGGATGAGGTAGCCACGCTTGACAGCTTACAATGTTGCTTTGGTACGTTAATTAAATTGAATATTATATATTACTATCATTATAGTGAAATTTATTAATATTTTAATTTATTCTTACACGATTTATTTGAACTAAAGCAAAATTTGATTGGAAATATTTGATCTATAAATTAAAATATCTATCATTTACGATAGCCCAACATTTGTAGCCAAACTGGTTTGAGATAATCCTCGATCCTCTTGATCATGATACAATTTAGGATGAGCAGAAAAAACATATATATATATATATATATATATATATATATATATATATATATATATATATATATATTATCCAAACCTTTTTTTTTGGGTTTGAAGTTAAGGCACCCTTATATTTTTTGCATAAACTTTATTTTATGTTTTTAAAAAAATAAGGATATTAGTTCAAATTATCCATGTATAAATATTCTTTTAAAAAACTAGGTTTTCATAAAAAGAAAAATCTCTGCTTTAGAAAACTTTGTCAACTTTATTAAACCAATCATAAACATATATATAGAACTACTTTTTGAAAGATAAATTGGATAAAAAAATATTTTTTTGTTTTATAATTTTTGTATTTTAAATTTTACAGAAAATAATTTTAATAAATATTTTGAGACTCTAAAAATTTTTTTAACTAATAAAGACTTGAAATCTCAAAAAAAAATTAAGAGGAAAGGACCGGAGAAGTTCTCCAGTTATGAATCGGGTATAGAACCTTTAGGAGATGCTTGGGTACAATTTCAAATCCGCTTTACATGTAATATTTTTTGGAAAATATTTGACTACAAAAGCGGTAGAATACGCCAAAAAAATTTTCTTCATATTTTGTTTTTAAAAATACTTATACACATATATTAGTTTGATTTAACAATTATTAGAAACAATAAGAGATTTATTTGGGACGTGGGTAAATTGAGGCTGATTTAATTATCCCAAAAGCTTTAAATGTTAAAAAAGTAACTATAACTTTTTTATTCGAATTTTTTTCAAAAACTTAAATTGTTATTTGTGAGGCTTCTAATTTTTTGTAACCAATAAAAAATGTGTAGTTTCGGAATAACTTTTTATAGATTTGTTTACAAATTTTATAAAATTTATAGTGCATATCAACATATATTTGTATATTAAAATTTATAAAAATATTTATATTGTATTAGATTATTTAATTATAACATAATATTTATTTAAGAGGATAATAAACAACAGAAAGTGATGTGAACTGTAAAAAAAGGGACTACATGTACAAAGCAAAGAACAGAACCGAACCAACGCCAATCTCATCGAGCTCGAGACGGCCGCAAGAAGTTCTAGCTCTCAGTCGGCGGCATTCAATGACGACTATCCGGCGATTCTGCTGCAACGATCTCCTCCGCTTTGCCCCCGTCAATCTCGACCACCTCACCGAGACCGTAATCTTCTCTCTCTCAATCTCTCTCTCCCTTAGATTTTAATAAATATTTCTGTTTAATCTAATTGAGTTCAAAAATCGTAAAAAAATAACTAAATTCAGTCCATCCCCTTCTCGTTGTTTGTACTCTCCTTGATTCTAGGTTTTTTTTTTTTTTTTTGTATCTGTAATTATTCCATGCATTTAATCAGTTCAATATGTCGTTCTACATGACCTACCTTGCTCGATGGCCCGACTACTTCCACGTCGCTGAGGCCCCCGGCAACCGCATCATGGGATATAGTAAGTCCCTGCCCCTTCTTACGTTTTGCTTATCGTTGAATTTTTCTTTATATTTGTTGGTATTTAGCATGAATAATAAAGGGGAATATCATTTCATCATTTCTTTATCTTAATTAGTTGTTGAACATTGATTTACTAATTGTTCTCCTCTGCCTAACTAATTGTTATTCTGATCGTGCGTGGAGTTTGCATATAGAACTTTGTCGAATTGTTTGTAAGTATCTTATGGTGTTAGTTTATGACTTGGAGAATTCTCTCATTTTTCAAGCAACGTGTTTTTTTCCCGGTTGGTTGATTTCGTGGGGCATTGTCCGATCCCTCAAGTTTCAAGTTGCTGTTTTAGTGGTAATTAGTTTCTATGATTCTAAGCAAGAGAATTAGGGAAGTGTTCATTGCAAAATGTTTGAAGTTTAGGATAATATTGAGGTTTCATCAAAGGAGTTTTTAGAGATTTTGCAAGTAGTGAGATTGGTGTCTGGAGAAAGAAAGGCTTTCTTCTTTTTTTTTCCTTTTTTTTTGGGGGGGGGCATGGCCAGCCCGCCGTGCTTGCATAGACCTCCGCCAATGCGGAGTCGAGTGAGAAGCTGACTGATGCGTAAGGAAGGTGAAGGTGATGCTGTTAACGTTTGCAGGGAAAATGAAAGACAATTTGAGCTATACTCTGAATAAGAATTAGTGAGTTCGCCATGGTTAGCAGGAGTTATCATTACTGGTGGACGGTGACATTGAGGGTCACACAATGCTCGAAGGTAGAAAGGGAATGTTGGGAAGAGGCTAAGATGATCGAGACTCAAAGGGGGAGGCGCGAGGAATGGAAGTTTTGTGGCGCTGGAGAAAGGAAACAGGTTGGCTGGTTCTTGATTTAACTTAAGAATGGCCGACCTTTAGCATGAGCTGGCTACCACTAAAGCACTAAATTACAGTTCAATCTATTTGGCCACCAAGGACTTAATTAGAAGTTCCATTCTAAATCACTTCACATTGAACACTAATTGTTTGTAGTAAGTTCTAACCCAAGCATTATCCTGCCTAATTTAGAAGCTATCAAAATCCAAATTAACCACCTAACATGACGATTGCGCATGAAGCAACTCTTTGACACTTTGAAATACTAGGAAAAAAGCTAGGAAACCTAACATCTTAACTAGCCTTATTGCTTTTGATTTGCATTTCTTGCAGTTATGGGAAAGGTTGAAGGACAAGGTGAATCTTGGCATGGGCATGTTACTGCAGTTACAGTTGCTCCTGAATATCGGAGACAACAACTGCCAAAAAGCTCATGAATTTGCTGGAAGACATTAGTGACAAGTTAGTGTTTACTTCCTTTTTCTTATGTTTCTTTCACAAGTCCTTCATATAGTATTCCATCGTCGAGTTTCTTATGTATGTATGTGTGTATATATATATATATATATATATAATATATAGAAATATGTTGGGTATTTATTGTGATCATAACTTATTAAAAAGCTATTTGATAAATACAAAAGATGTGTTAGGCGATTTAGATCTTTTTTTTTTTGTTTGGACTAATTTTCCATTAACAATACACAAATAATTTTTTATAAGAATATTAGTCCTAACATAATTTTAAAAAATGAAAATGGTTGATTTGGTTTTGAATACAGAGCGTGGTGGTTTAAATTAACAAACTACATTTTAATTATCAAATAAGTCGATAAATTTGTAAAAAGGAGAATCAATCTTGCAAATGATTGAGCATATTAAGGTAATGTGATAGATAAGAGGTGAAATTTATAACCTATTAGGGCCAAATTTGATAAAATTGGAACTCAAAAGTTTGATTTTGCGAAAATATTTTAGTGTTTCTTAAAACTATGGAAATCTGATTGGCGTTTGCTTGTAACTATATAGTAGTAACATTTATTACCAGTTAGCCATCAATATCTGATATCACGTGCCGATATGAACATGATCTAGCATAAGCAGAAGGTTTTAACATTTCCTGATTTTCTCAGAGAATACATATATAATTTTTTTTTCGTGTCTTTAATTTGGATGATTTCTTTTTTTTTTCTATGCATCAACTAAATCATTGTTCCTGCTTTACCAAAACTATCTTTTTCATGTATTAACTTCATTAAAAAATAAATTATGTGGTTTGGTTTGCATGCTTCCTAAATGAGAGAGAGCTATACATATTCTCAATTACACGTTTTTGCATAATCAATATCCAATTACATCTATTCCGAAATATGTGCGCATAACAACTTTTTTGTCCTCCATGTTATTTTCTTCCGTAAAAGGCACATGTAATCGATTGAATGAAGTAGTAATGCTAATGCTTTGGTCAATTTGTAATATAGCATGAGTACCCATATCCAGTCTAGTGCTTTTCTAAGAGGGCATGCTTTCATGGTTTCATGTTCCTCTCTTTTCTTTCATATTCTTCCTAGTCAAATAGTGTTTCCTTTTGCAGGGACAAGGCGTACTTTGTTGATCTTTTTGTTAGAGCTTCTAACTTGCCAGCTATAAAGATGTACGAGAAGGTCTGTATGAAAAATCCTTCTTTTTGGAGTAAAGTTTTAATAATTTTCTTGGCTCCGGTATGTTGCTAAAACAATATGTTGATAAAAATGCTATTGACGTAATAAACATATCCCTCCTGGCTATAGTATCGCTTATGTATACAAGCTCGGTTATTTTTCAGTTCAAGTTCATTCTGCAATAAGCTCATGACAAATGTTGGATTAAACAAAAAAATGTCTGCATCCCTATAGATTATACTATTTTATTGTTTGGAAAAAAAGGTTTTGCTAGGGAGCTTTGGAGAAAAAGGGTTTGCTAGGGCTTAAGTTCTCATAGTTCTAATATTTTACTCTTCTAGAAACCCAGCCCTAGTGCCTTCCATTGTTCAATTATCAATGTCTATGTACTTCTGGTTCTGGTGGTGGTTTCGGCGATCTTATTCCAAGTCCTAGTAGCGCTTTCAATCACCACAATAAGCATTTGTTTGAGATATCATTCCAATAACCTGCTTCTTGGTGGCAGATAGTCTTCAAAATCGCATTATTTTAGCATTAATATATTCATTTATTGCTTTCGACAATGTCATGCATATACCTTTTGGAAAACTACAATCTTGTTTTATCTCTAAGGATCACTAAACCATAAATGCTGATATCTTGAACTATACAGCTAGGATACATAATCTATCGAAGGGTGCTACGGTATTATTCTGGGGAAGAAGATGGCTTAGGTATCGATTAAACTTGCCCATTCTTTGGCATATTATAGTTTTTTTTTTTTTTCTTTTTTTGCTTTTCTCTCATGGAGCTGCTTCTACTTCCTTTTCAGATATGAGAAAAGCATTGTCACAGGATGTTGAAAAGAAGTCTGTCATTCCCCTCAAGCGCCCTGTTACGACAGATGAACTCGAGTATGACTAACGTAACCAGCTAGAATCAATGACACCAACATCATGAACAAATTTGCCCGAAGGTCGAGTATGGGAGCATTAGAGAAGAAAACAAGATCGTCGCTTGAAGAATCTCTATATAGTTTACTTGCAATGATCCTGAAAGATCTTTAAAGCCACATCCAGGGAGGTGGTTGGCTTAGATACTTTATTTGGTTTCTTGACGAACAAATATTAATGGTTTGGGGATGTAAATATTAATGGAATAACATTTGTAGTTACATGTATGTCGCCAACGAACAAATATTAATGTAGTTACATTTTGGTTTAACTAGTTCTTATCCCGTACTTAGCATAGGACTACAAAATATTATATGATTTAATATTAAAACTATTCAAATAATTATAACTTATAACAATTTACATAAAATTTTGTGTAGGTTTTTAGGGATTTTTTTTTTATATAATTTTTATTATATAGGTATGTTAGTTGAGAAATTGATAGTATAAGTATAAATTATATTTAAACTTATAGTAATATTTAAATTTTTAATGATCAATTTATAAATAATAATTATTATCATATTTTGTCTAGTTTGTTGAATTGATCTTTTAACTTAAGTGTTTTAAACTTTATCTAAATTTAATTAATATTTTTATTTTAAGAAAAAATAATAAAAGATAAAAAGACATGCAAGTAAATGCTTTAAATGTTTTGCATGTGACGCATAACTAAAAGTTCTAGAAGTGCCACATAGAAGAAAACCATAGATTATCTTCGTTTTATTTGTAGTAGTTTTGCATTTACTCATATTATATATATAAATGATTTTATATTTTTAAAATAAATTATATAATTTTATAAATTCTTATCAATCAATATATATATATTACGCAATTTTTTAAAACATAAGCAAATGATATATTGTATACAAAAAATTATTCAAAATATCATATGATACAACAATTTTGATCATCCAACTATATATATTTAGAATTTTAAATTTAAATCTGTATATTAACTTGAATATTAATATAATTTTTATTTTAAAGTAAAATTGGTAGCAAGAAAAGAAAAATTATAAGTGTTGACAAGAAAAAATAAAAAGAGAAGCTAAGAGGGTTCAAACCCGAGACCTTTTGAAAGAATACTATGGGCTCTAACCAATATGTCATGATTGCGATCGAAAATGGCGAGATGAATCTCACCATTTGGAATGTACAATATTATTTAAATTATGTCCCTCTAATTTGACTAATAATAAAAGAAGCAACGATAAATACATTGGCATTGGGATTATGATATAAAAAAAACCAGTCAACATTATGGTGTAATATGCATGATGATCGTATCAGATTCTTCACTTCCCCATTGGCCACCAGAGATCGCCCTTATCCGATCCTCCGCCCTCTACGAGTCTACTCTTCCCCATATACGTAGATAGTCCTCTCTTCTTCATTCTCTACTATCACCTATCATCGATCTCCATGGCCATGGCGAGCCAAGCAGCAGCAGCAGCAGCCGTCTTTACCACCGCCATTGCAGCAGCTCATCCCAAGCCCTCGACTTCCCGTTCTCCACTTCCTTTCTCGTCGTCGCCGCTCCCTGCGCTCAGATCCCGTGGCAGCAGCATGCGCGTCTCCGCCGCCGCCGAGGGGGCCAAGACGGAGCCCGCCGCCGCGTCCACCAAAGAGCCGGAAGCCCCCGTCGGCTTCACTCCTCCCGAGCTGGACCCCAACACTCCGTCACCCATCTTCGCCGGCAGCACGGGCGGCCTTCTCCGCAAAGCACAGGTGGAGGAATTCTACGTGATCACGTGGGACTCGCCGAAGGAGCAGGTGTTCGAGATGCCTACCGGCGGCGCCGCCATCATGCGGGAGGGGCCGAACTTGCTGAAGCTGGCGAGGAAGGAGCAGTGCTTGGCGCTGGGCACGAGGCTGAGATCAAAGTACAAGATCAAGTATCAGTTCTACAGGGTGTTTCCTAACGGCGAGGTTCAGTACTTGCACCCCAAGGATGGAGTATACCCGGAGAAGGCTAACGCGGGAAGGCAGGGCGTCGGGCAGAACCTACGGTCGATCGGGAAGAACATCAGCCCCGCCGAGGTTAAGTTCACCGGCAAGCAGGTCTACGACCTCTGAACAGTATATATTTTCTCATGATCCTCAAAGTTCTCTCTCTCTCTGTCTCTCTCTCTCTCAGTGTGTGTGTGTGTGTGTTGTGAAAGGGAACTGATGTTATCTCTTCAAGGCTTGCCCGTGGCCTTGACTCTGACGGCCGTGATAAATATCAATGGAGAAATATATTATTTAGGAATATTTTAATTCCAAAGAATTTAAAATTGATATAAAATTTCATATTAGTTGAAGAATTTAATAAAATATTAAAATCGATGTTTTTCGCTTACCAATTTCTTAGAAAGAACTATTCTTTGCTTTTCAAAGTCTTTTTTTTTTTTGAAAAAAAGGACTCTATTCTCATTCTGAAACCGCACATGCGCATTACTTTTAGCGCTTGTTTAATTAGAATTCCAAACTAACGAGATAGAGGTTCGAAGCCAAATGGAGAAGGTATGTACGCCCTCATTCAAAATAATTATATTAGAAATGATCATTTTTTAAATATTTAATAATTAAAAATATATAAGGAAGCACGATGTGAACAATGTCATATTAGCATTGAATTTTTTTAAATTAAAATAATTATAAAAAAATAGCATTTCTTATAGTAATTATTTTTGTCCGCGACATTAATGTCAAAAAAAAGCCCTTAATTATGCAAATTAATCATTCCTCGTGATCGAAAATTCAAAAATAAATTTTGAAATTTGTTTAATATTTTAGCTAATTTTGAACTATCAGTATGTGTATTATAGTATTCTAACTGAACTATTCTGGACGACCTATTAGCGTTCATGCGAGGTAAAAAATTATCCCCGACAAGCTAAAAAAGTGTTACGAAAAATTAATTTAGTATTTTTATTTGAAGGGTTAGTTTGTTTAAGCTTTGCAAAACAGAAAATTTTGACAAAATCACAATTAATTAACATTTATTATAATTTAAAAGAGTATTCTAATAATCAATTTTAGAATACAAGATTATCTAGTTACACAGTTACACTGCCCGGATGCAAGGACATGGCACTGAATTAACCCAAACATAAAAATTGAAGTTCAGTTTTATTGCCCAAACAAAGAGGCCTAGTCATTCAATTGTTCAATTCCCTTTTCATTTCCGGACATACACGACGACATTGGGTTGGACTGATATGAGCGTGGCTTCAGAACTGCGGCATGTCCAAATCTTGCCCAACGACGCAACATCTTGTGACAAGGTAGAATTTCAGCTCATCTATGGAAAAAAGTTCACTTTTCTTATGTACATTCTCATAAAAACATGCGGCTCATATTCAAATATCGAAAAAAAAAATCACTTATAAGAGTGAGAAGATTTATGCCTCCACATTTTGTATTGTCGGCTCAGATCGAAAAATTAGAATTCCTTAACTGGTCGATCATAGATCGGTAACACCTGTAAGTCTATATGTTGCGAGGACCACACAGAATAGACCGATTATAAGTAAAATATTTCCATGATACTCTCAAAATTTAAAAAAAAAAAAAAAATCATTATATTAGAATTTCCAATGCCTGATTCTACTGGGAGTAACAAGGACATAACCAACTTCAAACTAACAACTATCCTACAAATTGGAAACAACAAAGCTCATCCAACTCCAATTACCATGTTTTGGTACAAACATTCCACCCATTTGATCTGAAACAGTTGAAAAATTAGGGCAATCAAAATCTCTCAGAGGCTTCGCACAAACAGACTCCCTGGTTACATCATCAACAAGGTCACCTATTATGAATACCACAAAAGTCTTAGTATACATACATGGGAAATATCCAGCCTATATCTGGAGGACTGCACCAAGTTTATATGCACCCGGGTCACGTGCTTGCGAACGATATATAGTCCAATTCTGGTGAAGATGCGATATTTTCATCTCGTTTAATCTGTTCAGAAGGAGTTGAGATAAGTTCAGTCATTCTTCCCGGGGATAGCGACCCAAGGTGGTAGACATCCCTTCAACGGGGAATGCAAAATGAGGGAGGATGCCGACAGGTGCTTCTGACGCATGGAAATCGAGGATAGACAACCGAAAGAACTTCTCAACCTCCTCTTCTCTCCCTCCGAGTTTCCATAAGCGTTATCATTATCAGCAGTAGAATCACGAAGTGCCTTCGGTAACAGACAGTTGCAAAGGGAGCCTGGGTCATAAGTTTCGTAAAATATCATTCGGTAAAGCTTAACTGTTCATACAGTAAAATCATGGTGTGTATTCAAAACATGGCGTCATGAATTCAAATCATGGTGTCATGTATTCAAAACAAGGCGTCATGAATTCAAATCAAGGGGTCACGGATTTAAAACAAGCTGTTGCAGTATTAGCTAAGGTGTTGTAGCTTCAAATTTAGGTGTCAGGAATTGAGAAAGGAACTTAAGTGAATTAAAACTTCATGTAGGGTCCCAAATGTACTTCCCAGATTATAATAATTGTCACAAAGTTCCTGCATCCTCCTCCCTAAATGCTATCAATTTTATGTCAGGCTAGCCCTATAACGTTGTTATGTACATTTACAATAATTTCTGATCTATATTGCTTATTATTACTTGTACTCTTTGATTTACTCTACTGCACCCGTTTCGGACACATATCCGACACTTTAAATGGATACGTATACTTGGATAGGATTCTTAAATTATAGTAGGAAAATATAAAAAAGTTGAAGCACCAGTTCGGACCCTACCACGAGTCTGCGACTTCTAAAAAGTGTCCAAGTAACATTGATTACTCATGAAACAGACATCCGATCTCCAAACTTAATTGCTTCTTACAATTTATTCTCATAGTTTCAATATTATTCAGACTTTTTGATTTACCGTACTGCACCCGTGTCAGAACACTTCAAATGGATATAGTTACTTGGGATATAATCCTTCAACTGTAGTAGAAAAGCATGAAAAGGTTGAGACACGGATTATGACACTTCCCACGAGTCTGACACTCCTAAAAAGTCCATCTAACATAGATTTGTACAACCTAGTAAGACATGGATGAGTATAGAACTATGGTGGAGCCAATGTGGACAATGGCCCCTAGCATGTCGTCGTGATGTCATGCTACACAAGCATTGCTTTCTATTTTCCTAAACAATGTCCTCGAGAATAAGTGTCTCACCTTTTATTCTTTCCTACTCGGCTACTCTTAAGTAAATCCAAGAGTTATTATCTTGTAAACCCTCCAAGAATGGTACAATAGCTTCAAGTTCTTCTCTTTTAATAAAATCTTTAACCCATGTAAAAGAGCTACATTCTCATTTTTAATGAATTTGTATCTTTTAATCAATACAAAATTTTCTTTTCAGGAAGTAAACTTCATAATCGCGGTAACTGCTCATGTATAAGCTTCGCAGCCCTTGACCATAGTCCAGGCTTTACCTAATTTCGGACCCTCCTGATCATAAAACACAGCATAGGTTTAAACTATTCATTGTTATTTATCAAAATGCATAGTCAATTACTCACACTGTGGAACAAGCAGCTTAGAAAAGAAATAAGTAGGTTTAAGAAGACTAAGCATACCTATCTTAGCAAGTCGATTCACCCACTTTGGGATTGAACTCCCGGTCAATCTATAGCAGATATCTTTGCAGAAATGATTGCAATTCTTAGATATCAAATGATATGTGTCTCCATTGTAGTTCACTGATTGTTGCTCCATGAACTCTCTGACCTGAATTGGATCCAAGCATGTTGTGCCCATGAATATTGACTTTCGAAACCTGAAACCAGGACATTGTCGAGGCTCAACCTCAAAGACACCACTTGTTGGATAATCGTGAGCCCCAAATGCATATTCCACTCCATGAACTGTAGTCAGAAAATATGATGCACTCAGCCGAAAATGTACAAATTTCAGTTTAGCATTATGACGCATTAATTAACAAATAAATAGGAGACTTGTGTTCCTTCCCTTGTACATTACATTTCCTAACCATCATGATTTTACATCAGAAATAAAGATTCATATCCTGCCAACAAATACATAATATAAGAAAGAAACTAATAAACACCGCCCAACATAATAAGGGCTGGTTGAGCAGAAGAGGGTCCCCTTACTGTATCTTCTACTTTTTTGTGTCTTTTGAAATACAAAAGTCAGACATTATACCAAACATTCTTCTAGGGTTGGATGCTACAGTAGTACCTTTTGAAAATATGCAAGATCGATACAAAAAGTGTTTAACTCAATAGATTAAGAGACTAATCAACAAATCTTTCAGCTTTTTTAGCTTCTAAAGAAGCTAGAAGTGCCTAGAAGTGCAGTTACAAAAAGCTCTACCAAGCAGGACCTATGAAAAATGGTTACATTTATAGAATAATATTCAACCAAGGTCATTTATCATCGCTAAAGTACCTTGAACCTCCTAATAAAGACAATTCTACCGGTTAATATTAATAAATCATTTCCAATACAACTGTTTAAATGTTAGTGTTAAGCCAAACTAGCAGCCCACAGCTTCAAGCTTGTTAGATTGATCCTAACATGAAGATCTTCTATGTTTCATAATCATATGATTCATAAGCAATTTGAGCAACGGGACACTACCCTGTACATGCCGATTGCCATCAATACTGGACCTAAATATTCTTTTTGATGCAATTTAAAGCATTCGGCGGTGAAATGAGGTTATTAAAGTGGTGGCAATAAAGAGGCAGAACAAATAGTAAGATTGTGGACAGTGCAGAAGCTGAAGGGGTGGTGGTTCGAATTTAAGTGGACAAATGATGGCCAAATTAGTGGCACTACTAAGTTGGAGGGAAGATTAGACGTGGGAGAAGAGCTCCTAGCGGGAAAAACTTTTGCTAACTGTGTGTTTAGTCCATCATGTTTTGAACAAACTCACCATCAAGGTTGGATTTTACAAGGAGGGTGGGACATTGCGAAGTGGCATGAAAAATCATCATTAGTTTGATCGGTTGTCACTGCCGCCTGCGTTTTATATTTATTTCCCAATTATCAAACCACTCCAACACTAGCTCGCAAGGAACCAACATAAACATGAACAATAAGAGGTGCAGAGATGAGAGAGTAAGATGACAACAAAATCAACTAACATTGATGAGAAACAAGAAGGCAAGTTAACAAAATCAACTAATTTCATTGTTGAGAACTTCGAAAACAATGATGATAAAATAATAACAACAATAAAAAATATAGAAGACATAGCAATACACGAGCCAGTGAATGTTTTTGAGCAAATAATCATTTTCAAGACAGCATATACTGCAAACTATCACCTGCAAAAATATGCGATAGCAGTGTACTCACGTTATGTACAGGTCAGCAGGGTTTGAGCCGCGTGAGGACACGGATCACGGATCAAGTTCAGATTAGTCAGAGTTGTATTAAGAATAGTTTTAATAGAAATATTTGTAGTAGGAAATATCATATTTGTATATTTTATTAAGAGAATGTTATGGAAATAACGTAGAGGGATAGCCTCTATAAATAAGTATGTAATGTTTATTTTTATTATGGAAAAAATATAGTAATTTTAGTTACAATAGTTTTTAGTTGTCGTTTGTAGAGCCGCCACCGGGCCGCCGATGTTTTATCTTCGCCGCGTCCGGGCCGCCGACGTGAGCCGATCCGAGTCGGGTCATAACATACTCACACTGTTTTTAACAGAATATAAGCATATTACCCTATACAGTACGACATAATTCTTCACAAAGTAAGATTTACTAGTAAAAACTGGAAAATAACAACATAGAGCAACATTTGAAAATTCACAAGTTTCGAGATTCGGTGCACAAATACATTGCATATCTTTAACTTAGGAAATTCGTTATGAGAAGTACTATCGGAATAATTGTATGTTGGACTTTAAAAAGCTACTTCATAAAGAAAAGAACAAACACCAAAAATTCTCAAGTATTACCTTCGACACCTGAGTGAAATATACCAAGCCCTGTCCAGTAGAGGTATCCATTCATGGGTGTTAGGTCATATACATTCAGATAAACAGGTGTGTTTCCCTGTGTATGGCTAGCAGAACGGACTTTAGGAAACAAACAAAAACGAGTTGCAGATCTTCCTCTTAATCGGAGCGGTACAAGAGAATTCCAGCGCTTCTTCGAGCCTGACTTCATCTTTATTCTGCACATTTGGGAGGCTCGTCATTCGTTAAACCATAACGCTAACATCTTTACATAATCCTAGTCAGAACTTTTAGACGGAGAAATATAACTTGAATTAAGCATACAACTCACCTACAATTTGGATGAAAAAAAAAAGAATAATTAAGTAGATAACCACAAGAAAGTGATTTAAGCTCGTGTCTTGAACCAAACACGTAAGAACCAAAAACAATTGGTCATGGTTGAGTATCCCGTGAGTTATAAACCCGCCCTACATCGGTCCCATACCCGATATGCGACTAAATGGGTCATAATAGTCCTGTATCAACATTGCAAAAAAAAAAAAATTCACAACGGAGTCAATTGATTTTGACCTAATTTAAGACCTACTTTCAACTCCAATTCTTTTCCACCCAGCAACGAATCAAAAATAGAGAAATGTGGCAGAATTATACAAGAAAACAAACGGATTCCATATTTCGCGTATAATCAGCATGCCATTATCTACATTGTCAAGAGAACCAACAAAAACCACAAAAGAAACCTTCATATCTTCCGCATCTGCAAGAACAACTGAGATCCGCGGGCGTAACAGCAATTCAACAGCTCAAATCCCCATAGTTCACATCACATTGACAACAATCAAACACCAAACCAAGTTTACTCCAACAGAAGCAAAACCTAAAAGAATAAACAGAAAATGAAGCCATAGAGCTGACCAGGGTTGAGGAAGACGGCGGAACCCACTTCAGATTCCGAGAAATTCGTCTCGGCCAAGGCTTAATCCCGTCATTAGAGAACAATACTAGCAGCCAGCAGCAGCAGCAGCAGCAGCAGCAACTGAAGATCTGAACAACATGAATCACGAATGGCCCTACGCCATTAGAGAGAGAGCTCTCAAGATTCACCCTTTTTCCCCACACACTTTAGTGTCGGAGCTTCTCTACTACACTAATAACTAAAGTAAACTAGGATAATCACACTTCAGAAATGGTATATAATTTTTAACTTTTAATTATACCATACTCTACTATCTAAACAAATATATTTTTTCTTTTTATTTTAAATTAAGTAAAATCATTTAAGTTTAATTAAGAAAATTTATATATTAATCACTGTCTCGCTAGCGATATTACAAATAGGCTGCTCAATTTAAATCTATGATAATGTACATCTTAAAATATAAATTGAGAAATATCTTTTGAAGAAATTTTGAATATAAAATTGTGTATTATATTAAATTTTTTCTCTTTATTAAAAATTTTTAAAAATTATTTCCAAATATAGATTTTAAGTTTCAAAATTTTAATGAATTAGTAAATTAATTTTTAATACATTGAGATTTTAAAGTCTCAAAATATCTATTGGAAATATTTTAAAAAAAAAAAATTGAAGTTAAAAGTTTTCATCAAAATTTATCCAAAAAGTGAAAAAGTTTTGACGTAAATTTTAAATAATAGCTGATTTTTAAAAAAATAGAGATTGGCATGTAATTTTTTCTTTAATTAAAGTAAATGCGTCTAAAATAATTGGTATAAATAGGATCTGTACTAGCAGTGTAAGAACCATTCCTATAATAATAATTATTGTTATTCTAGTTTGACTAAAATGCCATCAAATTTTAGTTAATTATGTCGAATTAAAGTTTAAGGACCATTTATGTCATTTTTATTCAAATAATGTAGAGCTTAACTATCTTTAATAGACATCTTTAGTGGGATTGGGATAGATCAATTACTAAAATCGGTAGTTCATGAAACATCATTTAATGAGAATGAAAAATAATAATTTTCTCCTTTCACGAAATTAATTAATAACAAATATTATTTTATTTAGGAGCATACAAATATATTTTTTAAATTATTGGGTCTAAAAACGCAAATGTCTTTTTTTTTAAAAAAAATCAAATTGTTGGGTCACTTGGGTGGGGTAGCCAACTTTTTGTTCGTTCTCTTGTTTCTCGTTCCGCTGGGGTCCTTTATCGCGCTTTCTGATGAGACATTTCGCTGTAAAGTTTCGGCTGTCAGGATGGTTTCATCCTACAGCACAATAATCCACTAAATGATGCACATCTAATCACGCCAGTGCCCCACTGTCTTCTGTTGGTTAAATATAACTGTAGTTTATTTGTATTATCCGCTGTTTTGTGTTACGGATGGTTCATGTGATTGCTCACTCATTCAGGCCAGCACGGGGGCGTGGTTGTTTTCTGGTTTCTTTTTTAGTTTTTGAAAGAGACAGAGGATAAAATAAAAAAATAAAAAAAAAAAACAGGGGGAAAGTTTTGTTTTAAAATTATAATTAAACATTACAAAAATAAAATACAAAAATAATATTCGATTGTCTGTCTAACGTACGACCATATACCAGCGCGTCATTATGTATATGCATGGTGTTATGCTGGCTAAACGTCGTCTGTTAAACATGTGAGCTATAATGTCGCATCTGTAACAGACGATGCGTTCGGATATAACCCGAGCACAGCCGCCCTCTCCCCTCCATTTCGTTCCTACCTCCCATTCTCTTCTCCACGGACCACCACCGACCCTCCCTTATTTCTTCTATTTCTCACCTCAAAACTTCATATTTTTTTATAAGATCTAATAGATCTAAGATAATATTAGATAGATTTACCAATTTTCGAATATAATAACATATCTAAGATATTTACAATCGTGGGGTCCAATGGTTGGGAGGCTCTCCCACCCATCGAGCAGTGCGGTTCGAGGCCCGGGAGTGCCCTCATGCACTCCGGTGGAAATCGGCTCTCCCTAGACGCGTGTGAACCATGTGCATGAGGGATGCTCGGCGTACATTTTCTCACCCTCATCTTAAAGGCGTCCCTCCATCTTAGCTGATGGTTGAAATCTAGTGGGTACCGTAAGCCCCCACCCATAGGGTTGTCCTTTTTCTTTTATTTACGACAAATATGGTATGTTTATATCTATAATATTTAAGCGGGAGGGGAGAGTTGCTACAGCGCGTAATATGTTTATATTTATTTACAGTTTTTCACTTTTCATCCTAACCTTACTAAGTTAGGACTAACCAAACAGCGCGTAATCGGCGAAGCTCTTCCAAAATTGACTTCGCCAACGCGTCTACGTTGTTGAGGCGATTGCCAGTGGTGGTCGGATGGCGGCGGCAGCGGCGGCTCGGTGACGATCGGAGTATCCACCACTCGCAGTGTCCCAAAGAGACATCAGCTCACGACGACGGCCAAAACAGCGATGATCCACGGCGCGCGCGATGAACTAGGGTTCCGCGGCAGAGAGAGATCGCGGTCGGGGAAGACGAAGGAGAAGCTGGTAGCGGCGACGGCGGGCAGGCGGCGCGGCAGCGAGATCAAGATTGAGAGAGTGAGGGAGCGGGCGAGTGAGGGAGACGAGAGAGTTGGGCGCGGTGGGGTTGGCTTGGGGGCGCGCCCTGGTCGGATCGAGCCATTTGGCTCGCTTGGCTGGATTTGGACTCAACTGGGCCGAGCCAACATAGCTCCATCTATCGGGTTCGAATCAAATTGGGCCCAAATCGGTCCAAAATGCAGAATTTCAACCCAAATAAAACAAAAATCAAATCAATCCAAAGATAATTTAAGCAACTGATAAACAAATAAAACTCTCGATCAAGTTCGAGATAAACCCGAACCTCTAACCGAACATCGGGAACCTCACATAGAAACACCTTATAACACATAGTAGTACCGAGAGCTCCAAAGAGGCATTTTCAGTGCTATTATGTGTTTCAATATGTTCATAGGTATTTTTGTGTATTCCTAGGTGCCCGTAGGTATTTTTACGTATATTCAAAGAGTTACAATGTGTTTGGGATAAATTATATAGTGATTCTTTAATTATTCAAAATATATATATATATATATTATTTACTCTTGTTGGCAATATAACATATATTTGTTGCACAAAAATTTTGCTATCAGAGATATTTTTTAGAAAGTTTTGATTTTGGGATAAACGTCGCGCTGCGGCGTTTTTCATCTCAAACTCACCGGCAAGCACCGTTGACCAACTCGAGAAGTAGCACTGAGAGAAAGAGATGGGAGAGAGATAGAGAGAGAGAATTGGCCAGAGAGAAAAAGCTGTATGGTTTAAAAAATGGTCAAAATTTAGTAAATACATTTCTACTATACATTTTTGGACATTAATGCTCATATACTTATTTTCGTAACTTTAATATCCCCACAATTAATTTGAGAACTCGATACCCCTGAAGAAGATTTAGGTGTTAATTACGCTGATGTTGTAAATTAAAAAATTAATTTAATAATTAAAAAATTATCAAAATACTCCTATTTATATTAAAAATAATTAAATAATATTTAATTGGTGCCACGTCAACGTAATTAATACCTAAATTATTTTCAGGGGTATTGCGTTCCCAAATTAATAGTAAATTGACATAAAAGTTATGAAAATAAATATAGGAGTATGAATGTCCGAAGATGCATAGTAAATAGGTATCTACTAAATTTTGGCCTTAAAAAAAAAACTACAGCTATAGTAACAACGATTTTGTTTTGTTTATAATAAAAAAAAAGGAAAATATTTTGGTGGACATTAGACATTAAAAAGTATAAAACTTTAACAGTACTTACTATAATAGTAATCTACTTTTAGATATTAATTTTTTTATAAAAGATGAGTGTACATATAAAATAAAAATTTATTTAAAAGTTTGTAATTATCCCCTTTTCTTTTCTTTTTCTTTTGGGACTTTACCGTATCAGTCCCTGTTTTTTAAACTTGTACAAATTAATCCCAAAAATATATTTTCAGACATTGATTTGCGAACCCCCGAAATAGGAGGGACTGATACGCAATTATTCCTTTTATTTTTCCTTCGTCGGTGTGTAACAGCGGGTCAAAGTTGGACTCCTCGTTTGCCGAAGAGTGGAGATAAATTTTATTTTATTTTACAAATGTGAATCCCTAAAGAGCAAATCATTTTTATGAAGGCAGCTGGATTTATGTATTATTAAATAAATGCATTTGCCGTCTTAGGTTATATCTAAGGGCTTTTACATATCAGCCTTGCAGTGCAGGGGCTGATTTGCAAAATTGTCTTTTTGGA
This sequence comes from Xerophyta viscosa, assembly GCA_002076135.1. Taxonomy (NCBI): domain Eukaryota; kingdom Viridiplantae; phylum Streptophyta; class Magnoliopsida; order Pandanales; family Velloziaceae; genus Xerophyta; species Xerophyta viscosa. The sequence continues at coordinate 93,060 of MJHO01000026.1, read as the reverse complement.
AGCTGATATACTATTTTCTATTTATCTGAATCACAGTATAATCAGATATTTATGGTATTTATGTTCATAAGTATGTGGGAATATGAAAGATTTTGTCTCCATTGTTATTTTTGAAAATAATATGAATCGTTGAGCCTATTAAATATTGAAATTTTTTGTTGTATTGTAAAGTATAAATCGATGACATTCAAATATTTTTATGTCATACCGATCGCATAAAATGACTGTCAATAGTACACTATATTCCAATATATAATATATATATTCAGCGCTCCAGATAGTCTTAAGAATAATAATACTCACTGCAAACGAAAATATTTGTGACCTGTTACTTTGAAAAATTGATTTAATAATAATTACTATGTCTTATTTTTTGGGGGGTTTGTTGAAAAAGATTTTACTTTTCAAAATCTTAACAAATAAGCTCTGGTTTCTTTTGAAAATTTATAAAATTATTCTAAAATATATATGCATAAATATTTTCTAAAAACAACAAATACAAAAATATAATTTTTATTATATTAATTTTTATATAAGTTTTTGTTTAAATATTTCCAATAAATACATATAGACCAACATTTGTGCAGCTATTAATAATTTCATTGCTTTAGAATACCAATTTAGAAATATTTTAAAAAATATTCAAATACAAAAATTGTACCTTTTTAATACAAATTTTTGGATTGATTTACTATTATTAGAGAAAAGTTTTTTTTTTTTTCTGTATATGTAAGTGCAGGGCGCTGATCAATCATTTCCCTTCTTTTTAAACAATGTCAAAATACCATCTGCTTTTTAAAACTCGTTCAAAAAATTTATTGCTTTCTTATAATTTTTAAATTATGATAAAATGCTCATATAAGTAATTGTAAAAACATAAATTTCAGTATGTTCTATAGTTGTTCCCTTTTTAATTTTTTTACAAAATTTTAATAAATATTTAAGATTTTAAAACTTTTACTGATTCAAAATTTTAGAGATTTGAAATATATATTTAATTTTTTAAAATTTAAAAGTTATAATTATATTAAAATTAAAAACTATTTATAAATATATATTTTAAAGTATAAGTTTTTTGAAAAAGAAGGATTTATTTATAACAGTTTTTTAAATGCAGGGAGTTTTTCCGATAAAACCTCTTTGTTTTGATAATTTGCATTCTGGTCTTCCGTTTAAAATTGCTCCTCAATCAGCCCCTCTAATTTACTACTTTTATTTTTAACCACTCCATTAAAAATCGTGCCACGTAGGTTTTTTTTCCAATTCCGCGTCTTTCTATGTCCTTCCTCGTTGAAAACATTGGGACAGTTGTTCAAAGTTGACGACGGAGAGAAGGGATTTATTCTCCTTCGCCGCCGGTGCTCTTTTCAGAATCTTTCTCTCATTCAGCAAAGCATCGCCTATATATACTATCCTCTTATCCCTTATTTCTGCTATCCCACCACCATTAAAACTTATCCTCTCATATCCTCTTATTCTCATCTCCGCAACCTCGCCTACAGAAAGCATGAGCAACTACGATCAACCGCCGGCGCCCCCTCAGTGTACGCAAACGACAACTGGTTATCGTTATCGGTGATATTTATTTACATTCTTTTTGTTTATTTTGCTGAGTTGTAGCGTGTTTGGATTCATCTTTGAGCAGCTTATCCTCCGCCGGAGGGATACCCGGGATACTCGGCGCCGCCGCCGGCAGGGTACCCTGTCAAGGATGGTTCAGAAGCTCCGGCGCAGGGCCCCGTCGAGACCAAGAGCCGCGGTGATGGCTTCTGGGAAGGATGGTATCTTCTTTTTTCTTAAACTAACTTAAAAATACCGATTATCAACTACGAAAATATCAGTTGAACACTTAGATTTTAATTGCTGAAACTTATATAAACTATTGCCCTACGGCCTTGGGTCTAAATTAGCTGAAAATAGTAGCTGAAAAATTTCTATTATTATATATTTGGTTATGAACTGACGTCAGATTCAGATTAAGGTTTACTTTCTGATCAAATTCAGCATCAATATTAATTGAAAATTTTGGTTAGAAAATAATATTACATAAAATTATTTGATGTATATCGTCGATAAAGTTTTGCCTTCTTATCTAAAAGGAGAAACTTACATAATCTATTGGCGATGAGAATCGGGGTCATAAACATTTGAAATATTTAAGAATATTTCGAATGTACATTTGCGAAAGCAGATGAGAATCGGCGTCCTAAACATTTGAGATGTTTACGTATGTCTCAGACGTACATTTGCGAAAGCGGATTCTTACTCTCGCTCGTATTCATCTCTGTAGTTTGAACGACAATCTCATCCACGAGCACAACTATTAAAGCTGTACTCGGGCATAGCTTTTAGATCCATGATTTTTAGGACTATTTCGTGCCTCTTATTGGTGTACACTAAATTAAGAGAAATTTCTGTAAAAGATTAGAAGTTTTTTAGTTCGGAAAAACAAACACTTAGCCCTCAATTTCACGCCTCTTGTTGTGTACACTATTCAGTATTCACGAATGTGATCCTCACATATCTAGATGTGTGTAACTTACGAATGAACGGATGAGATTTGGGGAGGGAGATAAATAGACATGCATATATAAATAAATACGACATTTTTTAGCAATTTCTTTTATTTATTCAGAAATCTTGGTTTTGGTTCACTATAAATATTATTTTCATTTGCAGTTGTGCTGCTTTGTGCTGCTGTTGCCTTCTAGATGCCTGCACCTAGCTCTGGAGACCCGGGGTTCATGATGCAGTAACAATGAGCAATGCTTTCCATCATGGCTATCAAGACCGTACACAGTATAATATAAAATATTTAATATATAGTGTGTAATTTTAATTATATTAGAATTATCAGGAAATTTGAAGAATAATTTTTTTTTATTTCAGTAATAATACTAGATAATAGAGCGCTTGTTGTAGTTATATGTTCAATAACTCTCTCTTGTATCTGTTAATATTAGCTGAATATTATTGTGGTTGTGTAAAAATATTATCTATTTTTGGAGTTATATGGTTATATGTATTTATTGTTAGGAAGTACGGGCACGTTACGTATGATATAAACATGAAATACGATAATTTTTTTAAAATTAAGATATAAATGCGGTTTAGACATATTAATAAAAAAATAATTTATATTATTATTTAAATATCTAAATATATAATAATCTTTAATAATAAAATATTTATATTTTTTTTGATAAATTTAAGTAGTAAAAATATAATTATATCAATAAAAATTTTAAAACAGATAATATTTAAATAAATTATCATGCTATATTATTTATTGTTATATATTATTAATATTATATAATATTTTAGTTTTTAAAACATAAAATATATATGTGTTTGATATGTCTGTATTTGTGTGTTCGATATATGTGTTTAGAATTTATTTTTATTTTTATCTTTTTTAATATTATTCTGATATTTTTCTAACATGTCATATATATTCGTATGTGTGCGAGTATCGGTGTTAGACATGTCTGCCAGTATCAGTGTTAGACGTACACGTCGCTTCATATACGATGGATATTGGTGACGGATCATTTAAAAAATAATAAAAGATATATAGTCTGGGTATCTTCTATTTATAAAAAAAGTGCTGATGTCATCTACGGTGGCATTAATAAATTCAACAAATTTATAATTTGTTTGATTAAAACAAAAAATAAAAATATTAGAGTTTTTTTAAAAAAAAATTTAATATGAAAATTATAGTTAATTTAGATATACAAATTTCATATTTTTTTTTAAAAAACTACTAAATATTTTTAGTTATAAAATTTAATCGGTTTGTAGTGTAATTAAATATTTTATAAAATACATTTTAAATCCGTTAAACTTAGAAATACCAAACTATGTATTTAGAAGTACCAAAATATTTATTTAGATATATATATTTTTAAAAAAAATTAATATAAAAGTTATATATTTTATCCAAATTATAACTTTTATTTAATTTTTTAAAAAGATATTTTGATTTTTTTAATTAATTATTTTTATGGATTTGTGGACGTTACATTGAGAAATTAGCAATTTTCAAGAAAAAAAAGGTATAAGCTATGATAATGCCACGTCGATATTTTATTCGATGACTCTGATTTAAGTCATTATCTGTATTATTTTCTTTATTTCTGCATGCTCACTTTTGCTATCAAATGATCTTAATCAGACAATGACCCATCATCTGCTTTCTATTTTTTATAATTATCCATTCTTTTTTTTTTATTTTGGTTGCGTGTAATTTTAGAAGAAAAAAACAATTTAATACCAAACGAAAAGTTTAACTCCCATATCAAATATTTGAAGAAGATTTATGTACAGAGCATTGAGGTTTTCTACACCTATAATTTAAAATTTTAAAAATATATTCACAACTCAAAACGATATAACCTCATTGATCTCTAAAAATAACAAAACTATCTCGTCAACTTAACTGTTATCGTCTTTCAAAATAACAATATATGGTTTCTTATAGTCAAAATAGGTATAAAAATATCATTTCGAATTATGGATGGCATAAAAATACCACAAAAAGCCATATGTTTGAGTGTTCTCACTTATTTTACGACGTGCAATTAATCACTAAGTAATTGTGTAAGCACAAATAAAGTTTTGACATTTTAATTCATCTTTCTTTCTTTTATTTTTTTTATTATTTTTTTTGGAAAATATCTAGCCGAGACATTCGTGTGGTAAATACTAATTTACCGCGGTCCTTTAGATCATGCCTAAAAAGTAAAACTATGGATGTATTAATATAAGCTATTGAATATAGTCACATATTTGTTATAATTTTCATAATGTTTTTCTAAAAAAGAGTCTATCGCATATTATATTAGATAGGACCCGGACCTGTAAGTGGTGATTTATGGCATTTCAACAACTAAGCTACCCTGTCATGAGCTTGTTTTTAGTTTTGTCAAAGGGATTTTTACGTTTCAGCCTCCCATTTTCTACGTTCGCTTGTTTCAACCATCGCAAATAGAAAAATACGTCGATGTAGCTATGTGCCGACGTTGCGCACCACGTTGGCGCATTTTTTTATTTCTGGAGACTGAACCAAGAACGAAGAATTAAGGGGATTGAATTTTAATTTTCTATTTATATCTATTCTATCATTAATCATAATTCAAGTTTTGTTTGCGTGTCCTTGTTTCTTCTCGCAAATACTTTCGTATTTGTTTTTAAAAAAATTGATAAGATATTTTGCATATATACGCCACCTTATAATTAGAAATTATACAACATATGCTCTTTAATTCAATTTGACGCTTTTATATTTATGAGCCAGCGTTTATTAGGATTTAAACTCATAATCTATTTTTTATGAGAGGTAGGCCGTAATATAAGTTAGTAAAAAATATATAATATAAGTTATGTTAACATATATAATATAAGTTAGTAAAAAAATTTTAATAGTTCAGGACTATCGGTATAATATTTTTTAGCGAAGTTTCCCGAATTATAAATATAATTTTGCCTATTCAAAGTAGCTTGCAAGATTGCTTTATTTGAGTTTTAACTAATTTTAAAGTGTTAATTGCATATCGGCCTTTCTTTCATAAACTTTACATATCAGCTCATAAAAATAGAAAATTACGCTAACGTGGCAGGCGCATGCCCGCCGCCACATTAATATATTTAAGATACTAATATACAAAATACCTAGAAATGATAACTGATACGCAACGATTCCATTTTTAAACCTGAAAAATAAAATAAAATTCAATATGGGATATTAAGACACATGCGTCACCACGTTAATGTAGTTCAGAGACTAATATACAAAATACATGAAAATGATAATTAATATACATCAACCCTATTTTTAAATCAGAAAAATAAAGTAAAATTCAATATATGATATTAAGACGGTTTGAGTTAGAAAGACAATCGAGTTTAATAATAATAATTGAGTGTTATAAATTCTGCGTAGGATGTGATCAAGACGCTCAATTTTTTGAACATAAACTAGTTTTATACTCGTGCGATGCACGGTTATAAGTCATATATATAATCATATAAATATAAATAACTATATTAAAAAATTTAACTTTTTTTTTATATTTTTAATTTCATACAAATTTTATTTTATTAAAATATTATACTTTCACAATATGTTATTAGAGTAAGAAGAAATCTCAAATACCATATACAAAGTTATTCGAAGATTGACGTAAAATAGTTTATGTATAGGATTAAAAAAATTTTACATGGTAAAATTTTGTTTTAAAAAATTAATATTGCATAATATATAATATATAATATAATTATTTTTATACTAATTTTTAGATTATTTTTATAAATTATTATTTTAATTAAATATTTATTTGAAATATTAAATCTTTCATATTGTTCAAATAAGTTACATGACTTTATAACTTTCTATCAATTAATACAAATGCCACATGGCTTGTTTAGAATAAGAGTAAATGCCACATGGCATAACAAAAATTATTCGAAATGCCACATGGCATAACGGCTTTGATCTCCCAATTTTATATATATTTATTATATAGATTCATTCAATTTTTTTATACCAACTCCAAATAATTTATTAAATATTTATCAACTCAACAAGTATGTTTGAAAAATAATTCGAGGCTACGCGTGGAAAATTAGTAGTTTCCAGTAAAAATACGGGGAAATTATTTATCTTCCATTAGAAAGTACGGACACAGTTACGAGCAAGAGACACACAATATGTGATAATTTTAAAAAAGAACGACACGTACATGACTTGAAAACGATAATAAAATATAAATAATTAAAAAATAATTTATATTAAGTATTTAAATATATACAATTACATTAACATCCAAAAATAAAAATTATATATAATATAATATTCTATATCATTTAGATAAATTTAGCAACACGAGTTTAATTTAATCATAATATTTGAATACATAATTATATAATGTTACTTACTAATATGTACTATTAGTACTAAGTAGTAATAATAATAATAATAATAATTCTGATACACGTGTCAGACACGCGAGATAGAAGTTATTTTTTAAGTTTAAATTTTCAGACGCTGGTCGTTCAACATGTATCCAGCCGTACCTGCGGCGTATCCTTATCACACTGTATGTGATAAAATTTCGGCGTGTCTATAATTCCTAGATCATCCACAATTACAAAACCGTTCAAATAGAATGGCACAAAAAAAAAAAAAAAAAAACAAGATCTCTCTGATTGTTTCTATCTCATACTCCCTGATCATGTTTTGATTTAGCCTCTTTCAGTTACAAGCATGTCGTTGTTCATATGTCATGTTAGTATCCTGTTAACGGCGTCAGAAAGAGTTACAAACGGTGTGCGATAACAACTCGAGCAGCAAAATGCAAAGAGGCATACTTCAAGATATGTAATATGTAACTTGATATTTGGGAGTATCTAGTAATGTCTAAAACAAGGAACAGATCCAAATTATCTATCTCATTTTCTGAAATATGCATATATATTTTGCTTAAATTTTAAAAATAAAAATATATTATAGGTGCATCGTCTGCTATATATATATATATATATATATATATAATGAAATTATTTTTTTTCGGTCCCTTGTAAAATAAGTAACAAAACTTTTATATTCTGTATATTGTACCAAATATATTGTTAATATTATTTTTTAGAAACATATTATTATTATTTTTCATAAGCAACAAATAATCGGACGCATATAAAACAACAAAACGACAAACAGACGGCCGCTCTGACGAGCCCTCCTGTTCTCTCTCACCCAACAACATCAGATAACATCAACACCAACGCTCTGTTCCTCCGCTGATTGATTTCTTCTCTTATAACCCCGCTCCATCACTCCAATTATCACACCCAGGGGGAACACTCACTGCAGGTTGGACGAGATTAATAGTCTTGGGATAGGTGTAATGAGATTTAGAAGAATGAGCTATAAAGCTAGGCCTTCAAGAAGATCCTCCCTCTTCTTTCTTGTTGCTCGAAAGTTTTCTTCTTTGAAGTCTTCGCTAATAACAATGCTACGGAGCCTAAGTCCTCATCCTCCGATCGCCGCCGCCATGAGATCCAAGCGTGCCGACAGAGAGGCGTCAGCCGCCGCTGGCGAGGACGACGACCGCTTCCGCGCCCACAAGCGCCTTCACTCCGCAGAACCAGAGACAAACATCGAAGAAGACGAGGAAGACGAAGAGGAAACCTCCGCCGCCGCCGGCGATGGAAGTGCGGAGTCTCGAGGGCTGCGGCTTCTGCGATTGCTTCTGCGGTGCGCGGAGGCGGTGGCGATCGATCACCTACCCGAAGCACGCGATTTGTTACCGGAGATCACCGAGTTAGCGTCGCCTTTCGGATCGTCGCTCGAACGAGTCGCCGCCTATTTCGCCGACGCGCTGAACGCGCGCATTCTCAGCTCCTTCCTCGGCACCTACTCTCCCCTCGACTCCATCAAATCTCTCACCCTCGCTCAGAACCACCGCATCTCGCAAGCTTTCCAATTATACAACTCAATTTCACCATTAATCAAGTTCTCACATTTCACAGCAAACCAAGCTATCATCCAAGCTCTGGAACCTGAAGAGTTCATCCACATCCTCGATCTCGATATCATGCAGGGCCTTCAGTGGCCAGGATTGTTCCACATCCTCGCATCTAAGCCTAGGAAGTTGAAATCGTTGAGAATCACAGGGCTTGGATCTTCCCTGCAGCTTCTAGAAGCTACCGGCCGGCGGCTCGCCGACTTCGCCGCCGCTCTCGGGTTGCCCTTCGAGTTTGTTCCCGTAGAAGGGAAGGTCGGGCACGTGGCGGACGCTGCTGTGCTGTCGGCTGCTCGGGATCAGGTCACGGTGGTTCACTGGATGCACCACTGCTTGTACGACGTCACCGGGTCGGACGTCGGAGCAGTGCGCTTGCTAGGTGCGCTAAAGCCGAGGTTGGTCACCATGGTTGAGCAAGACCTCAGCCACTCCGGGGACTTCTTGGGGAGGTTCGTAGAGGCGCTGCACTACTACTCTGCGCTGTTCGACGCACTGGGAGATGGCGGTGGAGGAGTGGGAGAAGGGGGTGAGATGGAGCGGCACGCCGTTGAGCGGCAGCTGCTGGGGTCGGAGATAAGGAACATAGTGGCGGTGGGAGGGCCGAAGAGGACGGGAGAGGTGAAGGTGGAGCGGTGGGGGGAGGAGCTCCGGCGACTAGGGTTCCGGCAAATGTCGCTGAGCGGGAGCGCGGAGGCGCAGGCGAGCTTGCTTCTGGGGATGTACCCGTGGAAAGGGTACACGTTAATGGAGGAAGAGGGGTGCCTCAAACTAGGGTGGAAGGACCTGCCGCTGCTCACAGCGTCGGCGTGGCAGCCGTCGCCGGCGATGATCTCCGGCCAGAACGACGGCGATGACATCACGGTGTTGTGAGTGACACCTGGGAATTTTTGCAAAACGCCCCATTAGAATTTGCTATCGTGAAGATGTACCCAACAATCATATGATTTTCAGATCAACTTCAATTATTAATGATCATAATACAGAAGGATCGTAGCGAAGCGAACATTACGAAATCTTTCTCTATGAAATTCAGAATTTAGCTTACCCATTTATACCTGTTCAGACAAAAAAAATCTGAACAGACTAGTTTAATTTGTCGGAATCATTAAAAAGTTCAAAAATATTTTTAAATTTACTAAAAATTTTGGTAACTCAAAGTATATTTCAAAAATATTTTAAAAGCAAAATTCATACAATAAACTTACATATCTATAATTTTAAGGAGGATTTGCATATTATTCCTTTTACTGCTCACTTTTTACAGAGCAGTTTTTCTATTTTTAATCCGTTAATTTTTTATACTCTAAAATATTTATTTAGAACTATTTATTTAAATTATTTAGAATATAAAAATTATAAATTTTATCAAAATCTATAACTTTTATGTTCATGTTGAAATGGGTGCAACCAAAAGCCACCAAGACTAACTATTCCGAAGCTGTTATAGGTTTCATCAGGTCCAACATCTTTAGCAGGTTCGGAATACCAACAACAATAATTGGTAATCAAGGCTGTCATTTCTGTAACAAGATAGTTGATGCATTGATGAGAAAAGTATTCCGTACGAGCTCACGGTCACTCTCTAGCCGAGAGAATGCCTAGAATATAAAAATGGTGCCGACAGAAGCGCGACAACTATTATTAAATGGGTCGGACTCAGACCATACTATATCTGAATGGGCTGGACTTAGCTGTATTTTTTATGTGGGCTGCGAGATTTTTAAACATTTCTATGTGAATAGAGGAACTCATGGTTGACTTCCTCCGGAAGTGAGTTGTTAGCTCGAATTGCTGAAGAAAACGAACCGTTAAACGAAGCTAAGCGCCGAGTCACAAAATACTGAATCCAACTAGAGTCTGATAAGTCGAGACATCGACCTCACACAATTCCGGCGATGCTCCGGCCGGCGCGGCGGCGACCTAAGATCCGCGCTCAGGTTTGCGCCGCCGCAATCGCGCTCTCATTGATCCTCGTCTCACTCGCCGTCCTTCACTCCCGCCTCTCCTCCTCCTCCCCCTTCTCACTCCTCCGCCCTCCCTCCGCCGCCACCACCACACTCTCCGATCATCCTCTCTTCGACGACGCATCGAACGACGCCTTTGACGACGACGCCACCAACGACCCCATCGACGAGCTCGACGACCTCAACGACGACGATCGCCGCTCTACCGAAGAAGATGATGACGACACCGAAGATTCTCCGGCCACCGCTGGCGGAGGAATATTCTGGGACCACATTGCTGGCACAGCCCGCCGTTCTTTGGGTAAACCCGAGAAATTGCCCCTTGCTGAAACAATTAGCGACGGAAAGTTGGTGTTTGGATCCGACGATGAGCCAGTGGATGATGCGGTGCGGAATAAATTAGATAGCGTGAGGCAAATCGAGGATGTTCTGCTGATCAAAGGAAGAGATAGCGGAGAATCGGCGACCAGAGAGGGATGGGCAAAGTGGTTGGAAGGCAAAGCTGATTTTCTTCGCAGAGATAAAATGCTTCGTTCGAATCTCGAGATTTTGAATCCTAGAAATCACCCCATTCTTCAGGATCCAGACGGTCCTGGACTCGCTGCTCTCACGCGTGGTGATCGTCTGTTGCAGAAAGCTATTTTAAAAGAGCTTGATAAGACTCCATTTCCTTCAACGAAGAAAATAGAGACAGAAATCGAAGTGGTTAATAGGAGAAGGAAATTGGGTTCGGCGGGAAAGAAGAGAGAGAAGAAGGTTTTGAAGGAAGAAGATTATTTATATGCGGATGGGCGAAGGTGGGGTTATTACCCGGGGTTGGATCCACAGCTTACGTTCTCGGAGTTCATGAAGAAGTTTTTGGATGAGAAAAGGTGTAAGATGAGGGTGTTTACAATTTGGAACAGTCCGCCTTGGATGTATACTGTTCGTCATCAGAGGGGGTTAGAGAGCCTCTTATACCATCACAGGGATGCTTGCGTGGTTGTTTTTTCAGAGACAATGGAACTGGACTTCTTCAGGGATTTTTTGAAGGATGGGTAACCACACTTCGATACTTGGCTGGTTCTTACTTATTTATGATAGTTAGTTGGTTCCGTTCTGCTGTTTGATGGTCATAAGCTGTAAGGTTTAATCATCACAGGACCATATTAGTTATTATCGATTAAACGATTAGAGAATAGTAGTAAACAATATACATACTTGCCTGACATGCATCTGCATTATTTCCTGGATATTTGATTTTGTTATTGTTTTGCAGCTTCAAGATTGCAGTTGCCATGCCAAATCTTGATGAACTATTGGAGGATACTCCAACTCTTGTTTTTGCAAAGGTTTGGTTTAAATGGAGGCAAACAAAGTACTATCCAATCCATTATAGTGAACTTATAAGACTTGCAGCTCTCTACAAGTAAGTGTTTGCTATGAAAGGAGTATTTACCTTTTCCATCCTCTAAAGTGTACTAGTGAAAAGATAAAAAATCATATATTTATCGTCTATCTGAGTATCACATACAAATGCTATAAAGCAGGTTGATGCTTTAAAACACAGGAGACCTTACCATGACCTTTTCTTTATGACAAAACCTAAGTTAATTTAATCCAACCAATTTATTCTACATAGACTGAATATTATGCCAAAACGGATAGTCAACGAAACTAAGAATGTCAACGACAATTATAACTGTAAATGGTGTTTCTCTAATTTTCTATCTCTGTAGCTTCCCGGAACATGGTCGTTTAAAGGCAGTAGAATTTGGGATACCACTATGTGGGGAAGTAAGATTTGTAGTAGGTGGTTAATGGCTAGAAGTAAACCTACCCTTTATTCGAAAGATGAGAAGAATCATATTGGTAGATTTTGATTGGTGTTATACTTTACTGTGTCATAACTTACAGGGTTTTTTAGGCAAGAGTTTGGACCAGCTGTTACCTGACACTTGCAATTATAAGCGATTGGTTGTTGCCATTGCTTGAATGAGGATTTATTAGGGGTTACTATAGGGAACTTTGCATGTGGAATCATGGTTAACTCTCTATGGGTATTGAAACTTATTTTACTTAGTGGCAAATCCGGAGTATTATTGCAAGCGAATAAACTAGGTGTGGTTGCAAACCTTCATGGAAGGTTGTTGACAACCTTACTCCGTAGGGGGAATGGATTGGAGTCGCCACCTAATTTTTACGGAAAATTAGGAAACCGGATAAGGCACTTTTGAGATTCTATGGCTCGTTTGTCGGTTACGTGTGGGGAAGACAAGACACCCCCACAGCGCCCCTCAAAGAGAGTACTCTATAAGTGATTAAGATAATTTTGGGATTAAACTTATAATATATTTTATTCTTAAATACTTGCATATTGGCTATCTGCCTAACAGGAGTGAGAGAGGTGGTATCCGCCTTACTCTTTAAATCCTGTGCGACAGATACATCCAAATAGAGAATATATTTTTACCGGAACAATATCCATCGTCTCGATTCGATATATTCTCTATTTGTATGGAATTTGATTTTTAATAAGCATGCCCAGTCGTACTAAGAAAGCAACATCCATCGCTCCCTGTTACGACTATTCATACTTATCTAATTCAATCATTCGGATTCGGGTCCATCCAGTCCCTACTCCTTATGATTGAACAAATCAAATCTCTGCTAATATACATGTATTTAACTGTTACGCGCACGGCCGATAATATCATCGCATATGATTTTTTAAAAAAAGAAAGAAAGAAAAAATAATATTATTGCAAAAAGCTTAATTTTGTCTTTAAATATTTACATGTTTGACTATCCATCTAACATGGGTGAGAGAGATTGGCATCCACTTATCTCCCTCTACCATGTTAGACAGATACATCCAAATAGAGAAAATACTTCATTAAGATAGCATCCACCGTCTTATTTCCATATTTCCTCTATTTGAATGGGATTTGATTTTTAATAAATATGCCTGACCAAACTAGGGGAGCAACATCCATCGCACCCTATCTTAGTCATTCATATTTATTATACCCCGATCATTTAGACTCAGGTCCATCCGGTCCTTGGTCTTCATAATCGAAGAAATCAAATCTCTAACATATCACGTAAGTATTTAACCGCGAAAGAAAATTACAAGAAAAAGGTTATTAATTTTGAATTAGTGGGCTCAGCGCCGTATCGTTTCCTCTTCATCGCCCGGTATTAGGGTAGAAATATCCATCTCATCCCCTAATACCATTTTGTGATTTTTTGAGTTTTTATTAATAAGGAAGAAATATCCATCTCTTTCCCATATTTATTCAAATTTAATATTTCACGCTTTATCATTTTTTCGTGAGAAAAGAGATGTTGATCGTGAGTCTTTATTATTATATTTTTGTGGAGCCGGACAAAAGCAACATCCATCGCCTTTTTCCTGCTTCTTTCATTTTATTATTTTTCCTCGGGGAAATATCCATCTCCTCCGAAGCATTTTTATAAACATTTATTGACTTCGATAATAGAAATAGAACCGAACTATAATTAAACTTATATAAGAAATAATATTCGTTGGTGCTGGAATAAACAAAAATAATCACCGCGTCACAATAAGAATAAAAACAACCACACAAAAAAGATAAAAATAAAAATAAAGATAAAAAAATAGAGTTATGCTTATACAGATGAACCGAAGTAACCGGCCTATGTATTAACTTAACCATACAAAAACGATTCCGCAACATTCATCGAGCCAAAACGATTCCTTAAGTTTTTTCGGTTCTAAATTCGTCGGAAACGTCAGCAAACAATCATAGCTATCAGTTTAACATATTTTGAGTACAACGCGGGTTCGAGTTATTTTATCAACGGCGGCGTTCACAACCACACTCGAGTATAGAGTATACATTTGCTTAGCACCGGGTTTGCGAAGAAACTTGAGGGTGCCGGGATCGGTAGCTAGAGTAGAGAGGTTGTGGCGGCGGAGTCGCGGCAGCTGGAGGCGGCAGTGAGGTAGGGGCGGAGGCACAGTGGCGGAGGCGGCGACGACGCGGTGGGGGGCGCGGTCGCGGAGCAGGCAGCAGCTGGAGGCGGAGCTAGGGGCGGCGAGGTCGGGACGGGAGCTGCAGCCGGAGGACGCGGCAGGAGCGGCGTCGGAGCTTGCGGCGGCAAGGTCGTGGTCGTCGCGGAGGCAGCAGCCGGAGACGCGGGAGGCGACGGCGCGGAGGGAGCTCGCGGCGTGGACGCGGTGAGATGGGAGGACGGAGGCGGAGATGGAGACGACGCGGTGGAGTCGCGGACGCGGAGCGGCTGGGTGAGGCGGAGCTGTCGCGGCGAGAGGCGGCGGGAGCGGGGGGCGACGCGGAGCGGATGGCCGGCAAGGGCGCGGCGAGGTCGCGGAGGAGGACGCGGCGAACCGGGTCGGCTGGCGCGGCGGAGCTGCTCCCGTCTTCCTCTCTCACGTTCTCTCTCCCTCCCTCCGTTCGAATCTCTCTCTCTCTTTGTTCTTTTCTCTCCCTTCCTTTCTCGAAATTCCCTCCCCCCCTTTACTGCACCCCCAACAACCCCTATATAAAGGAGGTTCCAAAATTACATAAAAAAACATCTCTTAGAAAAATTTGCAAGATCGGCCCTCATCAATTGCGAAGCTAGGTCCGTCATGTTGCGATTTGGCAATACTAGTTCCTACGTGCACAAATGTTTTATTTGTACAAACGCATCTCATTTACGTGTCTCAACATGTTTTAAGCTGCCCGTTTACGTCTTATTTCCAGAATATAGTCTAATTAAATTTGGTTACACGAATCAAATTTAAATTAAACTCTAATCCGGTTAAATAAGCCTAACGAACTTAATCGAGCAGAACCGTGACTCGTGTGCTATTGTTGCAATGCGGTAGGCCGGACAAAATGGGGTGTCGACAAAGGTCAAGCAATGCAAGCAGTTCTTCGAAAGAACCAAAACCCAAGACTTCATTTAACTATGTTGCACTGCCATGGCCTTTCTTTAGGCTTATTTAGAGGGTGCATATAATGCTGGAGAGTTTGAATCAGAATTGTGCTGATGGAATTTCTTAAACAAAGTAAGTATACTTGTGGATAGCGGTCCACTATTTCTTGGACATCCCTATAAAAAAAATATGGTAAGTCCCTGTAGCGTTCTTGTGAAAGACATCCTTATTTAGGATTTTCTCTGAAGATCTTAAGGTTCCAACTCGTGTACAGAAAGAACTTGGTTTGTTGAAAACCTCAAGATTTTTTTTCTACTGAAATTAGACAGGAGAAAGGAAAGACACAAGCAATGGGGTATGCACATGTCTCCTCAAACCTTTCAGGTGACTGTTCCCTTGCATATGGCTGCACGATGAAAAGATTTAGTCAATTTTGTCTTCCCATATGAACATTGAATGAATTAACTAACTAATCTTAATAAGTAATTTCTCTTGAATAACAAATATTTAAAAATTAACGAATACTAATTATTAATATTTATATTTCTTAAGTAGTTGAAGTTAGCATCAGGAAAATCGAAGGGTCCTTGAGGCGGAAAGATTGGTGCAGGCCACCCAAGATCAAGATGGGGAAAAGACGAACAAACTTGTTTTTACCAAACAGTTTTCTTTTATTTGGATTTTTTCCATCAAGCGAAATGCATGGACAATTATATTTTCAAGGAAAATGCACACTTTTCTTCTTCCTGCACACTAAATTGCTCTTGGAACAAATGGTTTTTGCAAGTAGCCTTAGGAATAAACTGCAGAACCCTGGGTGCTTCCTTACATGTGAGGGATGCCATGCAGAACATGCGTATCACTGATTGAAGGAGTATCAGATGGAGGAATAATACTTTGTGTCCCTCCTCTGCTCCCTCCAGTCTTCACTACTCTTCAATCTTCACCTTTCATCTTCTAACACCAATCTCTACACCGCATGTTGAATCAATCTTACAGTATATTTAGCTTAGAGATGAAGGGGGAGAGGAAAGAAACTAGCAGCGAAGCATCCATAAACCTACATACTAATCCAGTAGCTTTTAGCTGCAGAATTGCATCAAACAAAAAGGTTGTAACATTCTTCAAATTTGTTTCTTGCTATACCCTATTAGGTTGATAGGTATGTACTGCATGATGCTGATAAAGAATCTTGTTCCTACTTATAAGAAGATCAAGAAAATGATCATCACCAAAAAGGTTTATGGTATTGTAGTGGTAGAGTGTTATAGTCATTGTCTATCAGTTCGTGTGATTGTTTTTTGCTGATATTTATATAATAAAATGCATAACCTTTAGCTACTATAAGTCTGATTGACCCCCAACATCTTTTGAATTTCTTTGTGCTACAAGGTGTATGGTTGGAGTTGTTTTTGCTTTATACCTTAACTTAAATCCACCTTTACTCTCTGTATTCCAGATATGGTGGAATCTATCTTGATTCTGATGTTATAGTTTTGAAGCCTTTACAATTGCTCAACAATTCAATTGGCATTGAGGACCAAATCGGAGGATCCCCTATCTACAATGGTGCAGTCTTGTCATTCCAAAAGAACAGGTTTGTTAATATATTGTCAAAGGAGATTAATTAACTAACTTATTGGTTATTAGCTGCCTTCATATATTATTTCTTAACACTGTTGCCAAACTATCGTGGAAATCTGGAACTCAAAAGTAATTGTATGCCGTACCACGGTTGATATTCTTACAGACACACTAAGGACATCATTTCATGTTTGAATTTAGTTTAATGAATGCTTCTCTCTTATTGCTTGTTGCGTATACTGTTGTATTTTTGTTAAATAAAATCTGGACACCACTGACTGTCATTTTCATTTTCTTCATCATCAAAGGCATACATAAATGCGAGATAGCTATCAATTCTTTCTGCACCTATGAGGTGAGATCTGTGAATTTTTGCATGCTGCCAATGTGCTCTATATAGAACCATATCATTGAGGGCCAAGGATATGAGCCATATAGAACCTATGAGGTGAGATCTATGAATTCTAAGCCTGGGGTAAGGCATTTATTCGTCTGCACAAATTTATGGTCACCTTTTCTTAATCAAAGTGAAAAATGGAAGTTGCTTTATTCCAAGATATTGGTGATTGGAATCGGAGCCTGGACGTGGTAATACATGAACACTTGCGGTTGTTTTTTTCCCCCTCTTAGTATTCTCAAACAAAAAAAAAAAAAAGAAAAAAAAAGGAGCTAGTTTGGACATTAAACACCTTATGAAATAGCAACATGTGTGGTCACAGCATTAAACTGAATTAAAAGATAATGAACAATATAGTGAGAGTTATCAAACTTATAACTTGACTAAATTGAAGCATTCGGGACTTATCTGTTAAAACTAGGATGAATCAAGATGCGTGTATCTACGAATCTTATGTTTGCAACACTTACGGTTCAAGACATGCATGCGTATACACTTTAATTTTTGCCATGTCTATGCTATTTATACCCTAGTAAGTTACTTTTATGTTACATTGCAAAATTCTTGACAAAGGAAAGTGTCATTCCCGATACTGTTCTATTATTTGAAGTCAAAAGATGCTAGCCAGACTCTAGCATTGTCATTAGTTTTTAGATTTTCAGGACCTATGCTAAATCTAGGGGGTGAAAACGAGCTGAGTTTGAGCCGAGCACCACTATGCTCCAAGCCCGAGCTGAACGAGCTTTAGAGAGGCTAAGCTTAACTCTGCTCGACTCAAACAATCTTGAGTTCCAGCTCGACTCGATTGTATCAACTGAGCCGAGCTCGAGTCGAATCAAACCGATCTCGACTTGATCTCGGATCGATTGTATCAACTAAGCCGAGCTCGACTTGAGTTCGGATCGATTGCATCAATTAGGCTGAGCTCGACTCGAGAGCAAGCTTAACTTGAGCTTGGATCGATTGTATTGACTGAGCTGAGCTCGGATCAATTGCATCAATTAGGCTGAGCTCGAACTTTTTAAGTAATTTTGTTGTAATTTTTTTTTAATAAAATAGGAAAGTTCGTTTAGGCTTGCGAGTCTAGCAAGCCGAGTAACACGATGCTCAGGGCTCAGCTCGTTTAATTACTCGAACTCGAATCAGTGCTTAAAGTTAGCTCGAGCTAGGCAAGGCTCGAACTCAAGCCGAGTTTAAACAAGTTCGAGCCCGAGCTGCTCGTTTTTCACCCCTAGCTAAATCAGTGTGAGATGTTTTGACAATGCATGCGATTATTCCCATCTTTCCATGATTTTCTAGATCTTTTATTTTTTCTATTCATATTCGCATTCAACAGAAAAGCGTTGAAAAATACATTATTATAGTGTTACGTGATAAATGACTATTCTGTATCAGATGCCGGTAGCAGTAATGAATGCTTTTTATTTCCACGGCCATTTTCATCATAATGCATACTTTTATGTTTACACTAGCTATTTTCACGATTTCTTTTTAAAAAAAAAAAAAAAAAAAAAAAAAAAAAAAAAAAAAAAAAAAAACCTAGCTATTTTCACTATGTTATGATAGCCTCTTATTTTGTAATTTTGTCTAACGACTTACTTATACGTTGTATGAAGTTATGATTATTGCTATTGCAGTCCATTCGTAAGGGAGTGCTTGGATGAATTTTATAAGACATATGATGATAAACATTTAAGATGGAATGGAGCTGAATTGATGACAAGAGTAATCAAAAGGTTCAGAAGTAAAGCGGATAACTTCAATTGGTGGCTCGACTTGAAAATAGAACCAACAGACTCTTTTTTTCCAATAGCCTCTCATAGTATTGCCAGGTAAGCACAACCCGGACTACATTTATCGAGATTTTGTAAAAAGAATTTCATAATATGAGTGCACGGCAATGCAGGTATTTCGTCAGATCAGACGATGATGATGAGAGAGCACAGGAAGATGCACTCCTCATGAGGATAAGACGTGAATCGATCACATTCCATTTCTGGAACAGCTTAACATTCAATTTGGTGCCTGAACCCGAGAGCGTCGTAGGGAGGCTCATAGACTTGCATTGCCTTCGCTGCCATGATGCTTTGTGAAGATTAGAGTTGTATTATATCAAGATTTTCTACGACCACATGTCCTTCGAAAACACCTCTCTTCTGAAGATGACGTGAATGGTATGGTCGATGCCAGAGAGTCGGATAGGATCATCTCGACTTGTGACTCCTCATCTTCTTCACCGGAGCTACAGTGAATCCTTGTTAAAAAGGAGCAAAGCAATGCAAGTGAAAGAGAACGCACCCTTCGTAATGTGGTGGCTTTTGGTCGTCTCGATGTGTCAGAGAATCAGGTGTGAGATGAGTTCGAAAATCTGGCCTTGGCGCCGAGAGAGTACATAGCAGCTGTGGGGGAAAAAAAAAAGTTTGCAAGTGTATTATAATCATTGTGCACCTGAATGTTGATTGTACTGCATGAACATTGTGCTTCCTACTTTTCGTTTCATATGCAATTCAATACTTGTACAGAGAGATGACCAGCCATAAAAAAAGAGGAATAATGTTCAAAAAGCTTCGATTTACAAAGTGGTACAAATCAGTTATATCTTTTTAATTATTTTTTTTAAAAAAATGATCGAAATTTAAAAATATTTCAAATGGCTAGTGTAGTGTTATTAGTATTTATATTATAGTGTTCGGACTGATATATTTTAGGTGAACTATTTTAGTCTTCTCATAAGTTAAAAATGTTTTTCGGAATCAACTTTTTTATTTTGGGGGATTAATTTGTTAAGTTTTGCAAGTAGAAATTTTTTTAAACAAAATTTAATAAAAGATTTTCCATCGCAAATAAGCTTAAAAATAGGTGTGGAAAAAATGTCAATGTCTGCTGGAAAGTGAAATGTTTGCTTAAAAAGCAATCAAATCACTTCTACTTTATATATCCGCACATACCTTCTGAAAGTCTAGGTTGGTGAAATCGAGTGCACAAGGACGTGGCAGCACCAAGCTCACTCTTTGATAGCCTTTTTTTTTAAACATCCCCTTCGACTTCATATACGACGTACTATACATTGCTCGAGATTTCAAAAGTGCTGTCGGACGCCAAAAATAACAAAGGTTACTTCAAGTAGAAACATGATCTATTATGAGGATTTCGAAAAAGGCCCTTCTTTCGTAAACTTCTTCCAAATAAATTCATGTTTTAAAAAAAATAAATATAATATTAGCTTAAAATGCAAATGTGTAAATATTTTAAATATTTGAATATTAAAAAAGTATACTTTGATATATTCTATAATTTTTTTCAAAAATATCTTTAGATATACAAATTATATTTTGATTACCGAAAAGTACATCAAAATTATCTATTTGTATTAAATTTTAAGGAATACTTATATATTTACATTGAGACAATTTAATAATTATCAGAAAAATACGAAATTTATTCTAAAAACAGTAAAAAGTGCCAATATGTAATTATCCCATCACTTTGCCTATGTATCACCATTTACTAATTCTTTTTTCTCCTGCTAAAATCTAAGGTATTGGGGTTTAAAATGACCAAATTATCTACATTAGTACATTACAAACTTAAAACAAATATCTTGATACAAGTTGGGAGTAATGAAAAATAGTCATAATGCAACAACATATGTAACAAAAGATTTTTGGCGTTTTGTTTACATGGAAAAGCATGATCATTACTCACAATTCGATTAGCATGTTAAGCGTTACAACTGCATTGCCTCCTATAAAATGAGATCCATATATTAATTTGTACATGATCATCTCAAAAAAAAAAAAAAAAAAAAAAGGAAAAAAAGAAGAAGAAGAAGAAGAAGAAGAAAGAAAAGGAACCTACATGGCTGATTAAAGATCACTTGATGTTAGGGGCAATGTCGGTCAGAGCTCATCCTTAGGCTGCGGAAAACATTCCTCATCCCAATAATATGGATATTTCAATTTTGCTGCGGTATGGGGCATGTGCCAGTCATCATATATAAACCTGCAAGATCAACAGATTAGAGATGGTTATAGGTGATCTGAATGGGTTTGCTTTTTATTAGTGACAGGCTGATTCAATGCAGTAGCTCGAGGTTCACCGAGTTCTTTCCAAGGGAAGAGAAAGATGGTGACGGCTTACACTTTTACCGGAGGACGAGATATCATGACTAACATCTGTAAATCCTCATTTTCATCCGTGTTCCACACCTGCGTGATTAGAGCAGAAAGATTAGTGTTGCAAGATTTGAAGCAATTTTGTTAACATGAAAAACTTGCAAATTTGTTCATGCTTTATCTATACTAGCAAACAATCATGCGAATTTCTTTAGACTTGTTTACCAATCAAAAAATACATGTCACCAATCCATCCACCAACGGCAACTAAGACTTGATAACAACAATAACATTCTAATGATAAGTCGCACCTGAAAGGTAACACAGGCCTTCAGACTAGTCTAGACCGAAATATTAGGACTCATCAGTTGGTGGAACATGAGTCGGTGCCACCCATGGATTCATCTGTTACGACGATCGCATAAAAGAGCCGGTCATGCACAAAGTTTCCCACAATAACCTCAAGAGAAAAAAAAGTCCAGTCCGAAAGGAGTTTGGAGATGATAAGATGTAGGCAGTCATGCCTTGGAAGCGTCTGTTTCTGTAAGACCCTCAGCCTGAAGAAGTAAAATCCAAGACACGAGCATACAAATACAAAAGTTCACATAAAAGAAAATAAAAAAGAGCATGCCCAAACAAACATGACCCATACATATAAAAGAAAAAAAGCCATTGGTTGTATGGATTTCAAGCACCATTCCTGACCTCTTCCAAAAGTACCAACCAAAGACTGTGTTTAGTGGTTCCTTTTACTAGATTCTATCAAATAAGGATCTTAACTAATATTTCCCACAAAGGAGAGGCTCATAGTTTCTCCTACACCAATCACGGTCACAGCTGGTCTTTGCTTTGCCAAACGGCCTATTATCGCTAACAATCGTTGAAAAATATACCTGATGTGGATCATTTACAGGTATAGTGAAAGTGGTGTTGGAAAAGATCGAGTACTTCTGAGGCTCTCCTGGATGCTTGAAGGAACTTGAGGCAAGCAATAAAGTTCCCCTCCCTTTTAACACAACAAATACCTCTTCACATGAGTGCCTGTGAATTGGAGTTCGTGTTCCTGGAGCAAATGTCTGAAGCCAAACTTCCACCTAGCAAGGAAATTTTTATGATAATAATGCAGGTAAACATACAATGGCAACAATATATAAGTTATTATGTGCTAATGTTATCTTGCAATAACCTCAATAATGACCCTATCTCAATCTTCAGAAAATTATAATGAAAACAATTATACAGCTTTAGCCTTAAAAAAAATTTGCAAGTTTTGGGGACAGATTTTTGTGATAATGGAAAGACAAATGACCAGCTTCAATGACGACAGGTACAAAGACATCTTGGTAGGGCAAGCCCAACAAAAGTACTCCAAGAACACCATGGCATAAAACTGAAAAATGTTATATATATATATATATATATATATATATATATATATATATATTTATATATAAACTTCAATGTTTGGTATTGTATTACCTCCTTCATCCCATGTGAAAGGGCACCAGCTACTGTAATATGTGATAAACCATTTCTTCCAAAGTTGCTTTGTGGCATACCACTGATATCCCTTACCATTGGGGTACCTAAGGTTAGAAAGAGCAAAAAATTTTCAAATTGCACAAAAAGAATAATGCTTAATAGAAATACCCAAATGAAATATCCACGAACATAACTTGTTGGCCTGACGAAACCACATGACAATTGATCAAAAAACAATCAGTCAATAGGTTAAACATCCCACTTCAGATATACTACATTTTAGGAGTCCTAATTTGATGGGTCAGAGTTATTTGGCCAGATTCACCTATAAAAGATCAGCCCAACATCTGGGCTTTGAAGCATACAAATTGACATGCAACTAATTATTAAACTCTGGTAACAGTAGAAAGTATGGTAAGAAGGACAAACAGGAAGTTCAATAAAACGCATAAATGACCCCAAGCCTTTGTTGGGTTTTGGCAATGAAGCATTGGCAGCCCCACCGTTTCTTGGTACAATGGTAGAGTGCCATTCCAAATTAAGCCCAGTTTGAAAGGACTAAATATTAGTCATCGTCTAAAAATCGGTCTATCATTTCAAAAATTTTAACTTCTGCTGAACGAACACTTGCTAGGTCATCTTTTTGGTACCCAAAAAAGAGAAAAAAAAAAAAAAACAACAACAAAGAAAACAAACAGTCTGCCTTGTTACTAACATGTTCTTCAGCTACTATCATGTTCTTCAGCTAACATTGACAGAGCGTATGAAAACTGGCCACTGGACAAGACCTTCGGCATAAAAGTTTGTTCCCATATGCTCGATGTTTACATATATGCAATAGGTGCTATTTCTATTGGGAGCATTATAATGGAATGAAAGGAAAAGGAGGATCCAAGCAGCTTGGAATCCCCTGCATTAACCATGATAGTGGTTATCAGGGACAGTTTAGAATTAGCGGTCAATTTAAGGTCCATATACTTTATGAGATTGATGTAGAGTTTAATTTCTATATGCGACTATTTTGGAGATTTAGATTTAGCTGTCAATGTCGTGTAGTATATATTTTCGAGAAATGTCAGAGAGTATATTTAAAGTCATATATCCTTTCTCTTGCAACTGTCTGGATGGCTTCTGACCAACAATCCTTGATGTTTCTTAGTAATAGTTGTGGAGAACTTCTAGGTTCCTCGACCAAACCGGACTTCTCGGTTCAGCAAAATGTTCTACAAGCGTCAACAACAATTTCTGCAACCACATTACTCACCCAACAAGTACATCGGTCAATTTTCTTCAATAGCATCATTCTTATATCACTCATATGCAGAAGCAACAGAAACAATATTTTATGCATATGCTCCTCATTCCCAAAGATGCAACTAATGCACCTGTGGAATGAGGAGCATATGCATAAACAATTGGTTGTTGTTGCCCTGCATATGGATGGAAATGACCAGTGGAAATGAGGAGTATATGCATAACTATCGGTTGCCTTTGCCCTATGAATGGATGGAACAATTATCTCCATTCTCCACCATCTATTGCCAACTCCACCGGCGGCAACCTCTTTGACCAACTCCACTAGCAACCTTTTGACTCCTCCACGATGCTCTTTACTACTGATGTCAGAAACCAACGCAATGATTTTTACTCAAAGTAAAAAACAATGAAATAAGAAGACAAAGGACATATGGGATAAAAACTCAGCTAGGAGCACCATTGGCATGATACAAAATCAACAAGCCTAAAACGACACTTTGAAATTAACTACTCTTACAAGCAGAGAAAATGTTGCAATTTGAAGAAAGGTGCGAAGCAAGCATTACCACTTCCTTCAACCGGACCACCTATAAGCAGCTCTTATAGTTGCAGAATGCTACGAAATCATTTCTTCAACATGGAAGCTATGAGCTAACCCAAATCCATGAAACTGTTAACATTGTGTACCCAAAAAAAAAAAAAAAAAAAAACACAATTATAAATCAAATGCTACTAGTGACGATTAGCGATGACGTCATATATGAAATGGGTGGAAGCCTAAGAGTTGGAGTTAATGAGGCAGATTCATCATGCTTGGGGGAAGCCTAATGACACCGGCTCAAACACTTTTAACTATAGCTTATGGTAACTGCAATGAGAGATCAGTGGCCAAGCTTACAAATAAAGCAGATAGGTCTTACTAGAGGCCAAGGTTTTCTGTGCCGAGCCGAGACGAGTTTTGGTAAATTCAGATCCCGGCACGTGCCGACACATATTTATTTTTTATTTTTAAAAAAATAAAATAAAAAATTAATTTAAAAATTCAAATATAAGATTTTTTGATACGTGCCGTGCCGGTTCATGCCGTGCCGACAACTGCCGGAACAGGCACGTGCCGTCCGGCACCGAAAACCATGCTATAGGCTATCAATTGTACGTTAGCTTTATACTAGCGAAACCAATACTCTGTAGCCACCAGTGGACGTACTCTGTAACCACATGAAATCTTTGTAATTTCCTTCTTGCCATTTACGACTCTCCATATAATAGTCTGTGAATCTCTTCCTTACATTCATCAATTAGTGAAGTAATACTGATCACAAAATCAGTGACAATGAATCGCAGATGTACTAGTTGGAATCACTAGAGAACATGAATGGAGAGATGGACCTTCACTGGAGCAATGAAAAGCTGACGCTTCTATGTAGATCGAAAATGAACACTAAGCAAGAGCACCACCATTATGATAAAAATTAACAAGCCTCACATGATTATAAATTAACTACTCATACAAACAGAGAAAATGATACAACTTGAAGAAAGGTGCACAGCATCTATAAGCAAGCATTACCACTTCTTCCTTCAACGGTTCAGCTATAAGCATCCATAGCGGTGGAAAACAGCTAAATCATTCACAAACTTCAATGAAATCATTTCCAAAATTGTCGGCTATGATCTAACCCAAACCCTAAAATTGTGTACCAAAATAATAATAATAATAATAATAATAATAATAATCGATCAGATAATATTACCCAAAGCAATACTAATCTACAATTCGAAGAGAATGAACCACAGATTAACTAGTTGGAATCAGTCGAGGACATGGACGAAGAGAGGGACCTTCATTGGAGCAGTGAGTAATTGCTGACTCTACGGCTATTGAAAGCAGAAGAACCAGCAAGAACGGAACCATTGCTCCTGCCCGGAAAGACATTTCTCTTATCTTCTTCGCCTGCAGGATCGGTAGTGCTCGGGACCTTCTGGTCTATGAACTCTGGAAGATGGAGAAAGTTTTTAAATTCATTTTTTAAAAATTATTTAAAAATGAAATTAAAATTAGAAGAAAAATACTATTCTTCGTAATTATTTTGATCATAATAGATGTAGCATTGTCCGTATTGCTCAATATTTATAAAATTTTATTATTAAATTTTAAAATGACTATATGACTAGTTCTTTTTTAACAATTATTGTATCAGAATTCGTAATTTAAGCACACACTTCTATAGAAATTTTAAACTTGCAAAAAATTTTCACGTCCAGTCTTGACGGTGCTCTAAATCCGAACACAAAACTTACAAGACAAAAACTCTTGCCATAGAATAAAGATTTTTTTTTTAAAAAAAATATATATACTGGAGATTTTACTTTACACAAACTCGAATCCGTATGATAATATTTTATGAGGCGCCCTCCATCCCGTCACGCTAACCGCGCTCGGCATTTAAAAGTGAAAATTATGTAATGCAGCACACATATTCCATTTATGAGTTTCCAATATGTTTTTTTATTTTACTTGTTCTTATCAATAATATAATATAAGTCCCAAAGTAAAAATATCAATACGATATTTTTTTAAGACTGCAATAACAAATAAATTCATATTACTAACCTATATTAACAAATCGAAAAGTTCCAGCATTTTCAATTGAAACATCGCGATCGTGATCAATATTCTGCCGATTCTATGTATAGCTTAAGCAAGTATATTGACCATATTGGCCGATACATACTAGGCCAATAATAGCCTATGTTGGCTAGTTATTTTATTTTCTAATTAAAATAAAATAATTAGGTAATAAAAATTTACATTTATTGAGTATGTACTGAGCCCATTGTCATTTATCAAAACTATAAAGAATTAGAATATTTGATTTACTTAGAACCACATATAGTATGTTGGGTCGCACATTTCCAAAATTTACTGTGTATGATTCTAATTAGAGCATTTTGCGTTTTTATATCATCTGCTAATTGAAATTGGTGATTTTATATCATTTAATTGAATTTGGTATTTTTGTGTCTCATTGTCATGTGAAATGACAAAAATAACTTTAATTTTTTATTCTAAAAAAAATATGAAAACATGCGAACACAACGAACAAACACGAAAACTCCTAAATACTGTAGCGGTTTTTTTTTGTGTTCGTAATGTATTTGTAGATGTTCAAAGGTGTGTGTGGGTATTCGTGGGTATTTATAGATGTTCGTGAGTGTTCGTATGATATTCGTGGATATTTGTAGGTATTTATAGGTGTTCGTAGATATTTACAGATATTTGCGTGTGTTTATATTTATGGTATTTATAGGTGTTTGTATTTTTTCATATTACTGTAAAATAAAAATTTTAAATTTTTTTATCATTTTATATAATTAAAAATATAAAAATACTAAATATAATTAAGATAGTATAAAAAAATTAATTTAATTAACGGGTAAAAAACATAAAATTCCCTTCTAATTATATATCGGATCATCAAGATTTTCAGAAGAATGGCTGAGATATTAATGCGAAAACTTGCTTCGATCAGGACCGTCCATTTCGTCCCCTCTCTCGCGTTCTCCGGTTGCCTTAAGCAGCAGACGTAACACAGCCTGCGATGTCTCACTCGCCGGCAAGATCAGACATGTCCTCCTCCGACCGCATAGGCATCATCAAAACCCGCAGCTCCAAACCCGCATCTCTCGCCGGCGCCGCTGCCGTCCCCCCCGTCCACCGCCGCCCCTTCCTCAAATCCACCCTCGTCGTCTCCCTCTTTCTCCTCGCTCTCTACACCTTCTCCTCCTCAGCTCTTCTCCCACCTCTCTCATCCACCACCACCATTTCCACTTCTTCATCATCACCATCATCGTTATCATATCCCAAGATCTACGTCTACAACCTTCCTCACAAGTTCACCACAGGGGTTATTCAGAGCTATCTTCTAGCACGCAACCGAAATTCTCTCCCGAAGAATTCTAAGGTTAAGTATCCTGGCCACCAACACTCCGCTGAATGGCATCTGTTTACTGACCTCCAAAAGAGGTCCATTAATTCTCCCATCACCGTCGTCGACGACCCGGATGTCGCGGACCTGTTCTACGTCCCGTTCTTCTCTTCGCTCAGCCTCGTTGTCAACCCGCCGTCGCGCGATACGAATGCTGTGTCTCCCCACGCTTATAGCGACGAGCGGATGCAGGAGGAGTTGATGGAGTGGCTGGAAGCACAGCCTTATTGGAGAAGGAATGACGGGAGGGACCACGTTTTTATCTGCCAGGACCCTAATGCTCTGTATAAGTTAGTTGATAGGATAAAGAACGCAGTTTTGTTGGTGTCCGACTTTGGAAGGTTAAGGCCGGATCAGGGGTCGCTAGTAAAGGATGTCATACTGCCGTATTCCCACCGCATTAATCCATACAAGGGAGAGATTGGTGTGGAGAACCGGTCTTATCTGCTCTTTTTCATGGGCAACCGGTACCGAAAGGAGGTAACTTGATAGTTTTTGGCTTCTTTGTAAAATTTTGATGTCTTGCCTTGGTGGGAAATGATTTTTCGACAAAAGTCTGCTACTTGATTTAACTACATTGTTTTTGTTGAAATGGCAGTGCCACCAGTTATGCATTAAAACGAGTTTGGTGAGAATGTAAGAGCATCCGAGTACTGAGTACAACATGAATTCATTGTGTAAAGCATAGGACTAAATGCATAAATTTAGGATTGAGTCCATTATGGTAATTACTTTGTTTGCCTTCTCTATGAACCTGCTTGATAGTTTGGATTATTTCACTTTGGGTAAATGAGTTAAGTTCCTAAGACTCTGGTAATTTTATGTGTATTGCTTTGTTGAAGAGCTTATGTTTGCTAGTCGTTATGCATTCAAACCAATGAGTTGAGGTGTATTAGTATATCATGGATGCACGATGGATTGCAGGGATGAAATTGTAGGACTGTGGGCAGAGAACTCACTGGCCGATAGATCAGTAGTTATTGTTATGTGCTATGTTGTATCCAATAGTGGTCTATGCCTACTAGATTGCACTTCTAAGTTGAGACCCTTCTTTTTTCTTCTAGTATTGGCAGGAAACACCACCATTTTACAGATATAATAGTTTCAAAGCATATATTTTAGAATTAAGAGGAAACCTCTAAGAAATCTCCGAACCAAATGATATCTTAATTCTCACTTGATCTGCCAACGATATTTGGGAGTGCATGCTTCCCCCTTTTTTAAGATCCTTGTAAAGAGCACTTCTGGATTTGCTTTGTGAGGAGCATATTTTTAAAGCTTTCCATTGGGACATAGACCTTAAATAATCTTGAAAGACAGGATTAAATTTGTAACTGTCTGATGAATCCATTATGGTTTTTAATTTGCTTTCTTTCTCTATGAATAGAATCGTTTGGATATTTTCCTTCGGAAATTGACTTGTTGCTAAAACTCTGTTAAGTGTATTGTTCGATTGAAGAGCTTGTGTATTTCTAGCTGTTATTCATTTAAACCAATGTGGTGAAGATGTACTAGCATACGAGGATGCTTCAATCCATTGTGTGGATGCGATTGATATGGAATATGGGCAGATAGCTCACTGGCTGATAGATCAGTATTTCTTGTTATGTGCTATGTTGTACGCAATGGTGGTCTAATTCCTAGTAGATTACACTATTAAGTCGAGACCCCTTCTCTTTTTTCCCCCCTAGTAGCGGCAGGTAGCACCCCTGTCGAACAGATAAAATATTTTCCAGTATAAACTTCACAAACCAGGAAGAAATTCTAAGAAATCTTTGAACCAAAGATATCTCAATTTTCACTGTCTGTACAAGCCAGATATGGGATCATTTGCTTGCTTTTGTGAAGATCCTTGTAGGGGGCACTTTTTTATTTTCTTTGGCCTTTGTGAGGAGCAGATGTTTGAACTTTTAGTGGGGACATAGAACCTTCAACAATCATTAACGTTATTCTAATTTACACTTTTAAGTATATTGAAAAATAGTTGTGAATTGACTTTCCTTGGCTCTTCCTAGGATAGGCGCATTGATTTACTGATTTGGAAATTATGGATCAATATTTTTTTGAGCATGTTTCTTCCAGTTGAATTATTTGTTTATCTTTTTCTCTTTTCTTACTGTAGGGTGGAAAGATCCGTGACACTCTTTTCCAAATATTGGAAAATGAAAAAGATGTTGTAATTAAACATGGAGCACAGTCTAGAGAGAGCAGGCGCATGGCAACACAAGGAATGCACTCATCCAAGTTTTGCCTACATCCTGCTGGTGACACACCTTCAGCTTGCAGGCTTTTTGATGCAATAGTTAGCTTATGTGTTCCGGTGATTGTTAGCAACTACATTGAGTTACCTTTCGAAGATGTTATAGACTATAAGAGGATCGCAGTATTTGTAGACACAAGGAATTCTGTAAGGCCTGGACATGTGACTTCAATCCTCAGGAAGATAAGCACTAAAAAGCTTCTTGAGTACCAGAAAGAGCTTCAATCGGTATGTCCACTACCTTGATCAAGTTAATACATTTTATCATTTCCAACATTCTGCATTCTGAGGTACTCAACTTTCATGTCCTCACTTGCCAAGAGCAATTGACTGTAAGGAGAAATTTTTATACTCATATCATATTATAAAGCTTGGGTATTCTTTTTAAAAAAAAAAGAAAATAGCATTAAAAATTGTAACTTACGTGGAAAATGGTAGGAAAACTTTGTGGAAAAATGTAATAATGATCTTATTGCTGGTGTTGGCACATGTATAATCTCCATTAGATTAGCTTTATAGGCCATTTTAGAAACTAACCAAAAAGTTCATGGAAGTGGTGAATCATGTATTCGTTCTTAGTCAGGAGATCTTACGGGCAACTGTTGTATTGTGCTTATCCTTTTGATATGGTATAAAGTTTCTATGCCTCTATGTTTATTGCATTAAATCCCTTTTGCCCATATTAAAAGCACGTACTCTACTCCTCTTCGCCTTGCAGCCTATAAGTAATATACACCGCCAACCAGTCATTGTGGCTGAAAGTCAAACTCATAGTATGTTGACAAACCATTTCCAGATAACCAATGGATTCTCTGTCCAAGTAAGAACACAGAGAGTTATAAGAAGGTGATATATCCTTGTTGGCCACTTTGTCATGTACTACACCTTGTCGCTCCTCTAACACATGCCATACTATTAATTGCTTATTAAATAATCACGTCCATTGATTCGGAGTGAGATTCGTGTTGGGGAGTAGGATTTGGTGTTAGAAGAGTGAAAAGATGCAGTCATGCCTGTTAGAGTGATTCATGGGAATGGGTGTTAGGGGAGGTGTGAAGATGGATTGAGTGGAGTTACTGGACCTGCACCAACTATTTTTTCATTACCCAAGCCATTCATTTGGAAGCTACTTTTAGCTTACATGATAATGATAATATTCGTGAATAAGAAATGTACTAAACCACTTAATTAAAAGTTAGTCTTAAATTTTTTTGCAAAAGTTTACCACAAGATAAGTTCAAGATAGTATTTGATTTGAATTGTAATTGAAATCTGATTGCTTTGAGGCGTTGTTATGGAATTGAAATGCAAATTGTTAATATCCATAATGTTTAATTGAACATAGAAATATGCAGAAATGAATATTCAACTCTAACTTTAGGACCGCTTTGGGATCAAGTTTTCGAATAACCAAAATTTTATTTGTTTTAGAAAAAACCATTTTTTTTCAAATTCAACTAAATGCTGGTAATTGAAATTAACGGTTGCAATTCCAATTACTAAGTTGAATTTGGGAAACCAATCATGCCATTTATGAATTATATATGCAACGGAGAGTTTGTTTGTCTTCTTGGTTCAGGAGTCCGACAACATCATATTATAACTCATTCTTCTATTATTATATGGATAGGTATGTCTAAAAGCTGCTACGTTTATTCTTGATAGATTTGTTTAATTATAGCATTTCTAATTTCTCAAAAATAATTTCAACCAGAATTTTGTAAGTTTCCTAAAAGGAGTTGCACCACTGGAGAATGTCATACATAAAAGGAGTTGCATGGTGATTTCATGTTCTACTACTTCTATATATATATATATGTATTTCCATTCAGATGCTCAACATAAACACTTGTTTTTTTCTTATTGGAACACTATCTGCTTCCTTTAGATGTTCTTGTGCTGGGTTGAAGGTATTATGTTGTCTAAGCATGTCCATGCCCATGCTTCATAGCTAAGCTTATGTTGACCAGCACTGTAAAAACTTGATCGGTGGAACTAATGCATGTTTAGATTGAGGTCAGTAAGGTTTTTTATGCAGTATTTTTTAACGATGTTTTTCTAAGCCTCGTTGTAAAAGGATTAGGGTGAGCCCAATGGGGCAGTGGTAAGAAGCCCTCCTTCCATTGGACTCGTCATGGCTACGAAACTGGAAACATCCTCCTTGCAACCTGCAAGTGAGTGATATCTGCTCTGAATTGATATATAATTACATTTTCAGGTGAAACGATATTTTGAATACGAGGATCCAAATGGAACGGTGCCCGAGATATGGCGTCAGGTTGCTTCAAAGGTTCCCCTTATCAAGCTGATGATTAACAGGCATAAGCGACTTGTGAAGAGGGAATTGGACGGTCCCGATTGCTCCTGTATTTGTTCAGGACAAAATGGTACATCCACCGTCAGGTGACTTGCAATTACTATTATTTTGCTCTCGGTGGCCATTATTTTCTTTTAAAAAAAGGTTTGTCGTGCCTGTAATTGGACATGCAAACCTATTTATCTCAAAGTATAAGATTCTTCTGAGGCTTTTCTGCAGTTATCCAACCAATTTTGCACCGGCAGAATGATATTTATTAAACATGGGAGAATTATATTGTTTATACACTCCAAATATGTTATTTAGGATCTATATATCTTTTTTTAAAAATAGTTTGTGCCCCTTCGTCTCCAAACACCCATGCTGATTGCCGATCCGCCACGCCAAGCCGCACCACCGTACACGTACGGGTGTAGCGGAAAGGCGAGCGAAGCACCTCGAGTCTTGTATAGCA
Organism: Xerophyta viscosa; assembly: GCA_002076135.1. Lineage (NCBI taxonomy): Eukaryota > Viridiplantae > Streptophyta > Magnoliopsida > Pandanales > Velloziaceae > Xerophyta > Xerophyta viscosa. The sequence continues at coordinate 59,810 of MJHO01000026.1, read as the reverse complement.
GGAATATAGTTGTAAGGCCTTCTTTTCTTACGGTGTTTGTAAGAGGAGAAAATTTGCTCATTACATCTTTTATTATTATTCCTGTAATTGGGCTCCAATTTGCCCATTTCATATTTATTATGTTGCTCATGAGCTACTTTCTTGCTGACACTCCCAATAACAACAGTCATTTCATATGTATGGTTCCGATGCAACTAGAATTATACCCAGTGTATGGGGATGTGTACGGCATATGATTGCATCTGGAGAGTCCTCATGAATAGCGGTCTTCATATATTTCGTTGTAGATGGTTTAGGTTTGCGGATTTTGTACTTATGTGCTTTAATGATTGTGTTTGGGGTCCGTTCTGATTTAATCCATAAAAGGGTTAAAATTTCAGAAAATATCAAATGGATCTATAAAATTGTAGTTTAAAATAATTGAACAAGTTATCCCTTTGACCAATTTTTTAATTACAAATATTTCTTTGCTGGCTAATATATATATATATATATATATATATATATATATATATATATATATATAGAAAATTCGGTATCAAAGTAGTTGAGCGACATATTGTATTTCTTATAACTCATAATATGCCACATGGCGTCTCTATTATTTTACCATTTGACATGTGTCACTTAAATATAATAAATATGTAATTAATCACATATTAATGAGAGTTTGAATTCAATACATATTTAATATATTAATAAAAAATTTATCAAATATAAAAATTAAGTATAATTTATAATTTTTATTTTATATATTAAAAATAATTGATAATAATTTAGAAGAATTTGAAAGGTCATTATCAATTTTTAATAATCTATATAGTTATATACAATATATACAAATGGATGATCAAAGTCGAAACTTTTGCTATGTAATGAAGTGTTTTAAAGATCATCATCAAATTCTTAATAATTTATATATAATTATATACAATATATAAATGGGTGATCAAAATCATAAATTTAGATATATAATTTGATTTTTTTTTCTAATTATATGTGATAAATATAGTAAATTTTTTTAATAAAAATAAATATTAATTTATATAAAATTAATATATTTACAATAAAATAAGTTTTCAAATAATATTATATATAATATATAATATTTTAATAAAAATAATTAATTAATATATTAAAATATAAAAAAATTTAATATTATTGTTTATATGGGTGACTAACAATCGTGCATCGCACGGGTTCAAAATTAGTATGTCTTGAAAATTAATCTTGAAGTGCCTTGGCGTCGCGGTGGCATGGCCTGAGCGTTTCATAAAGCGTGTGTCCAGTTATGACTTTGAAATTCGGTGTTTATGGAATTTAATTTTTGCTAGTGCATGTGAGTAGACCTGGCTTAGAAAATATTAAGTGTTGGTAGATATATATAATTTTTAGTATGATATATGGATATATTGTCTGAGCGTGTGTAATAGGTTTGATGATAAGGCTGGAATATCTAAGAATTTTATATTAAGACTGTCGTAATATGTGCTGATTATGGGTGTCGTTTCATTCATGCATCTTTAAAAAATTTTAATCTTGAAGTCATTAGATATGGTACGATATGCAGCCAGTTACATAACTGACTGCAGTAGATAGTGTAGCGAAAAATATATAAGAATATGTCTACAAATTTTTGATGTGCCATATGATATATGCTCTTATTTTAAAAAAGCCATATGGCATTTATTTTAATTGATAGGAATTTATAAAGTCATATAATTTATTTAAAAAATATAACAAGTCTAATCTTAAAAAAAATATTTAATAAAATAATAATTTATAAAAAATTAAAATAGATATATAAATATTAATATAAAATAATTGTATTATATATTATATAATATTTACATTAATAAATAAAGTTTTATTTATATATAAAAACATAATGATATATATATATATATATATATATATATATATATATATATATATATATATATCATTAGGCCATTTCTCAAATATGTATGATACGTAGTATTTTTTTTTCTTACTCTAATAAAATATAACGAATAAAGTATAATATATTAATAAATATATCTATTAATTTATATAAAATTATAGTATAAAAATTATACAAAATTAATTTTTAATATTATTATTTATATATAATTATATATGTCTACTATTTATACAGTGTACGTACATAAAATTAGTTAGGGAATAGATTTTGAACGTGGTAGATTTATAAATATCTGTAAGAAGAAGAGTACAGTTGCAGTCATCTAGGTCGTACGACTTAAAGCCCGTCCCATGTATGGCTCAAAGCCCATCCCAATATGGGCCATAACTTTGCGTAGCAGGCTTTTCATGATTCTGTCTTTCTACAACAGCCCCCCGGCGGCAGGATAACAGAACCCCATAAAACCTCGCTCCTGTTCTCTCCATCTTCTTCCCCGCCCACATCACCTATGGAGCTCGCTCTCCGACCAACTCTCCTTTCTCCAAACCCTCTTATCCCCCCTCCATTTCCCGACACTATTCACCGCCGACGCCGTCGTTTCCGGCTGCTCATCCGCGCCGCCGCCTCTTCGGGATCTGGTGAAAGCCGTGATAACTTCTCCTGGGACACCTTCTCTCGCTCTGTACGGCGAGTCTCGGAGAGGTCTCTTTCTAGATTTGGGGAGTTTATAAAGAGGGAGACGGGTGTCGATGCGGATGGCGCAAATCGCAGGGCTGCGGAGATGCTCGGAGGAGTTAGGGATGCTGCCGGAGGGAATTGGACGGTCCCGATTGCTCCTGTATTTGTTCAGGACAAAATGGTACATCCGCCGTCAGGTGACTTGCAATTACTATTATTTTGCTCTCGGTGGCCATTATTTTCTTTTAAAAAAAGGTTTGTCGTGCCTGTAATTGGACATGCAAACCTATTTATCTCAAAGTATAAGATTCTTCTGAGGCTTTTCTGCAGTTATCCAACCAATTTTGCACCGGCAGAATGATATTTATTAAACATGGGAGAATTATATTGTTTATACACTCCAAATATGTTATTTAGGATCTATATATCTTTTTTTAAAAATAGTTTGTGCCCCTTCGTCTCCAAACACCCATGCTGATTGCCGATCCGCCACGCCAAGCCGCACCACCGTACACGTACGGGTGTAGCGGAAAGGCGAGCGAAGCACCTCGAGTCTTGTATAGCAGGAATATAGTTGTAAGGCCTTCTTTTCTTACGGTGTTTGTAAGAGGAGAAAATTTGCTCATTACATCTTTTATTATTATTCCTGTAATTGGGCTCCAATTTGCCCATTTCATATTTATTATGTTGCTCATGAGCTACTTTCTTGCTGACACTCCCAATAACAACAGTCATTTCATATGTATGGTTCCGATGCAACTAGAATTATACCCAGTGTATGGGGATGTGTACGGCATATGATTGCATCTGGAGAGTCCTCATGAATAGCGGTCTTCATATATTTCGTTGTAGATGGTTTAGTGTCGACACCACATTTTGTCCGGACCGTAAGCTTGCATTTGGTCCACATATATCGGTTACGCTCACAAAGTACAATTAAATTCAACCGTGCTCGGTCAGTCCAATCAAGTTCAATTACACGCCACATGTTCATATTACAGTCTAGTCGTGCTGGAACTCAACTATTTCTCGAATCAACTACGCAGAATCCAGGTGAATTATTGAAAGACCTCGCTTCGTCCAAAAGTCAATTCCAGTACCCGTAATTAAACTTTTCGTTATCAGACTTTATCTGATGGATGAAATCAAAGTCAAATTATACACCCTTATCGACCGGTTAATAAGTAAAAATGGTATGTAATCATTACGATATTAAAAGTCAAATTTCCAAAAACGGCAACGCCATCATTTCTTTTTTTTATTCTTTGGATAATTTATTTTTTTTATTGCCTCTTGGATAATGGGTGTGATGAAATGATTTATAAAAAGGAAGGCTTGCAGCCACAGTGAGGGAGGTCCGAACAACACAAAAAAAAAGGAAAAAAGAAGAAAAAAAAGAAAGTGAAAAAACCAGAGGGAAACCAGAGAAAGGAAAAAGAAAAAGAAAGAAGAAGAAGAGAGAAAGAGAGGGAGAGGGAGGTTGATCGGCCAACGAGTTGGCTTGACGGGTATCACCGCCGTCATCCTCAAGGTGTAGAAGTCACCGCGCGGCCGCCCGCGACGCCCGTCGAAGCTCGTCGGCGCCAAACCGGAGTTGCACCCTAGCACCATTCTTCACGAACACCCCTCGAAACTCAAGGTAACCCCTCCCAAACCACCTAGTCATCATCTATACACACAAAGGTTTAACTTCGTCGGCGGCGAGCCACGGCGGCGGAAACCGAAATAAAAAAAACGCACTTAAACTTGTACCCACTTATATCTCCGTGTACGAACGTCGAAATAAAATTTATATACCGTCATTGAACTCAGCACGCTCGAGACCCTTGGGAACACCTGTCACAGTCCCGAAACGCGACGGTCACCGAAACGCCGCCGGGACTTCGTAATAGAAAAACACACCAAACGAAGCCTCGAACGAGAATTTTGACATCTCCATTGGGACGGGGATGGTCGAAAACTATAAAATAGGCCCTAGGAAGGTCGGTCGACGGCGGCGAAGCGCCGCCGGCGCCGACCGGACGGCCGGCCGCGAGCTCGCTGTGCGAGCTCGCGGGTCGTCATTTAGACGACGACCGGCTCAGCCGGTCGTGACCGGCTGAGCCGGTCCGCGTCGGTTTTAATAACCGACGCGGGCGCGGCCCTGGCCGCGCCCGCTCGCGCGGACCCGACCTTGGTCGGGTCCGACCCAGGCGCGTCGCGCGCCTGGGCGCGAGCAACGCTCGCGGGCCGGACCAATCTGGTCCGGCCCAGCCCGTTTAGGGCCCAAATCAGTTTAATTTCATATTATATCGATTTTTAATCAATTTTTAGCGGTTATAGGTGTATACTTGTAACCCGAACATAAATGGAGGTGTATACTTCCTAGTTACTTGTTTTTTAGCGTAAAATCATTTTGTAAGTTAATAATCTTATAAAAGTTACTCACATTTAATAAAAATGAATTATAGGTGTATACTTATAATTCAACTAAAAATTAGAAATAGAGGTGTATACTTCTTTTTTCTAATTCCTGACAAAAATTAAAAATCTGGGCGATGAAGAGGAAACGGAAACGCGCTGAGCCCAATATTAATAAAAATATTTTTTTCTTTTTTCTCTCTTTGGCATGCACTCGAATAACGAAACATGTCTTTCACCGCTGTTTTTCTTTTTTTTTTTTAGCTTTATGATTCTTTTAGAAAATATTTTTAATTGGATTTCATGACTACCGAAAGGCCAATCGTAATCATGGAAAAGGAACAACTTTGCACCATGCATATCCACCACACTAATATAGATAAGACGTTTTTGTTGTCTATGTGGGACGAGTTGTCGAAAAAGGACCAGATAGCATGCGAAAAAATGTTTGGTAAAATGATGGATCTACTGCACATGACCACAGACTGGAATCTAATAAAAGCTATTGCATGGTTTTGGGATGTCGAGCGCAGATGCTTCGTTATTAATGACGAGGACTTTTGCCCTATCTTAGAAGAGTACGAAGCAATCTTTAAGGGTGACAAGATTAACAGCCGCAAGTTGTATGCCCCCTACCCTGACACGAAGCAGAAAAGGCAGATGCACAGATACCTCGAGGTCACCAATGAAGATGTGTCCGAGTTTATTATAGGGGATTCGGGAGTGTCCATTCGATCCCTCAGAAAATTGGGAAATCAGTTAGTAGACAAATATGGAGAAAAAGATTACAAGTTAAAGATATCTTGTATATTCAATATGGTACTTGAATGCGAACCCTATGGCTGCAGTATTGGCTGAAACCATAGCTACCCTGAGCCAGATAGTAAGGAAAAGAAAAGGGACATTCACAGCTTGCTCCCAGTTACTACAAGTATGGACTTGCCAGCATTTTGTACAGCCGTTCATCACAATGCCAGCCTATTTCCAAAGCAGCCCGACACAATTGATTACAAAGACCTACGAGGAACAGAAAGACATCGAAGAATGGAAGGTTTACTTCTGTAATCTCAACAAAGTCAGATGGTTCGCCGGCTATATGAATTCAAATGCGGTACATGAATGTCTGATCGGCTGCGGCTCAAAAGAATGGGTCCCTCTGATCGGCCCGTGGACTTGTATAGGCCACGCTCCGGCAATGTTTCAGCGGCAGTTCCGATCCCATCAAAAGATATGTAATATTGACGGCATGAAGGAATGCGAGTACGATTTATGGAGCAGAGAGAAGGACGACACCAAATGGGTAGAGATTCAGAAATTTAGAGCACATCTGGGATCACCAACAAGCCGTGCAAGAAGATATACAAATTACCTTGCACCGACAGAAGAGTACTTAGACTGGAGGAATAAAGTATCGGTCATCTTGCCAATTGACGGAACCCCAAGGCTACCTAGAAAAGAGAAAGTGGCCAGGGACTATGTTGAAGACTATATCAAAGAAAAAGATGAACACATTAGGCAGTTGCAGGAGGACATTAAAAAGCTGAGAGAGGAAAGAGAACAAATTCCAGATTTGCAGGCTGAAATTGAAAACTTAACATTGGAAAATAACATGCTGAAGAAGGAGGTCGAACGGAAAGAAGTTGAAAACGAGACGTGGCGCCGCAGAAGTCAGATTTCTGAAAATAAACAAAAGCAAATCTTGGTCAGCAGACGGCAAAACGAAGGAGAACTGGCAAAATGTCGAGCACAATTAAAAAGCAAAGACCACACGCTAGCAGGTTATCGAAGACAGGTTCGAGATGCCGAAGAACAGTTCACAGCATGTAAAGCCCAGCTCGCTAGCAAAATAAATGAGCTACAAACTTGTGAAGCTAAATTAGTGAAGACAGAGCTACTCTTAGCCGAACAGCAATATACAGATCAGCAAAAGTACAATGATCTTAGCAGAAGGTATGAAACGATACTTGAGAAGTACCAGGCAGCTGTCAGAGAAGTCCAGCAAGGGGCATTCGAACTCGAAGATAAGACAAGTGAGTGCAATGTCATGAGAACTTACCTCGATCATGTCAAAGTTGAAGGCTTGAAGCTACTGAATACTATCGAAGAAGTCAACCTGGCAGTGCACAGCGTGACCCAGAAGATATATCCATTCATTCCCTACTCACCTATTCCGAGAGTTGAAGAACAGTCGCGCAAAACTTATACCATATGCACGGGCCATCAAGGAATATAGCGAACGTGATGTAGGGACTAGTAATTCTAGCTATTAGAAGTGATACTAGCAATGTACTTTATTTTGCAAAGTTCAACTATGTACTCCTCTGAGAGATGGATGTATTGAAACTCGTCTTTTCGTATAAATGAAATGCCTTATCTATACAGTCTTCTAAAAATGCTGTGGATGCACTGTGTTACTTGTCACGATAACGATTGGCCTACATTTCCTTTATGCACATAAAATTGTTTTCATCGTTTTTACAAATGTTTTCTTTCCACACCCATCGTAATTTTGTAAACACAATTCTTTTGTTTATACAAGGATCATCATTGGGAAACCTCCGACCACGAGATTACATTTCACACGTTCGAAAGGAAAAGTCATGGGAACCTACGAGGATATTCAAAATCAGACCACAGAACAAACTCTGAGAGAAGAAATTCAGTTGGTACGAAAGGAGAATGCAGACTTAGCGGGACAGGTCCGAGCATTAATGGCGCAGCTGCAAAGCAACCAGCAGCATCATTCACCTCCGCCAGGTTTCTTACCTCACGAACTCGAGCCTAATCCAGCGTCCACCTCAACCCACGAGCAGGCACAAGCACCTCCGCCTCAACCAGCGTCGATCCCTCATGAATCTTACCAGTACGACAGGACGCCACTTATGGTTCCAGCTCCTCAAGTCAACCTTAATATCCCAGCTGCACCGGCCTCTTATGTGGTCTCGCCAACGGCAGCAGAAAAGCAGCCTGTTGAACAAATGGAGTATATACTAAATAAGCTCAGGGTGCTAGAAGGAAACCAGGGAACAGTAGACCCCTCTCAATTCTGTATTGTCACAGACATAGACATCCCGAAAGACTTTAAGGTTCCAGATTTTGAGAAATACAAGGGTACAACTGACCCACTCATTCATATACAAATGTATTGTAGCAGGATGGGAGCTTATTTGAAAAATGAAAAGATGATGCTATACTATTTCCAAGAAAGTTTGACTGGTCCAGCCATTAAATGGTACCTTAGTTTGAACAAGAAAGAAATATGCACATGGAATGACCTTGCCAACGCCTTTCTGAGACAATACAAGCATAATACGGACTTTGCACCGGATAAGTCTTCGTTGAAGAAGCTGACGATGAACAAAAATGAAGATTTTCGCACGTTCGCTCTTAGATGGAGGAATGAAGCAGCGCAAATAGAACCTCCGATGACCGAAAAGGAATTAGTAGATGCTTTCATAGATTTGGAATGCCTAAACACTCAGTACAAATATTCATGTGCTAATGCTATGGATTTCGCCCATCTAGTGCGCACGGGTGTGAGAATTGAGTCGGCCCTTAAGACAGCCGACAACGATAAGAAGACGGGAAAGAAGAAAGAAGATAGCGTACATCACATTGCGACCGCGAGTTCGTCTACTACGCAATTCACTCAATCACCCTATAAAACGACTGACAGGGGCAATTATCAAGTACGAGGTAATCAAATGCAGTCATCTGTTTACAATTATCAAGCTCCACGACCACAGTATCAACAAACTCAGTACCAGGTGCCGCAATATGGTGCGCCACGTCAGCAACCACCACAGTATAACCCCCCTCAATACGGTGTGCCCCAATACCAGCAACAACCACAATACCACGCACCATCATATCAATGGCGACCTCGCCCGGCCAATCGACAGTATAATCCGCCTCTCCCAGTACCACAAACAGAAATCTTCAAGCAATTGGTGAAAGAAGGTATAATGACTTCGGTACCCGCCACGCCATGGCAACCACCTTTTCCGGTATAATATAATGCAAACCTGCACTGCGAATGATCACAGTGGTGTAGCAGGACATGATACTGAAGGATGCATGACCTTAAGGAACAAGATTCATGAACTCATCAATGCTGGGAGAATAAAACTCAACCCAGTAGAAGAGAACCCTAACATAATCGCAGATACCATCGGGCATAAACATGATTGCATGTTACGAAGGAGAAAGTGATATAGAAGAAGACAATGAGGTAGATGGCCTTTTCAAACTCGAGATACCCGAGCTAAACAAGACTGTGAGGTCCGTGTCCGGGTCCGTTTATTTTTGCGTTGTGTTTGACTTTGTATTTGCATGATGTGCATGCATGTTTGGTTGGGTTTGAACTGAGCTAGTTGTAGTTTGGAGTGTTGTGCGAGAGCGGGGTTCGTCGCGTGTCGGGGCCGAGCTCGTGGCAGGCTTGTTTTTGAGTTGGCCGAGTTTTTCGGTCGACCGATTGTGTTATCGGTCGACCGAAACCTGGCGGGTGGGCGCGATTAAGTTCGACACTTACGGTTCTGGAGGGCGTTTCAGCAGCAGATGGGCACAGATTTGCGTTTCAGTACAGCCTATCATCCTCAGACCGACAGACAGTCAGAGCGGACCATTCAGACATTAGAGGACATGCTGAGGTCTTGCGTATTAGATTTCGGCGGTAGCTGGGACGATCACCTATCTTTGGTAGAGTTTGCCTACAACAACAGTTACCACAGTAGCATCGGAATGGCGCCACACGAGGCTCTCTATGGTAGAGCGTGTCGCACTCCTTTGTTTTGGGACGGGATGGTTGATCCTGGCACTGTGAGTACTGATGTTGTCGAGGAGGCCAACCAGAAGATACAGGTGATTCGACAGCGACTCGAGACGGCTCGGTCCCGCCAGAAATCATACGCCGATAGACGCCGCAGAGAGTTGGAGTTCAGCGTGGGAGACTTTGTATATCTGAAAGTCTCGCCACTGAAAGGAGTGCAGCGATTTGGATTGAAAGGGAAACTGAGTCCGAGATATATCGGGCCATTTCAGATTGTTGAGAGGATTGGCACAGCAGCGTACAGATTAGATCTTCCGCAGTCGATGTCGCACATCCACGATGTATTCCATGTGTCGATGCTCCGGAAGTGCTTAGCCGATCCGACAGTTGTTACAGTACCGACTGCAGTACCAGTTCAGGCAGATTTGACCTACCCTGAGCAGCCGGTTCGTATTCTTGACAGGAAGGACAAGGTCCTTAGAACAAAGTGATTCCGTTGGTCAAGGTTTTGTGGAGGAATCAGAAGTTTGAGGAGGCGACTTGGGAACCCGAGGCCGATATGCGTGCGCGTTTCCCGAGTTTGTTCGATTCGGAGGACCGAATCCCCTAAGTGGGGAGGAGATGTGAGGTCCGTGTCCGGGTCCGTTTGTTTTTGCGTTGTGTTTGACTTTGCATTTGCATGATGTGCATGCATGTTTGGTTGGGTTTGAATCGAGCTAGTTGTAGTTTGGAGTGTTGTGCGAGTGCGGGGTTCGTCGCGTGTCGGGGCCGAGCTCGTGGCAGGCTTGTTTTTGAGTTGGCCGAGTTTTTCGGTCGACCGATTGTGTTATCGGTCGACCGAAACCTGGCGGGTGGGCGCGATTAAGTTCGACACTTACGCGTTTTGGGGGTTATTTCTCATAACTCCTCTTTCTTGAGCCCGAGCTCTGGTGCCCTAGGTGAGTCCCCTAGATCTCCCTTCCCCTCTAGCTTAGATTCTCACTTGCTCTCTCTCCTTCCTAGATCTCTAGTCGATCTCCTCGCGTGGGTGACCGAGATTTCGCGTTTTCTTGGCCGGGGTGAGGTGATTTCGGGACTAGGAGTGCGTGGATTTGAGGTGAGCGGTTAAGCACCAATGTGTGACCATGCTTGTGTGTGATAGCATGATTTCCTTATATGGATTGATTTATAGCATGTTATGTTTGATTAATATGCTAAGTTAGGGTTTTATCCCTTGTATGCGATTATGTTGATTGAGAACATGCTTATGTGCTTAGTTGTTCAATCATGCTATTGGTATGCTTATGGTTATGAAATGAATATGCAAATCATGTTAGTTCTATATGCGAACTTGGAGATTGATGTTGCTTGATTCATAACTATGCGTACTTGTGGTTGCTTGCGAGTAGATAGAGTAATTGGACTCTAGGGACACTCGTTTGCATGTGCCTTAATAAAGGTTATACTCGGAAGTTGTTTACTAGTCCGAGATTGGGAAATGGCCCTTCGAGGAAAAGAACCTCGGGGTGAGGCGACCCAAGTCTAAGAGGACTAGTAGTTCGAACTTGAGTATTTGGTTGTTAAAAACAACTTAGAGATTGGCTACCCGTATATGTGTGCTCGGAGCCTCTATCCTGTCCGATCCGTGGGCCGCGAGGATCCGTGGGGCCGCGAGCCGGGAGTCGGGACACTAAGGATGTGAGAGGTTAGAACACACGGGTATGAGCTGTGGATCGCCTCTATGGGAGGCCGGCGGAGCGGTTGTTCACCGGTTGGCCTCGGTGGCAACCGTGAGTGCGAGGCTCGGTTGCGTATAGTGTAAAAGATCCGAGTAGCCCCCGTGTCGCGCAATGGGGTCGCCTCCGTCGTTATTAGGTGTTGGTGGCACGCGGAATTACCGGTGCGAGGACCAAGGCCTTGGTGATGATTGGTGGGCGGTGGGGCTTGCCCGGGTTTGGGTTTAGGTGCCGGGAAGTCCAGTGGCCGCCAGTGGCCGGCTTCACCTAAACTGGATTGAAGTAAAAGACCTTATCGCGATTGGGCAATAGATCACGCTAACTTAAAAAGATTGGCATAATCTGATAGTTGGGTGGTTTTGACTAACTACGAGTTAGTGCATGCTTTGAGATATTGCAATGCGATTGTGATATGTGTTTGTTTGTGAATGTGCTCCCCCAACCATTTGGTTGATCTTCGAATGCGTAATGGTTGCATTTTGTTTTGTGTTTGGGTGTCACTTGGGCGTTCGGGGGAGAACGTACAAGTGCCGCTCACTGAGTCGGATGACTCACCGCTTTGTTGCCTCTTTTTCAGATTCTACGACGAGAGGCAAGGAGCCCGCGTAGGACGAATTACTAGAAGGGAGGTGAATAGAGGTATACGGGTTTTGGGGTGTAGTTAGAAATATACAACATTTTGTATTTAGCTACACATGTATAGAACTCATAGTTGTAATTAAACTCGTGAAGCATTGACTTACACTTGTTGTTGATGGGTTTTGTAAAGCTTTTGAGAAAAATGTACTTTTATGTAAGTTGTTTTTCTAAAGCTTTTCAATGAAAAGATGTTTATTTGGTAAAACTGGATTTTGTGAAATCTTGCCCCAAGAGGGTTGTTGTTTGCGTGATACGATGTATTTGAGCCTACTTGAACTTGCTTGGTTGTTGGTTTGTGAATTTAACCAAAAGTATGAGTTTTGAAGCGATAGGTTCTTAAAAATGTCGTATTTCGGTTTTATATAAAACTTTGTTGTAAGACTTGTCGTCTCGTCGTATCGTGGTTGCGGAAGTGCCGTACACGTGTGTCCAAGTGGGACGTACGAGCACGTGCGATCGGTTTCCGAGAACCACGCGATTACGGATTTCGAGGCGGCGAGTAGTTGATTTCTGAAAATCTGTTTTTCAGCATTTCTGAAGTTTCGGTCGACCGAAATAGGTATCGGTCGACCGACTGTTATTTTCACTGGATTTGTGCTCTCGGTTGTGAGATCGGTCGACCGATCTCACTTTCGGTCGACCGATATGTGCGTGAAGAAGGCAATTCCAGAGGAGTTTCGGTCGACCGAAACATGGACCGGTCGACCGATAACTCTCTGTAATGTGCATTTAAAATGTATTTAAATGATAATTAAAAATATTTTTGATGGTTTTAGGGTCTCTTAGAATTATATGTAAGAGGTTCTAAAGCGTCGGATCTTTTAGAAAAATACGGGTTTGGCCGGATTTTCGAAAACGAGATTTAAGGGTTTGAATTTGTAAAAGTTTTAAATTCGGACCTTAGGTTGCTATGGATAATTTGATATCAATGGAGGAGATTGATATCTTAGAATCTATTGCAAGCTGAGTCGGCGCCGATCGCGGGATCTACCTCCTCCGTGGACCTCGGGTGCGTCGAAAGTCCGAAACCGGCTAATCCGTCAAAATTGTTTCTAAATCGGTTTTAAACGAGCTTCCGCAAAGCGTTTTGGTTTCGAAAACAAAATGTCTTTCGAAAACGTGGTTTTCCCCCTGTCGCGGCCCCCGGCCTCGGGGCGCGGGTCGTGACAAAGACCGAGGAAATTATTATGTCAACTGGACAAGAACACCCCTTTGTTATGAACATTCCGAAAGTAAGCATGTATACACCAAGCTTCTGTCCAAAATATCATGAGGAACAAACTCTTCCGGCCTCAAGGGTAACCATATCCAATATTACCGGCATAGGAGGCATAACTCGTACAAGGAGGTGCTATACACCACAAGACCTTGCCAGAAGAGAGAAGTGTAAAACAAAAGTTGGGGAAGAACCCGCGGACGAGGAGGACCTCGGTACAGAAATGTACACGAAAGAGACTGTCACTAAAGAAGATGTAGAACAATTTCTGAAATACATCAAAAATAGTGAATACAACGTGGTGGAACAACTTAGCAAAACTCCCGCCAAGATATCTTTGCTCTCATTAGTCCTGCACTCTGAAACGCACCGTCAAGCTCTTCTGAGGGTCTTGAATGAGTCACATGTTGCACAAGATACATCTGTAGAGCAAGTAGAAAGATTGGTAGGCCAGATTCAAGCTCCAAACTATATCACCTTTTCTGACGATGAACTAGGTCCCGACGGCCGAGGCCATAACAAGGCACTCTATATTGCAGTCAGTTACAAAGACTACCATGTATCTAGAGTGCTCATCGACAACGGCTCTTGTTTTAATGTACTGCCCAAATCCACATTCGACTTCTTCAAGGTTGACCCTGTATATGTAAGAGCAACTGACATTGTGGTACGTGCCTTTAATGGAACGAAGGTTCGGGCTATCGGGGAGGTAGAGTTGCATATCAAGATAGGGCCACATATTTTTAGTATTGAGTTTCATATAATCGACACTAAATCCTATTACGCCATGCTATTGGGAAGACCGTGGATCCATGCAGCTGGCGCAGTACCATCCTCCCTCCACCAGAAAGTCAAGTATATAAAGAGTTGCTGTCTTATAGAAATCTGCGCGGAGCAAGAATATATAATAAAGCAGGCAAACAGCCCGCATGGTGTTCAAACTGCAGACAAAGAAGAAAGCGAGAAAATGTTAAGAGGTTTTGAAGTAGTTGCAGTAACTCCAGTGATGGAAGGATCATCCGTGCACCAACCAGTAATATCAAAACAGTTGATAAGCGCTGCTAGAGCCACAATAGCTGCTGTGGGAAAGCAAAACCTAAAGCGAAGAATCGATGAAACCCAGCCAATCATACAGCCCAAAAAGTATGAGGGAACTTTCGGTCTGGGCTTCAAGCCAAAACCAGCAGATAGAGAAAGAGCCAAGCAAGAAAAAAGGGAGCGCAAACGTGCCAAATTGGCTGGGGAACCATATAATGAACCGCCAATGAGCATTCCTCTAAGTTTACAAGCCTTCCGCTCAGCCGGATTCATCAACATGCCTGATATTCACGACCTACATATTTCTGCTATTGAAGATGAAGACTATCCCGCCGGAATCTGGAAGATCGCAAGAGAAGAGATTGTAGAGAACTACACAGTCACCCCAATAGTCTTCCCAACGAAGTAATGTTTTGAGTCATGTTATCTAGTTTTGTCTCAGTTGTCAATTCTGAGTTTCTTTTGTCTGAGTCAGTCACTAATGATGCTTTGGTGCATTTGTTTTTTTTTTTAGAAAGTTATGAAATGAAATTGTGTTTTGCGAATTTGACAAATCCTTGTAAAAGTTGATGACATTGCTTATGAATGAAATCTTCCCTTTATCATACACCTTGCAATTTTCCGACTCTTATGCACGTCCTTTTTTTTTGTTTTTTTTTTTCCTCTTACTATAGGATATCCTCATCTTGCCAATCTTTTTCGAACAATGACAATCGCTCAGCTGTTAATAGAGAAATTATTGCTGAAACTGAGTTTAACCAAGAGATAGAAATAGAAGAAGAAAAAGAAAAAAAGAATGTCTTGATACCTCTTGAAGTGCAGATTGAAACTATAAACCTTGGTACCGAGGAAGAGCAGCGTTTGATTAAAGTAGCAGCATTACCAAATGAAGAAGAAAGACAAAGATGGGCCAAATTTCTGCAGGAATACGAATCTGTATTCGCATGGTCATACCGGGATATGCCGGGCTTAGATCCCGAAATTGCCAAGCATATATTACCAATTAAACCAGATTGTAGGCCTGTAAAGCAAAAATTAAGAAGGATGAAACCTGAGCTGGCAAGTAAGGTGAAAGAGGAGATTGACAAACAGTTAGAGGCAGGATTTATCCAACCCATAGACTATACGGAGTGGCTGGCTAATATTGTTGTTGTACCCAAAAAAGACGGTCGTATACGAATATGTGTCGACTATAGAGATCTGAATGCTGCTAGCCCGAAAGATGACTTTCCGCTTCCACATATCGACGTTCTTGTTGATCAGGCTGCAATGCATGCAGTTTACTCCTTTATGGATGGTTATTCAGGCTATAACCAAATCTTGATGGATCCAGAAGACAAGAATAAAACTGCATTTACTACACCTTGGGGGACCTTTTGCTATCGAGTTATGCCGTTTGGCTTGAAGAATGCCGGGGCGACATATCAGAGGGCAATGGTGATCATATTTCACGACATGATTCATAATGAAGTAGAAGTATACGTTGATGACCTGGTCGTGAAGTCGAAAGAAGATGAAGATCATATCAATGTACTCAGGAAAGTCTTCGATAGACTCAAACAGGTGAACCTGAAATTGAATCCTAGTAAATGCATACTCGGCGTCACCTCAGGAAAATTACTTGGATTCATTATAAGCCGGAGAGGTATAGAAATCGACCCTGATAAAATCAAGGCAATTCAGGAAATGCCGCCTCCCAAGAATCAGAAAGAAGTACGTGGATTTTTAGGAAGGCTAAACTATATAGGGCGATTCATATCTCAACTCACCTCCACATGTGAGCCCATTTTCAAACTCTTGCGAAAGGGTAAGACTTGCGAGTGGAATGACGAATGCCAAGCAGCATTCGACAAGATTAAAGAGTATCTAAAGAGCCCTCCAGTATTGATGCCGCCGATTCCTAACAGACCGTTGTTGCTATATGTGACTGTACATGAAGAGTCTATGGGAGCTTTGCTAGCTCAGAATGATGATACAGGAAAGAAAGAACGGGCTATATATTATTTGAGTAAGAAGTTCAACGACTGCGAAATTCGGTACTCCTCAATTGAAAAGACGTGTTGCGCAGTCGCTTGGGTCGCTCAACGTCTTCGCCACTATCTACAAAGCCACACAACATGGCTAATTTCAAGAATGGATCCAATCAAGTATATTTTTGAAAAACCATATCTGACCAATCGCATCGCTCGATGGCAGGCCCTGCTCTCACAATACGACATTGTCTACATGACCCAGAAGGCAATAAAAGGAAGCGTTATAGCGGATATGCTCGCTGACCAACCTACAGATAATTATGAGCCTGCCAGTTTGGATTTTCCTGACGAAGACATCTTGGCAACGTCGAAGGAAGAAGAAGATCATAATTCTAGTGATGAGACTTGGGTCATGAGGTTTGACGGAGCTTTGAATTCGCTAGGCAAAGGGGTTGGCGCCGTTCTAATATCGCCGGACGGCAAGCATTACCCAGTGGCTGCTAAGTTGAAATTCAAATGCACTAACAATGTTGCAGAATATGAAGCTTGTGCCTTAGGTATCAAAATGGCTCTTGACATGAAGGTAAAAAAGCTTATGGTTTATGGAGATTCAAGCCTCATCATACATCAGATGCAAAATGAATGGAATACTAGGGATCCGAAGTTAACTCCCTACCATGAATACATCAGCGCCCTGATTAGCAAATTTGATGAAATTCATTTTGACCATGTCCCAAGGGAGCAAAATCAAATAGCTGATGCTCTGGCAACATTGGCGTCTATGATCTCCTTAAACGACGATAATGAAACAGAGTACGTAAAGATACATTGTCATGACAGTCCTGCCTACGATGTTCTTAATGTAGAAGAGGAATCTGACGAGAAACCTTGGTACTATGATATTCTGACGTATGTAAAAAGCCAAAGTTACCCCCTATACGCCACGGAGAATGATAAGAAGACTATCCGTAGGCTAGCTACGAGTTATTTCATCAGTGGAGATGTTCTGTATAAGAGATCCTTTGATGGAGTACTCTTGAGATGCCTAAACGACAAAGAGGCTAAAAAAATGATCGAAGAAGTACATGAAGGAAGTTGTGGGTCGCACTCTAGCGGTCACAACATGGCAAGAAAGATCTTGAGAATGGGGTATTACTGGCTTAGAATGGAAACTGATTGCATTGAGTACGTTAGAAAGTGCCACAAATGTCAGGTTTATGCAGACAGAATTCGTCTACCCGCTAGCCATCTTAACACGTTTGCTCCTGTCTGGCCTTTCTCTATGTGGGGCATTGATATGATCGGCCCGATCTCCCCGAAGGCTTCCAATGGTCATCGATTTATCTTGGTCGCTGTTGATTATTTTACAAAGTGGGTGGAAGCTGCTTCATACGCCAACGTGACTATGAATGTAGTAACAAAATTCCTTAAGAACAACATTATTTGTCGATACGGGCTCCCCGAGCGAATCATCACCGATAATGGGACGAATTTGAACAACAAGATGGTAGACAGATTATGCAGTGAATTCAAGATCAAGCATCATAACTCAGTGCCATATCGTCCGCAAATGAATGGTGCAGTTGAGGCGGCCAACAAGAACATTAAGAAGATTATTCAGAAAATGACAGTCACATATAGGGACTGGCATGAAATGCTCCCATATGCGTTGTTTGCATATAGAATCACCGCTAGAGTCTCAACTGGGGCAACCCCATACTCACTCGTCTACGGGACTGAAGCAGTGATACCTATAGAAGTTGAGATTCCTTCCCTACGTGTACTGGTTGAAACGCAGCAGGATGAAGAGGAATGGATTCGCTCCCGACATGATCAGTTAAACCTGATTGACGAGAAGAGAATGGCTGCACTTTGTCACGGAAAAATTTATCAAAAAAGGATCTCACGAGCTTTTAATAAGAATGTCAGAGAACGTGGGATCGAGGAAGGCGATATGGTGGTCAAGCAAAATAACCCGATGATTCCAGACACGAGAGGAAAATGGACCCCCAATTACGAGGGTCCCTATGTTGTCAAGCAGATTTTCTCAGGAGGGGCTCTAGTATTAGCTGAAATGGACAATCCCAATTGTCGAATTATCGTTAATTCAGATGCTGTGAAGAAGTATTACGCATAGATCGTAACTTCGCCTGCATTGAAATGCCATTACCGTTCATGTCTCTCAGATAGATTTGATCTTGTACTTCAAGGGTAGTGTTGGACCTAATGTGATTTTGATGATAACAAAACTATAGCAAAAGCATTACTAATGAGATTGTTAAAGATGTAAATCAGTAGGTGTTGAACGGAGTTAAAATTGCATCTAATGAAGTTTGATTAATATAGTCCATCCGACATCTACTCACTTATCAAGAAATATCTTTCTCATATGACATACAAATGATACAAAATCAGTGGCATATGAAATAGAACTCATATGGCTTTTCAACAATATATAATATATGATATTTGAATGAGCGTAATAGTCCCGGTGAATTTTCGAAGTTGAAAGCTGACAAACAGTCTAGCACCTTGATAGTACTCTAGTGTTTATATTATAACTTTTTCTAGGAAGCTCCAAATGGAGTGAAACCACTTCCATATGAAAGAATACTTTAATACCTTTCTAACGGTATGTGTTTCATCCAAAACGGATAAGAAATTAGAGAGAACGAGCTGAATGAAGTTGACTAAAGATGAGCTGAAATTGTCATTACAGAGCAGCATTTCGGTCGACCGAAACTTGAATCGGTCGACCGATAGTTGCGCAGAACTAGCTGTTAGAGATGCTTTTTGAAGTGTATATATACATAGCCAAGCACTCAAATGGTTACAACTCTTATGCACTTCATTGGAGACCTATTTTAGAGTGAAAAGAGCATTTCTAGAGCCCCCAAAAATTATTCTTGAGCTTTAACTTGTATATCTTAATTTTTACCCTTTGATCTCTTGCCTCTAAGAATTAGATCATTTGAGAGATTTGTATTTGGGTTTTTGGGTTCTTTTCTCTTTCAAAGAGGATTGTAAGTGTTAGTTAGCCGCTAAAACCAAGGGATTTCGGTTATCGCTAAAGCCGGAAAAAGCGAAGTTGTAAAACGGTTATATCAACGCCCGGAAGTTGATCGTCTAGTAGAGAAGTCCTCGGAGGAGGCAAGAGAAGTGACGTAGGCGAGGTTTCGCCGAAATATATAATCCGGTAGGGTCGTATCTCTCTCCTTGCTTTATTTTCATATACTCTCTAGACGCATGCGTAGGAATTAATTGTTTCTTTCCTTATATGCATTTGTGTCAACTTGTATAAGCTAAACTTTCTTAGATTAAATAATCACTTAATTAGCTCTAATTATTATTATTACCCAATTCACCCCCCTCTTGGGACCCAACAATTGGTATCAGAGCTTGGGCTCTTGATTCATATACTTAACCGTGTAAGAGTTAAGATCCAAAGAACTAGATACATATACATATATATATCTTGGCCTATATGAGGAAGTAGAATTGTTGAAGGCCGCTCATTTACTCGGCCTCCATATCTTGATGCCAAAAATTATGGGATTTGAAAAATTAAGATGAAAATATTCATTCAATCCCAAGACATCATGTTATGGAGGATAATTGCTAAAGGCTTTAATTATCCTACTAAGGAAGTGGATGGTAAAAAGAATCCCTAAGGATGAAGAGGAATTAGATCATAGTGAAACTAAATATTTTGAGCTTAACGTTAAAGCTATGAATTTATTATATAGTGCTTTAAATGATGAGGAATTAATCGTGTGTCAATGTATGAACACGCTAAAGAAATTTGGGATCGTTTGGAAGTTACATACGAAGAACTCCGGGACGTTAAAGAATCAAGAGTTAGTATTCTTATGGATAGCTTCGAGAAGTTCAAAGTGCATCCAAGGCGAATCAATCGATGAAATGCACAAGCGGTTCTTGGAGATCATTCATCCACTAAAAAGCTTGGGCAAAACCTTCACCACCATGAGCAAGTGAAGAAGTTCATGAGATCGGTCATCCCTCCTTACACATCGATAGATTTGATGCTATTGAAGAGGGAAGAGACTTTGACAAGCTACCTTGGACATTTTGGTTAGCAAATTAATGAAGAAGGAGGTTGGAGTTAAAGAAGAACGCCCAAAGACTAAGAGCATAGCATTAAAAGCCAAAACTATATGCTTTACAAGTGGTTGAAAAAGAGAGTGAAGAGAGATATAGAGAATGCTCTCTCGAAAGTCAAAAGATTTCTAAACTCGAAAAAGAGCAAGAAGAAGAAGAAGAAGTTTGCTAAAAAGAGCACCTCAAGCGAGAAGATGAATTATTTGTTACGGGTGCAAGAACCGGGCCACATTCAAACATTGCCCCAATACAAGAAAGATAAGAAAAAGAAGAAGAAGGCAATGGTGGCAACTTGGAGTGACGATGATGCTTCATCAAGTTCCTCAAGTGATGATAATAAGGTTGAAGCACACTTCGCATTCATGGCTATCGGAGATAGCGATAATGAGGTATCCTCTTCCTCCTCTAGTTCTTCATGTGAATTTAATTTACAAAATGCTTTTGAAGAATTAATGGAGAGCTATGAAAAGCTTAATGCACTCCATAAGAAAAATAAGAAAAGCATGTCCAAACTTTCCACCGAAAATGATGAACTACATGCTAAAGTTGTGGACTTGCTTGAGCAAAAAGAGTGCAGAGCTAATGAGTTAGAGGCCTCAAAATTCAAACTTGAGGATGCATGCAAATTTGAAAATGAACTATCTATTTTACAACTCAAGTATGACCAAGTGGTCAAGGCTAATGAACTTTTGATAAGTGAATGCATGGCACTTAAGAGATACAATGTAGACCTAAGAGCATCACTTGCCAAGGTTTCAAATGAGAAGAAGCAAACTAAGACTATGCATGTACCATCTAGACCCACATACAAGGATAGTACTAGTTATGCTCACATAGCTCATAGGTATAGCAACAAATCTATTACATGTCACTATTGCAATAGACTTGGACATATTGCTCATGGATGCCCATACAAGAAAATAAATGAAAAACTTATATGGGTACCTAAATTTTTAGTTGCTAACATTACCGGACCCAAGGTAACTTGGGTACCGAAAAACAAAAGCCAATAGCTTTGATGTAGTTACCTTGAAGTGGAGCTTTATGGATATACTTATTAATTCAAGGCCAAAGGTTTGAGGTTTGGTAGAACAAACCTATACTCTTCTCTTATATGTATATTAACTATGTTTGAGAGCATATTAATATAAATAATTTTTGAAAATCTTTGTATAGGTTATTGATATAAACATGTTATGCATTGTATGAGTGCTAAGTATGCAAATTCTTGAAAAATATGCATAAATTGTTTTTGAAAGGGGGAGACATGTGTATTTATCCCATTTGAACTTGTTCACATGCTCAAAGTGTGATTTTGACCCTTAAATGAGATTTTGACCCCTTAGGTTCCTATTTTTCTCTATATATTGACTTGGGTCAAAACTATTTGAAAATCATGCAAATTTTATCAAAAAAAAGGGGGAGACACGTGTATTATAGGGTATTAGACATGTTAGAAGTGTTTTTATATTTTTGTGGAATTTATTTGTAATTATTGGCCTATTTTCAAATTCATTTCTGAAATTTTAAAATTTCTGAAATTTCTAAACATGTTAGAAGTTTTGCTTCATTTGGTTATATATATATTTCTAAACCTTGTTTTATCAATATAGCTATCAAACACATGTTCATCATGCATATACCATGGTGTTTGCCAAATATTAATGACTTTTAAGTTCTTGGAATGATTGGTACATTTTTGTTTGAACTTAAGTTATTAACATATATTATAACTTATAGTGGTGTAACTATTTTATCTTTGCATACAAAAGAAGAGAATGTTTGTCTATCATGATTTTTACTTGATAAACCTTTTGATATGACAAAAAGGGGGAGAATAAGCTTGGTTTGCAAATATTTCCATGTTTAATACTTTTGCATTGTTTTGAGTTTAAATTTGCTTTATCAAGCATAGTTTTGTCATCATCCAAAAGGGGGAGATTGTTGGCCCTAATGTGATTTTGATGATAACAAAACTATAGCAAAAGCATTACTAATGAGATTGTTAAAGATGTAAATCAAGTAGGTGTTGAATGGGAGTTAAAATTGCATCTAATGAAGTTTGATTAATATAGTCCATCCGACATCTACTCACTTATCAAGAAATATCTTTCTCATATGACATCCAAATGATACAAAATCAGTGGCATATGAAAGAGGACTCATATGGCTTTTCAACAATATATAATATATGATTTGGATGAGCGTACTAGTCCCGGTGAATTTTCGAAGTTGAAAGCTGACAAACAGTCTAGCACCTTGACAGCACTCTAGTGTTTATATTATAACTTTTTGTAGGAAGCTCCAAATGGAGTGAAACCACTTCCATATGAAAGAAGACTTGAAGACCTTTCCAACGGTATGTGTTTCATCCAAAACGGATAAGAAATGAGAGAGAACGAGCTGAATGAAGTTGACTGAAGATGAGCTGAAACTGTCATTACAGAGCAGAATTTCGGTCGACCGAAACTTGATTCGGTCGACCGATAGTTGCGCAGAACTAGCCGTTAGAGATTTTTGAAGTGTATATATATATCCAAGCACTCAAACGGTACAACTCTCATGCACTTCATTGGAGACCTGTTTTAGAGTGAAAAGAGCATTTCTAGAGCCCCCAAAAATTATTCTTGAGCTTTAACTTGTATATCTTAATTTTTACCCTTAGATCTCTTGCCTCTAAGAGTTAGATCATTTGAGAGATTTGTATTTGTGTTTTTGAGTTCTTTTCTCTTTCAAAAGAGATTGTAAAGGTTGCTTGGTTAGCCGCTAAAACCAAGGGATTTCGGTTATCGCTAAGCCCGGAAAAAGCGAAGTTGTAAACGGCTTAATCAACGCCCGGAAGTTGATCGTCTAGTAGAGATGTCCTCGGAGGAGGCAAGAGAAGTGGACGTAGGCGAGGTTTCGCCGAACCACTATAAATCCGGTGTCGTATCTCTTTTTCTCTTGCTTTATTTTCATATACTCTCTAAACGCATGCGTAGAAATTAATTGTCTATCCTTATATGTATTTGTGTCTAACTTGTATAAGAGCTAAACTTACTTAGATTAAATAATTACTTAATTAGCTCTAATTTTTATTATTACCCAATTCACCCCCCTCTTGGGACCCAACA
>MJHO01000026.1:0-34804 GCA_002076135.1 Xerophyta viscosa | reverse complement strand
AAAAAAAAACCAGTTTTTGAGGACTTACCTGAGATTGCAAGTGGTCGGCCGAAGATGAAGTTAACTCCGGCGATCGGCCGGTAAGCTCCGCAAGGCTTGTTCGATCAGCTTGGAAGCGTCTCTAGAGGTCGGTGGTGAGTTTTGCGGGGTCTTGTGATTTTGGCACGGCTCCAATTCCTTTCCCGGGCCTCCTCCTTTTCGTCGTCAAATTTTTCTTCGCCGTTAATCCTCCTCTGCACCGGGAATTCTCTCCTTTGCCGGGCAGCATCTCTAGCAATATATGGTGGTGTATACATGGTCTTGTGAGCTCGGCAAAGCCTCGATCTCTCTCCCGAGCCCTCTCTCTTTGCGTCCATTTTTCGGCGATTTATACATTACCGCGGTTAGGCGAAGCGGCGGTGGTTTGCGAAGGTGATGCGGCGGACGTTGGCGACTCTTCGCGAACGTGCGCGACGATTCGCGGGGAGGCGAGCGGCGCTCGCGCTGCCTTCGGCCGAAAATTCAAGTTTTGCCCGTATTACGCAAAAAATTCACTTCTTTCGGAAATTGCAAAATCGGCCATCAAAGAAATTTGCAATCGTCGGACTTCCATTATGAGATTTGGCAAAACTAGCCTCTCGCAGTACAAATTTAATAACAAAAATTCGTTTCGTTCGCGCATGTCCCATATTCGTTACGTAAAATTTTCAAGCCAGAAATACTTATCCATTGTCTCAAACGGAGCCGAAAATAAAACTTGAACGAGTTTAAAATTTTTAGAAATTTTCAAATTTAAACCTTTTTATCTTAACAAAGCTTATTGACCCGGACAAAATGAGGTGTCAGTTGCCCCTCTTTGTCTAATTCTTCGAAGAAGAGTTGGACAAAGATAAAAAGATACCGTATTTTGTCCGGTAAGCGCGGAAAAGGTAGTGGCTCCTTCTGAAAGTGATGGCCCGCCGGGACCATAATTTGATGCATGAGATAAGAGCATGAACCACTTGGATCATGTCTTAAGATTGTAAAACAGCGGTCCCCTTGGATCATGCCTAGATAAAGCAGTGGACACCCTGGACTATGCTAAGAGATAAGCGATAAGATCATGAACACCTTGGATCATGTCTTAAGATAAAGAAATGGTCGCCTTGGACCGTGATCTGGACTTGAGATAAAGTTATGAACCTTCTGGATCATGTCTGGAAGAAAGCAGTGGCCACTCTGGACCATGAGCCTGAGATAAGGTCATGTCCCTCCTGGATCATGCCTTAGATAAAACAGTGGCCGCCTTGGACCATGCTAAGATATATACGATAAAGTCATGAACCTCTTGGATCATGCCTGAGATAAAGCAGTGTTCGCCCTGGACCGTGATCTTGAACCTGAGATAAGGTCATGAACCTCCTGGATCATGCCTGGAAGAAAGCAGTAGCCACCATGGACGGTGATCTTGAACCTGAGATAAGGTCATGACCCTCTTGGATCATGCCTGAGATAAAATAGTTGTGAGGTCCGTGAACGAGTTAGATATTCGTAGTCTTTAATTCTTGTATGGCTTTAGACTTGTATGTGGATGTTTGAAAATTTTGCTAAGTCCTAGTCATGCATGTTGGGTATGTGTGCATTATGTTTTCCTTGGACTTGCATGTGCATGTGAGGCTTGCTATAGCTTGGGGATGCATGCGTGGTCGCGTCGAGGACGAGCTGCCCTTGTTGGGGTCCCGTTGGCGCGAGTGTGCGATCCGTAGCTAGTCGGCCGAGTGTTGGTGCTGAATATGTTTATGCAGAATTTAGGACTTTCGGTCGATCGATAGTTGTTTCGGTCGACCGATCGGAGCAGGTGAGAGTAGGTAGGGGTTGTTTTTAGTGTTGTTTGGGGTTTTATTTTCATTCTACCCGAGTTCAGAGGTTGCTGGAGCCCTAGGTAAGTCCCCCTAGGTGATCATCTCATTTTCTTTGATTTTATTTGATTTAAACTTAATTTTTCACATTCCCTCGGTATTGTTCTACGCGTAGATCGCTTCGATTTTCGGTTTAGCGGGGGTTTCGGTTGTGAGCCCGTGGAGAGCTAGATTTCGTGGTGAGCGGTTAAACACCATGTGTGAGTGTGTTGGTATGCATGAAAATGTGCTTAATGGTATGTTTGGGGTATGTTTACATGATTTTGATGAAAATGTGTAACCGGGTCAAGAACCCTAATTGATGTTGATTATTGTGATGTGATGAAATCATGTAACATGCTATACGATACTCTTGTGATGCTAAGAATGCTAGTCTTGAGTAGTACATCATGTTGTGTACATTTATGTTTAGTTCAAAAATTATGAACTTTGTATGGATTGCTCAATAACTATGTTATCCATGTTGATATGTGATGTTATGTGATCATGTATACGATGTGTAGAGTAAAATAGCTCTAGAGACACTCGTATTGGTTGTGCCTTAATAAAATGTGGGTACTCTATGTTGTTTGGATCTCCGTCGAGTATCGAATGAGTCCACCCGATGTAATGATTCTGGAGGGACAATATGTCGGGGGCGGAGGGTGCTGACTAGTGTACCTAAGGCGGCGAGTTTGCCTCTATAGAGGACGGTGGGCGTAGTACCTTGCGGATCAACCGTTGGCCAGGCGATTGCTACGTTGAGCGAGGCTCGGTTGCACAAGGCGTAAGGAGTCCGAGTAGCCCTCATTTTGTGCTGTGGGGTCGCCCCTACCGTGAGTGTTGTGTCGTGACGGAAAACCCGACGACAGCGGGCGAAAGCCTTGGTATGAGTGTAAGCGTCCGGAACTACTTTAGCCTAGGTTGGGGTTAGGTGCCTTGGCTAGAGAGTTCGTGTCGGACCTACCTTACCTAAATGAACAATGTTGGCTAACTACGATGGGTTAGTGAATCACGCTGACTTAACAAAGAGAATACATAATTGGTTGGCGGGTGATTAATACTGTTACGAACTAAAGTATGCTTGTTGTACTATTGCATATGAAATGATTATGCTTGTCGTTGTATATGATGATGATATTCGCTATGTTTGTGTTTTGTGTGCGGTGTTGCATTGGTGTTCCAAGGGAGGACACCGATGTGCCGCTCACTGAGTCATTGGACTTACCGCTTTGTTGTCCTGTTTTTCAGATCCGTCCGTGAAGGGCAAGGAGCTCGCATTGCCGTCCGTAGCTAGCGAGAGGGACTTAGAAGGTATTTTGGGGTTTTTGGGGACTAGCAAATGTATAGACTTCATTTTGTATACTAGTCTAATCACACATAGTTTAAAATGTAAGATGTATATAAGTGAAGCATTAACCTACACACAACATGTATTTTCTTTGGAATTGTATAAATTACTTGTAAAGCTTTTGGATCCCAAGTTGCATGAAATTCTAAAGTTTTATATGAAAAAGGTGCATATTTTACTATATATGGTGTTTTGACCCCAAGTGGCCATTAGAATGGTTGAGCATGTGTATTTGACCTTATTTGGTCTTTCGTATGTGTTGGAATGAATGCTAAGCTTGAAAAGTGAGTTTTGATGCATTCAACTCTTGTTTTATCGTATTTCGGTTCTTAAGAAGTTTTTGATTTAGATTCGCCGTCTTCGCGTATTTTGGGTATTTGGGAGGTCCTACACGTATATCCAAGGTAGATAGTGTAGGGTTAGTTCCCAAAACCCAGGTAAAATATGGATTTCGAGGGGGCATGTATTTCGTTTCTGAAAACTATTAACTGATTTTCTGATATTATCGGTCGACCGAAATTGTTACAGCAGGTATTTGAGCTTTCGGGTTGAGTATCGGTCGACCGGTTCTCAACTTTCAGTCGACCGAAAATTCTCTGGAATTCGTATTTCGATTTCATTTTAAATGGTTTCCAAAAATACTTTTAATGCTTTTAGGGTCTTGTATAAATATATTTAAGAGGTTTAGCACCTCCGAATCTTTTAGAAAAATACAGATTGAGCCGGTATTTCCGAAAACGTCTTTCTAAGCTTTGATTTTAAATGTTCTATGTTTAGGACCTAAGGTTGTCATTGATACTTTGATATCAATGGACGAGATTGTTATCTTAAGATATTTGACAAGCTTAGTCGGCGCTCGATGCGGGTTCCACCTCCTCCGTAGGTACTTGCCGGTGCCGGTAGTCCCGGGCTCGGCTCAATCCTCGTTTTCATGATTCATTCCACATGAGCTTCTGCATTATAAACTCCGGATTTGTATTTCTTTTTTCAAGCCGTCGCGGCCCCCGGGTCGCGGGTCGTGACAGCTTTTATGGTATCAGAGCGTAGTGTAGTTTAATGATTCATAAAAATTAAAACTTGTTAAAAATAATAGTGTGTGCAAACGAGTGCTAGGACGATTAGAATAAATCGTTAATTTTGGTTCGTTGTGTTTGTAGGATGCCACCACGCAGACGACCTCGTCGTGCCCCTGGTCAGGGTGAGCAGGATCCGCCGCCGGCTGGCGCGGATCTAGCTAGAATGATTCAGGAGGCCGTGGCTGCAGCATTATTAGTTGAGCGTCAGGCCCAGCAGGCAGTATCTCAGACAGTTGAGCCAGCGCCGACAGATGTTCAGGCCGAGCCAGAGGTAGCGCCAGCTCTTGTTGTGGATCCAAGGAGGAAAGATTACCTCAACTACTTGAGTTGTTTTCAGAAGAGGAATCCACAGAGATTTGAGGGTAGTGCGGATACTGATAAAGTAGATGACTGGGTACTTGATATGGAGAAAAACTTCGAGATCTTGATGTGTCCAAATGAGTACGGCATGGCCTTGGCTACCTCAACTTTCACCGGCGCAGCGGAGCGGTGGTGGAGAAGTGTGAAGGGGCAGTTTGAGCAGTTCGACAGTTGGACTGATTTCTTGGTGCTATTCCGCCGGCAGTATATTCTTGTGACTGTGAAGAGGCAGAAGCAGCCAGAGTTTGAGTAGTTGCGGTAGGGGAAATGTCCGTCTGGGAGTACCACGTGAAATTTGTTTCTCTATCCCAATACGTCCCTTATCTTTTGGCCGACGAGGAAAATCTAGCGAGAAGGTTTCGCGATGGGTTGCGAGGGGAGATAGTGAAAAAGATGGGTGGTGACGAGTTTCCTACTGTGCACCAAACCCTAGTGAAAGCTCAGAATATTGAGGCAGACTGGAAGAGGTACGTCGCGGAGAGGTCGCAAGCGGACAAGAAGGGGAAGACCAAGCAGTGGCCGAAAAAGAGGAAGCAGGGCGAAGTCACTGATACCCGCACCACTCCAAGTGGGGAGGGTAATAAGCAAAAATGGAGACTGGATATTGAGTGCTTCAGCTGCCACGAGAAGGGACATGTTAGCCGTGTTTGTCCGAAGCCAAGGCAGTTCAGGCGCCATGATGGACCGCAGCAGCCCACGCCGTTGCAGATGCTGCAGCCACCACAGGGTCAGCTGGCACCCCGACCCATTGCGCCTCAGGGGCGGGCTGGGCAGCCTCCGAGAGTGCAGGGCAAGATGCACGCTTTGACCAGTGAGGAGGCAGGCGGGAGCTCTTCGGCCATCACAGGTACCTTGTCAGTTTGCGGCATTCCAGCATTTACGTTGTTTGATTCTGGTGCTACACATTCTTTTGTTTCTGAGAATTTTGCTGTTAGATTGCCTGCCCGATATGTTGTATATGATTGCATGTTTGAGATTACCACTCCCGTAGGTTACGTTTTGTTGGCCGATAGTTGCTACCGTGGGTGTGAGATCCGTGTAAGGGACCGAGTATTACTTGGGGATTTGATTGTGCTTGACTTATTTGATTTTGATGTGATTTTGGGTATGGATTGGCTAGCCGAGCATTTTGCAAGAATTGATTGTCGCGCCGGGGCGATTACCTTTAGGATTCCGCGTACTCCTAAGTTTCACTTTTTTGGTGATAGGACGGAGAAGGGTGTCCCAATCATTAGTGCCTTAAAAGCGAATAGGCTTCTGGAGCGAGGTTGTTCGGGGTATTTGGCTTACTTGTTGAACCCGCATGTTGAGTCAGGTCAGCTCGAGAGTATTCCAATTGTGTGTGAGTTTCCTTATGTGTTTTCAGAAGAATTGCATGGATTGCCACCGGAGCGAGAGACTGAGTTTCGAATTGACTTAGTGCCTGGAGTAGCGCCCGTCTCCAAGGCACCCATAGGATGGCGCCGGCCGAATTAGCAGAATTGAAAATCCAGTTAGACGAATTGTTAGCTAAGGGGTTCATTCAGCCTAGTTCATCGCCATAGGGTGCACCGTTATTGTTTGTGAGAAAGAAAGATGGTAGTCGACGGATGTGCGTAGATTACAGGCAGTTGAATCAGTTGACGATCAAGAACAAGTATCCATTGCCGCGGATAGACGACTTATACGATCAGTTGATGGGAGCCGACGTGTTCTCAAATATAGATTTTGAGGTCCGGGTATTATCAGTTGAGAGTTAGACCCGAGGACATGCAGAAAACAGCTTTTCGTACTCGATACGGTCATTTTGAGTTTATGGTTATGTCGTTCGGATTGACGAACGCACCGGCAGCGTTTATGATTATGATGAATAGAATTTTCCAGCCATTTTTTGATCGATTTGTGGTGGTATTTATTGATGGTATTCTAGTGTATTCTCGTAGCCAGGAGGAGCATACCGAACACTTGAGGCTGGTATTGCAGGTCCTGCGCAAGAAACGATCGTTTGCTAAGTTTAGCAAGTGTGAGTTCTGGCTTTCTCAGGTGCATTTCTTGGGTCATGTTGTGTCCCAGGAGGGCGTGGCCGTCGATCCGGCTAAGGTCGATGCCGTCCTCGAGTGGGAGAGGCCCAATTGTGACGGCCCGTGTCCCGGGACCGCCCCGCGTATCCACGCAAAACCACACACACGCATGCGGAAGTTTTTAAATAAACCGTGCATGGTTTCCAAAATCCAAATGCAATTAGCATTTCAAACCTTTTTAAAATAAGAACTCCGAGAGACCCCGAGCCCGAGCTTAGAACTATCGGGCATGTGTCGAGCATCCGCGAGGGAGGCGGTTCTCTCCACATGAACCCTTCATAGCTTGTTAGTGATCCAAATGCATCAATCTCCCTCATTGATACATAAGCATAAAAAATAACCTAAGGTTCCCAACTCCTTCTTGGCACGAAAACTATTTTCGATATAAAATACGAAAATAATATTTTTCTAAAACTTTGGGGATTGTCACATACCTTAGATATGTCCCAACAATCCTCCCAAAAGCTTAAAAATCAAATTAATTATCATTTAAATCGAATTTCATAAACTTATTTCAGAGCATATTTTCGGTCGACCAATTTCGGGTTCCGGTCGACCGAAAAATCAGAATACATTATCGGTCGACCGGATGAACATTTCGGTCGACCGAAATGTCAGTAATCTGCAAAAACAGATTTCAGAAAACACATTTCTCAAACCCCCGAAATCCATATTTTTCAACCAAAATGTAAAACATGCATGCACACACATGCATCATAAATAAATACACATGCTCAAAGTTTTCAAACCGGATTTTGAATCCCAAAATCCTATTTTAAGCCAAGAAATGTATTTATACAAAAATACGGAAAAGCATTTACATAAGAGTTCAAAATCTACATTTGCCCTTATAATAGAAAACCGAAACATGTATAATACCCTATACATGATTCTAAATATGCTCAAACATATATATATATATATATATATATATGTGTGTGTTAGTACTTCCTTTCTACACTTTCATACAATTATCCACCTATACAACTAGGTATACAAAATATGGATTTTTTTAAGTGTTTATAACCAACACTTAACCCCCGAAAGCTATACCTCAAAATACTATAGCTATGGATCCCCATTCGCTCACTCTGGTCGCCTAAGCACCCTCGGCCGGTGCCTTTCCGCGACTACCTGGATCTGTAAAAGAGAGAAAGAAAAGAGCGTGAGTCAAACCGACTCATGAACGGTGCCGTTGCATTTTCTAATTCAAATACTCCACGGGCACAACATCTCAAACAAGAGACCACACATATAACCATATATATGTAAACACGTATAAATACATGTAGCCGTTCAACATAACACACGTAGAGACATAAGCTAAAATATGCATACTAGCTACCATGTCGATATGTCAAGTTCGCCACCTAACCCAAATCAACTATACCATTGATATCCATGGATTACGTTACGGTGAAATCACTAACCCAACCCAGTTAGTCCTCTCATGTTTAGTTTAGGTATCCCAATTGACCTACGGTACCAAGGTTTGGCTACCCGCTTCTTGTGCACATCCGATGCAACAAACCTACGGTAGGAGGGATCTCATAACGTCCCGTAGAGATACTCAGTAGCGATGCACCCTCCGGAAGGCACACCCTTGAGCCATTAAACCGCAGGAAACACCCTGGCCAAGGATGGCATCACAGCCTACGCTACCGGCCTCAATAGAGACTCATTCATTAAGAATTAACACTCCCGTTGTTAACCGCTCATCATACTGCCACCCTAGTCGGTAAATCACACGACCTCCGGGTACTATACGAGCTCACAACTAATCTCCACTATTCTTAACATCACTCTACCAAGAGTATCACAAGAGCTAATCCGCTCACGCACTACAACAAGTTAGAATAAAACACGTCAGTCACACAAGCTATATCACAACTATGTTTACTAAAGTGCCACTAGAGCTAAGGTCCGCTCTCGCACCTATCTAAGTAACATTCCACATAGCTAACGTCATGCCAACATAATAAAATCCGTCCTACTAATGTATTATAAACCATACATCGCAAGGTAGAATTAAACACATCAAGCATGATAACCATTCAACGCATCTACTAAAGTGCTCTACCAAGTATAAACCATATCCAAACACTATCCATAGTAGAACTAAATTCCACATGCTAATTATACCAATCATGCATTAATCAACCAGGGAAAATGGCAAGATCAAGCTAATCATGAGTACCCAAAATAATTGTTAAACCATAACAAGATTTCTACTCATCTACACATGTCATAAACCATGTACCAAGCATGAACACACATGTACACACATAATAAAGGCATACACATAGAAAGCAAGCACCGCTCACCTCGAGTGCGAAACCCTGGAACCTCCTACGCGCCAAACCTCGGTCGAATCCGACGAGTTCGGTATCCCCGCGTAGCTCTTGACTCCGGGACCTCGAATCCGCGATCAATCCAACACCCCGCGCACCAATCGACCAAAGAAGAGCAAGGGAACTGAAGGGGCGGGGGAGGGGGGGGCTCTCCTCTCACTAGCTCGGTGGAAATGGTGAGATGGACTCGCCCGCGCGCGCCCGACCTGACTTATACCCGTTCACTCGCGCAATTTTGGTCGACCGGTAATAGGTTTCGGTCGACCAAAACCTCTCTGCACAGCACAAAAAGATTTAAACTCTACGCGAAACAAAATCTCGCGTACCGACAGACGCACACACGTGTTTAGAAATCTCTAACAAGAATTTCTATCCAACACGTAACCAAGCATGCATCAAACAAAACAAAACAAAGATACGGAAATCACGGACCTCACACCAATAATGCGACCGAGGTTCGTAGTTTCCTTGGTTTGGCCGGGTATTACCGGAGATTCATTGAGAACTTTGCAAGGTTGACGAGTCCGATGACCAAGTTGACTCGGAAAGCCGTTCGGTTCGAGTGGAGTGATGCGTGTGAGCAGAGCTTCCAAGAACTAAAGCGTAGTTTGACCACGGCACCAGTGTTGGGTTTACCTGACGATCAGGGCGGTTTTGTGGTATACAGTGATGCTTCATTGAGTGGTTTGGGTTGCGTGTTGATGTAGCATGGCCGAGTTATAGCTTATGGATCTCGACAGCTGAAGAGACATGAGGGTAACTATCCCGTACATGATTTAGAGTTAGCCGTGGTTATATTTGCTTTGAAATTGTGGAGGCATTGCTTGTATGGCGAGGATTTCAAGATATATACGGAACATAAGAGCCTACAGTACATCTTCTCTCAGAAGGAATTGAATTTGCGGCAGAGACGGTGGTTAGAGTACTTGAAGGACTTCAAGTGTCGCATACTCTACCATCCTAGCAAGGCAAACGTCGTAGCTAACACTCTTAGCCGGAAGAGCTCCGCTCGCCTTGACGGTTTATATATATTGGAGTGGGATCTCGCGGAGCAGTTTGGCCGCCTTGGCTTGCGCGCTGTAGAGCGTGCACCAGGAGGTACGAGCGCGCTTTGAGTCTGAAGGGGTGATAGATTATGATATTTGGGCAGATGATATTGTCCAATACAGACACCGTATGTGTGTTCCGCAGGATACCGAGCTCAGACGACAGATCTTATCCGAGGCACATAGCAGCAGATTGTCAGTGCACCCAGGGGTTACTAAGATGTACAAGAATTTGAAGACACAGTTTTGGTGGCCGGGCATGAAGAGAGAAGTCAGGGACTTCGTAGCGCAGTGCGCAGTGTGTTAGTGCGCAGTGTGTCATTTTATCCCGATTCGGAGCACCTATACACCAGATAGTTGGCTCGCGTATTTATAGCGAAGATCGTCAGACTCCACGGAGTACGACTGAGTATAGTGTCAGACCGCGACCCTCGTTTCACTTCGCGTTTCTGGAGAGCATTCCAGCAGCAGATGGGTACGAAGTTGAGGTTCGGTACCTTATCATCCGCAGACAGATGGACAGTTTGAGAGGACGATACAGACCTTAGAGGATATGCTGCGAGCCTGTGTATTGGATTTCGGCAGTAGCTGGGACGATCACCTATCTTTGGTAGAGTTTGCCTACAACAACAGTTACCACAATATCATCGATATGGCGCTGCACGAGGCTTTGTATGGCAAGAGATGGCGTACTCCCTTATTTTGGGATGAGATGATTGATCGGAGGGCACTGTGAGTACCGATGTAGTGTAGAGGGAAGTACAGAAAGATACAGGTGATACTTCGTCAGCGGATGGGACTGCTGTCCTGCCCAGGAAATCATTACCAGATAGGCGCGCAGAGAGAGTTAGAGTTTCAGGTGGGAGACTTTGTGTATTTGAAAGTCTCTCCGTTGAAAGATGTGCAGCGTTTTGGGTTGAAGGGCAAGTTGAGCCCTAGGTATATTGGGCCGTTTAGAGTTGTTAAGCGAATAGGCAGCGCCGCATACAGACTTGAGCTTCCACAGTCGATGTCGCACATTCACGATGTTTTTCATGTTTCCATGTTGAGGAAGTGTCTGGCCTGGCCGACAACAGTTACAATACCGACACCGATCCCAGTTCAGGCAGATCTTACCTATCAGGAGCAGCAGTGCAGATTCTAGACCGGAAGGATAAGGTTTTATGGAACAAAGTAATACCATTGGTGAAGGTTTTGTAGCGTAATCAGCGGTTCGAGGAAGCTACCTGGGAACCCGAGACTGATGTGCGTGCGCGATTTCCTCACCTATTCGATTCGGTGGACCGAATCCCCTAAGTGGGGAGGGATGTGAGGTCCGTGAACGAGTTAGATATTCGTAGTCTTTAGTTCATGTATGGCTTTAGACTTGTATATGGATGTTTGAAAATTTTGTTAAGTCCTAGTCATGCACGTTGGGTATGTGTGCATTATGTTTTCCTTGGACTTGCATATGCATGTGAGGCTTGCTATAGCTTGGGGATGCATGCGTGGTCGCGTCGAGGACGAGCTGGCCTTGTTGGGGTCTCGTTGGCGCGAGTGTGCGATCCGTAGCGAGTCCGCCGAGTGTTAGTGTTGAATCTGTTTATGCAGAATTCAAGACTTTCGGTCGACCGATAATTGTTTCGGTCGACCGATCGGAGCAGGTGAGAGTAGGTAGGGGTTGTTTTTAGTGTTGTTT
This sequence comes from Xerophyta viscosa, assembly GCA_002076135.1. Lineage (NCBI taxonomy): Eukaryota > Viridiplantae > Streptophyta > Magnoliopsida > Pandanales > Velloziaceae > Xerophyta > Xerophyta viscosa. Next base: position 23,026 of record MJHO01000026.1, on the reverse strand, counting down.
GGGGTTTTATTTTCATTCTACCCGAGTTTAGAGGTTGCTGGAGTCCTAGGTAAGTTCCGCTAGGTGATCATCTCATTTTCTTTGATTTTATTTGATTTAAACTTGATTGTCACACTCCCTCGGTATTGTTCTACGCGTAGATCGCTTCGATTTTTGGTTTCGCGGGGGTTTCGGTTAGCCCGTGGAGAGCTAGATTTCGAGGTGAGCGGTTAAACACCATGTGTGAGTGTGTTGGTAAGCATGAAAACGTGCTTAATGGTCTGTTTGGGGTATGTTTAAATGATTTTGATGAAAATGTGTAACCGGGTCAAGAACCCTAATTGATGTTGATTATTGTGATGTGGTGAAATCCTGTAACATGCTATATAATACTCTTATGATGCTAAGAATGCTAGTCTTTAGTAGTACATCATGTTGTGTACATTTATGTTTAGTTCAAAAATTATGAAATTTGTATGGATTGCTCAATAACTATGTTATCCATGTTGATATGTGATGTTATGTGAGCATGTATACGATGTGTGTACGGAGGGTTCTGACTAGAGTACTTAAGGCGGCGAGTTTGCCTCTACGGAGGACGGTGGACGTAGTACCTTGCGGATCAGCCGTTGGTCAGGTAATTGCTACGTTGAGCGAGGCTCGGTAAAGAGTCCGAGTAGCCCCCATTTTGCTCTGTGGGGTCGCCCCTACCGTGAGTGTTGTGTCGTGACGGAAAACCCGACGACAACGGGCGAAAGCCTTGGTATGAGTGTAGGCGTCCAGAACTACTTTAGCCTAGGTTGGGGTTAGGTGCCTTGGCTAGAGAGTTCGTGTCGGACCTACCTTACCTAAATGAACAATGTTGGCTAACTACGATGGGTTAGTGAATCACGCTGACTTAACAAAGAGAATACATAATTGGTTGGTCTGGTGATTAATATGCTACGAACTAAAGTATGCTTGTTGTACTTGTAGACACCTCGTTTTGTCTGGACAATTTTTCCGATTTTACTCGATAAACTCAATTAAGCTTAAAATCACAATTTGCACAAATTAAATTTATTTTGGCTTAATTTGAGACTATTTGGATGTAAAATAATGTTTAGAATTCAACTGGGACCATGCATGAACGAACAATTTTTGCGAGAACAAACTTTTACACCAAGAGGAGCTATATTTGCCAATTTTAAAATCGAGGATCAATCTTTCGCAAAATTATAAGCAGCTGAAATCGCAAATTTTAGAAGATGGAGATTTTATTTGTAATACGACAAAGTTTTAAAGAATTAAATGAAGAAGAAGAAGCAGAAGAAGTGGAAGAACAACCGCCGCACCACTACCCCATGATCGCCACTCTCACTCATGTAACCACTACCCATGACTCCTCACCTTCAACCTCTGGCCAAGACCGCTATATAACAACCAAGGGAGGAGGCTCAAGGGGGAGGAGAAATCAGCGGGCAAGCTACTAAAAAACCAGAGAAAGAGAGAGAGAGAGAGAGAGAGGAGTTGAGAGAAAAGGAGAAAAGGGCCTCTGTTGAACGCCTCCACTGCTACAAGGAGCTCCGCCATCACGCCTTGGACGACGACGCTACCGCCGCCAAGTTGCTACGCCGCCGCCGCCGGAAACACAAACAACCAAAAACGATAACAAATTCAACTCACGTCTAAAATCAAAGGTAACATTCCCAAAAGATTATCATTAGCATCTGCACTTACTAGAGAACACGGGACGCCATCGTGGCTTCGCCGGCGGCGAGCCACGGCGGCGGAAATCGAAATTAAATTTCGATAACAAAACTTGCACCCTTAATATCTTCGGTCTACAGTCATCGAAACAAAAATTTGACACGTCCATTGAATCCGGAACGTCCGATTTAGCTAGGGTAGAGGTCCGGTTTGGAGCCGCCGCCGCCGGAACGGCGGCGGCCATGCTCGGCCGCAAGCTCTAACGAGAGCTCCGGTTACTGTTTTAAAAAAAAAAACGAGTACGTAGGAGAAGATGATGGGATTGATGAAATACACCCCATACTTTCACTTAATTACTGCTTTGCCATTAGTGATGCCAACCACATTCTTAGCACCCATTTAAATCGACTGCGCCGAACCCATTACCCCTCTGATCGAGCCGTTTTTCAAAAACGACCGAGCCATTTTCAAATCTGACCGAGCCATTTGCAATCCGACTGAGCCATTTTGTTTCTGACTGAGTCATTTTCAATTCTGATTTAGCCATTTTGCTCAAAACTGAACATTTTTATCCTAGAAGCCCATTTAGCGATCTATATCAACTTTTAAACGCTTTTAATCATTTTTAATTGGGTTTTAGACTATTATTTATATAAATGATCTATTTTAACTATATATTTTTTATAAAATTGAGGTTAGAGTGAGGCGGTTTAACCGATCTCTACACCTTAGTATTTATTTTATATAAAATTCTTAAAATCATCTTTTTGAGGTTAGAGTGAGGCGGTTAACCGATCTCTATACCTTAATATTTTTTTAATTATAAAAATCATTTTTTTTTATTAGAGTGAGGCGGTTACCCGAACTCTATATCCCATCTAATAAATTTTTTTTTTAAAAAAAACCGAGATTAGAGTGAGGTGGTTATCCGAACTTTACATCTCGAAAATATTTTTACACGCAAATCAAGACAATAAAAAAATAGCAAAAAATATGGAGTCAATAGCATTTATTTTTCTCGCAATTTTCTAGCATTATCGCATTGTAAACACTTGTAGAAAAATAATAAATCCCAAATTTTAAAATATAAGCCATTTGATTGAGAGTACCTTCTTCGGAGGGGCGCTGTGGGGGTATTCCGTCTTCCCCACACGTAACCGACAACGAGCCACAGAATCTCAAACGTGCCTTATCCGGTTTCCTAATTTTTCATAAAAATTATGTGGCGACTCCTTTCTTTTCTTCCCCCGTCCGGAGGAAGGTCGTCAACAGTACTATTGCATATGAAATGATTATGCTTGTCGTTGTATATGATGATGATAGTCACTATGTTTGTGTTTTGTGTGCGGTGTTGTATTGGTGCTCCAAGGGAGGACACCGATGTGCCGCTCACTGAGTCATTGGACTTACCACTTTGTTGCCCTGTTTTCAGATCCGTCCGCGAAGGGCAAGGAGCTCGCATAGCCGTCCGTAGCTAGCGAGAGGGACTTAGAAGGTATTTTGGGTTTTTGGGGACTAGCAAATGTATAGACTTCATTTTGTATACTAGTCTAATCACAAATAGTTTATAGTGTAAGATGTATACAAGTGAAGCATTAACCTACACACAGCATGTATTTTCTTTGGAATTGTATAAATTACTTGTAAAGCTTTTGGATCCCAAGTTGTATGAAATTCTAAAGTTTTATATGAAAAAGGTGCATATTTTACAATATATGGTGTTTTGACCCCAATTGGGCATTAGAATGGTTGAGCATGTGTATTTGACCCTATTTGGTCTTTCGCATGTGTTGGAATGAATGCTAAGCTTAAAAAGTGAGTTTTTATGCATTCAACTCTTATTTTACCGTATTTCGGTTCTTAAGGAGTTTTTTATTTAGATTCGCCGTGGGTGTTTGGGAGGTCCTATACGTGTATCCAAGGTAGATACATTGGCGTGTAGGGTTTCTTCCCAAAACCCAGGTAAAATACGGATTTCGAGGGGGTGAGTATTTCGTTTCTGAAAACTATTAACTGATTTTCTGATATTATCGGTCGACCGAAATTGTTACAGCATGTATTTGAGCTTTTGGGTTGAGTATCAATCGACTGGTTCTCAACTTTCGGTCGACCGAAAACACTCTGGAATTCCGATTTCGATTTCGTTTTAAATGGTTTCCGAAAATACTTTTAATGCTTTTAGGGTCTTGTATAAATATATTTAAGAGGTTTAGCACCTCCGAATCTTTTAGAAAAATACAGATTGAGCTGGTATTTCCGAAAACGTCTTTCTAAGCTTTGATTTTAAATGTTCTATGTTTAGGGCCTAAGATTGTCATTGATACTTTGATATAAATGGAGGAGATTGATATCTTAAGATCTTTGACAAGCTTAGTCGGCGCTCGATGCGGGTTCCACCTCCTCCGTAGGTACTTGCCGGTGCTGGTAGTCCCGGGCTCGGCTCAATCCTCGTTTTCATGATTCATTCCACATGAGCTTCCACATTGTAAACTCCGAATTTGTATTTCTTTTTCCTAGCCGTCGCGGCCCCCGGGTCGCGGGTCATGACAACAGTGGCCGCCTTGGACCATGCTAAGAGATAAACGTTAAGGTCATAAACCTCTTGGATCATGCCTGGAATAAAGCAATGGTCGCCCTGGACCATGCTAAGCGATAAGTGATAAGATCATGAACCTCCTGAATCATGCCTGAGATAAAACAGTGGCCACCCTGGACCATGATCTTGAACTTTAGATAAGGTCATGAACCTCCTGGATCATGCCTGGAAGAAAGCAGTGGTCGCCCTGGACCGTGATCTTGAACCTTGTTGACGACCTTCCTCCGGGGTGGGAAAGGATTGGAGTCGCCACCTAGATATTTTGCGGAAATCTAGAAAATCAGGATAAGGCACATTGAGATTCGTTAGGCTCGTTCGTTGTTTACGTGTGGGGTAGACGGAACACCCCCACAACGCGAGGGTACTCTATAGGTGATCAGAATAATTTTGGGTTTACATTTATCATATATTTATTATTATTATATATGCATATTTAATTGTTTATCCAATATAAAAGAGAGATATCAGTATCCACCTTACTCTCTAAATCATATTTGGTAGACACATCCAAACATACAATATATATCTTTCGGGATAATATTCATCATCTCTTTTCCATATATCCTTTATTAATGGGATTTGATTTTTATAAATATGCCTAATCGTATTAGGAGAGTAATATCCATCACTTTTTATTATGATCATTCACATTTATTTACCCCAGTTACTTAGATTAGGATCCATCCGATTTCTAGCCTTCGTATTTAGAGAAAGTCAAATCTCTACTACTTATATGCATATATTTAATACATATTTACAATGTCATGATATTTACATCTATGATATACGCATACAAATATATACACTACTACAAAAAATATGAATTAAAGTAAGTAAAAACGAATAAATATTATTTTATTTTTTAAGGGCTCAGTGCTATGTCGTTTCCCTTTCATTGCCCCATATTATCATGGTAGAAATATCCATCTCCACCATAATAATAAGTTATATATTTCTATGTTAATTATTAGTTGGGAAGAAAATATCCATCTCTTCACCGTATTATTATTCGAATTATATGTTTTATTTATTTATAATAATAATCATGTCGCGTTTTATAATATTTACACAAAAGTGGGGAGTCGGCAATATCAATCGCTTATCCCCGGACTTCTATTTATTACAAATTTTTGGTTTCAGGAAAATATCCATCTCCTCCGAAATTTATTTAACATGAATTGTTTACATACTTTACATATAATTATATGATTATTTGTTGGAATGGATCCCTCAATTTAATAACCTTGTTAAAATTGGAGTTAGACACAATTACGATTTATTAAACTAATATAAAATTAATTTTAAATTAATTAAAACACATAAAATTAAATTAAAAGGGTAATTTGGACCTAATTGGGCCGGACCGGACAACTCGGTCCGATCCGCGAGCCGTCTGGCTTGCGCCCAGGCGCGAGCGCCTGGGCTGGACCCGAGCGCGTGCTTAGGTCCGCGCGTAGGGATTAACCCTGTGTGCACACGGCTGGGCCGGTAATGACCAACCCAGCCGGTCGTCGTCATTCCCAGCGAGCTCGCGGGCGCCGCCGGCGTTCTTGCCGGCGGTGAGGCGCGATCCTGCCAGGACTACGGTATATGCATCCCAACGTTTTCGACCATCCCCGACTCATCTATGTTATAAAAAATTACTTTCGGAGCTTCGTTTGTGAGTTTTCGAGCTCGCGAAATCCCATCGCGTTTCAGCGACCGATTCTGTTCTTCATTATTACAGTCGTTCTTATGGTATTAAAGTGTCCTGAGTTCAGTGGTGAAGTCTAAACTTAATATCGTGGCTTCTATAGAAAGATATTCATTGATGCAAGTTTATATATAGATATATATATATATATTTTGTGTTTTTTGTTTCCGGCGAGCTCGCCGGCGGTGAAACTTCTGTCTGACCGTTCTATTGCCGCCCCAACTACTAAAAAACGATGGAGTGATGAAGTTCGGGTGTATACCTTGAGCTTTGAAGTGAGAGAAAATATGGGAGGCGTCGGGTGCAACGAGATAACGCGAGCGCGACGTGCTCTGGCGACGTCGGGCTTGAGCGGACTTCTCGTTGGCAGAACGTGATTTCTGCGTAACGGAGATGATGATGATGGCGTACGTGGTGGAGTCGGAGTGTGACAAGTGAGCTCCCTCTCTCTCTCACGATTTCTCTCTTTTCTTCGCCTCCCTCGCTCCGGCCTCCAAGCTCCGGCGCCCCCCCCCTCCCAACACACACCTCGTTTGAGCTGCCTTATGGGTGTATATATAAACAGTTTTTGGTGTGGATGGAAGTCAATGCATTTAATGGAGGTGTGGTGTGGGTGATGGAGGGACATGGTGAGGGGAAGAAAAAAATCAAGAGGAGGGGGGAAGGTGGCTGCGGGGATCCTCCCTCTACTTTCTTCTCTTTTTTTTATTTAATTATTATATTATTTTATATATGCGTGTACATGTGTATATATTTGTGTATATGTGTATGTGCTATGTTATCATGTATCATATGTTATTATGCGCGTATATAAGTGTATACGTATATACGTGTCATCATACGTATACATGCTATCGCAGGCACGTATATTGCGAAATGGATCTAATTGGGCTTAATCGTTGTTAATTGGACTTACTCAGGCTGATCGAGCTTAATCGGACCTAACTGAGTAAATTGAGTGAGGTTAAATCCAATTACGCTTTGTGAGCTCTAATTAGTGCATTTCGCTAGTGCATATTGATAGCCCGAACGAAATAGGGTGTTGATAGTTGTCTCTCTTTGTCCAATACTTTGAAAAAAGGTTGGGCAAAGACAAAGAGATACCATATTTTGTCCGGCAAATGTAGCGAAGTCATCATCTATAATATGAGCATCTAATTAAATAATAAACCAATGTTTGCTGGGTAATGATTCCATGGATCATACCTTGTGAATTATAAGGTAATGGTCCTATAGACCATACCATTGGAGTTATAAATAATGATCCCATGGACTATGTCCCAATATGTTATAGAAGATAGCAATAAATGTTATAAAGCGATGGCCCCATGGACCAGCTGGATGGCAGCGGCCACATTGGTCGTTCCCTTAAGGTTATAAAGTGATGGTCCGATTAACCCCGCTGGAAAAGGTAACTGAAAGGTAGCGGCCACATTGACCGTTCCCTAAATATTATAAAGCGATGGTCCCATGGACCACGTTGAAAATATAGATGGAAGGTAGCGGCCACATTGACCGTTCTTTGAAAGTTATGAAGTCCCATGAACCACGCTGAAAGAGGTAGCTGGAAGGTAGCGGCCATATTGACCGTTCCCTGAAGATTATAAAGCGATGGCCCCATGGACCACGCTAGAAAGTGATTAAGGTTATGAATGTCGGATTATGTCATTGGGAATATGGAGCAATGGTCGTCGTGGACCAGGCTTTGATATACGGGAAGAGGTCATGAACATCCTTGATTTGGGTTATGAAGCAAGGGTCGCCGTGGACCATGCCTTGACGTATGAGGTAAGGTCATGAACCTCGTGGATTTAGGTTATGAAGCAATGAATGAGATATGGTCATGAACGTCGTGGATCATGCTTTTAGGTTATAAAGCAATGGCTGCCGTGGGCCATGCCTGATTATATGTGATAAGATCATGAACGCCGTGGATCATGCCTTAGGGTTATAAAGCAATGGATGAGATAAGTAAGGCCATGAACACCGTGGATCACGCCTTGAGGTTACGAAGCAATGGTCACCGTGGACCTTGTTATGATATATGAGGCAAGGCCATGAACACCGTGGATCATGCCTTGGGTTATAAAGGAATGGCCACCGTGGACCGAGATTTGATATATGAGTTAAGGTCATGAACATCGTGGTCACGCCTTGGGGTTATAAAGCAATGGATAAGATAAGGTCATGAGTACTGTGGATCACGCCTTGGGGTTATAAAGCGATGGTCGCCGTGGACCAAGATTGGTTATATCATGGATAGGTAGCGACACCATGGACCGCATCGGAGGTTATGAAGCAGTGGCCCCATGGGCCATGCTTTGCAGTATCATGGAAAGGTAATGGTCTCGTGGACCTTACCTTAGAGTTATAACGCTGTGGTCCCATGGACCCTGCTGCAATACGTTGTGAAAAGATGGTGGTCCCATGGACCGTAGCTCAGAGTTATAACATAATGGTCATGTGGACCCAGCTGCGATGTATTTTGAAAGGATGGCGGCCCCATCGACCGTGTAAAGGATATTGGAGTGTTATCATTCATTGTGGAAGCTATGCCATTCGTAATGATATTGCATGAAGGGATTTTCTTGTATGGTTTGCTTGAATGTGTGTTTGGCCATGTGTAGTATGTGCTTGAATTATGTCATTTATACATTTGAGATTGAGGAAGTCCATGTGGTGGAGGACTGGAGATATTTGAAACAAAGCTGTCTGAGAAGGGAATGGAATGTTGAGGGCCCATTCGAGGATATTGAGAGTGGTTATGAGTGGAGAGAAAGTTGTTGACATTTCCGCCACGTAGTTTAAGAATGCTTTTCAATGAGTTTGGATATGTCGTCTCGTATTTCATTAGTATCACTCTGTCGCTGATAGAATGTCCCATCATTGCGCGTTGTTGGCGGTCATGAGTAGCATTCCATTTCTTCGGATAGGGGTTACAATTGCCCCAGTATGCTTGGCTAAATCTTCATTATAACCATTGTCCCAGTGTGCTGTTTGTGCATATTTGTCAAATTTTTTGCTAGAAAAATTTGCCCCAGTCTATATCACATGTCTTCGTATTCATACTGAGATTGAAGGAAGCCGGCGTCATCATCGTTCATATTACCCCAGTTTGATTGCAAGATTTGGTCTTCACATACGACCTGAGAATCGAGTCAGTATACTGATTCACTTTAACTTGTTCGAATTTCATACATGTGTGACAAAAGAGTTCACGTTTATATCTTGTCGTGAATATATTCACAATACTATTTGCATCGCAGTTTGATATTTGGGTAATAAATTGGCCGATTTGATAATTGTGGGGCTTTGGGCCTATTGGTTTCATTTGGTAGTGTAGAGCTTTGTTTGGGAACGTGGATTACTTCAAAACTGGGATATTTGTCTTTGGTTTATATCAGGGGGTGTACACATGTGGGGGTTATGGGTTATTTGTTATACCGCGAAATCACTCACCTACGTCCTGGTCTTACCAAACCGAGACCCGGCGGACGGCATGAATCCCCAAGCGCTCAACCGAAATGACTTCACCAACGTGTTTTCGACGACGAGACGAAGTAACCGAGTTCGCCAGAGAAGCTCGCCGTAGACGGTCGGCGGCGGCTACAGTGGCGGCAGCGGTGGTTGGAGCGAATAGCCGGAGCAACAGCAGCGATAGGCGGCGGCGCGGCCTTCAACAGAATAGAGACTGGAGGAGAGGGATCTGGCGCTACGGAGGCGAACAGACTTCGTAGCAGCTCTGTTGACGAGCGTTGGCGAGTGTCGGCAGCGCTGGAATCGATAGCGGCCGACGGTTAGGGTTCGGCTCGGGCGACGAGAAATCGAGCGTGAGAGAACACACGAGAGAGAGAGAGAGAGATGGCGAGCCAGAGGAGGAGAGAGGTGAGACAAGGCATGACGACGTGCGTCGTCGGCGGGCGGAGGGGCGGCTAGAGATCTGGCCGCGCGCGAGGGAGAGAAACAGAGAGCGAGAGAGAGTGAGTGCGAGCAGGGGAGGCGTCTGGGCGAGTCATTTGACTCGCCCAACAGGTCAGGCTCGGCTCGGCCGGGCCCGAACCCAAATGGGCTCAAATCAGCCCAAAACACAAAAAATCAATCCAAACAAGTCCAAATCAATTCTAATACAAGTCAAGTACCCGAAAACCAAATAATCTCTCGATCAATACTCGAAACAAAACCAAAACAACTCGAAATAAAATCGACTTAAAACAAATATTAACTTACGAAAATCCCGGACCTTACAGGTAAGGGCTGGATTTTATGAATATATGCATGCACTGCATACGAGTTTCAATATTATCTCAAAACTACTGCCGGGTCAGGGCGTAGAGTTATGCACATGCTGATAATAAAATAAATATGTTCATGATGGCTATTTACATGTTGCTCGTGCAACCAAAAAGCAGAAACAATATTTACAAGAACGAACAACATATTGCATGTTAATAAAAGTAATGTATAAAACGTGATGCATGTATAATGTCCATGTTTCAGAGGAGTTTTGATTTTAAGTAAATCTAAACCACTTAGTTAGAATGAGCCTGATTAGTCCCAGCAGAGTTGTCGTCTATTGTCGATCTACCGTGCACTTAGGCAGGGGAATAAGTCTTTGGAGTCGCCACCTAAATATTTGTGAAAATCTAGGAAACCAAGATAAGACACTTTCGATATCCTAGGGCTCGTTCGTCGGTTACGATTGGGAAAGACAAAAAATCCCCACAGCGTGCCTCCAGACGAGGGCACTCTTAGTTAAGTAGTTTAGATTTATTTAAAATTGAGATTCATATTAATTATTAATTGTTAATTGACAGATTTGAGCATTAATTAGCATAGAATTTCTAGAAATAGGGTAACCGCCTCATTCTTGTCTTATACTGATTAATATTCAAACATGATATTTGGATATACATACAGTAGTGTTGACGACCTTCCTCGGGGGGGAAGAAAGTTGGGAGTCGCTACCTAGATATTAATGGAAATCTAGGAAACCGGATAAGGCATAGAGATCCTGAGGCTCGTTCGTCGATTACGTGTGGGGAAGACGGGACACCCCTCACAGCACCCATCGGAAAAGGGTACTCTTAATTAAATGATTTATATTTAATAAAGTTGAGATGCATATCATTTGTCTACTTTGAATATCAGTTAGCATAAAAGATAGAAATCGGGTAGCCGTCTCATTCTTCTCTTATGCTAATAAAATGTACAATTGGCTTTATACATGGGATGAATACATACAATCACATTACTTTGAACATACAAAATTTATGAGAAGTAGGAATCAGATAGTGTCACGACCCGCGCCCCCGGGGCGCGGCCGCGACGGTTGGGGGGAGACATCGGGGACGATCCGCCGGGAGCCCAAAATAAGCAGCGGAAACAGAAGGAGTTCCGGCGGATCGAAGCATAAATTTTTATGGCTTTAAAACGAGTTTTGGAAATGCTTCAGAAACATTTTAAAACCTTTTAAGAAGCTTGAGCCGAGTCTTGGACTTTCGAGCCCGGGTGCCGTTCACGGAGGAGGTGAACTTCACCGCGAGGTCCGGCAAAGCTTGCTATAGATCCTAATGTATCAATCTCCTCCCTTGATACAAGAAAATCCATAGCAACCTAGGGTCCGAAACGTCAAAACATTTTTACGGAAAACTTACGACACAAATTTATAAATTCCGGCTCAACCTGTATTTTTAGAAACATTTGGGAAGTGTCACATACCTTAGATATGTCCACTAAACTCAAATAAACACCCAAAACTTAAATCGAAACTCATTTAAATCAATTTTGAAATTGTTATTCCAGAGGCTATTATCGGTCGACCGGTCCACATTATCGGTCGACCGATAGTTCTTACGAACCAGCGGTAAAGCAAATTTAAATTATCGGTCGATCGCAGAACATATCGGTCGACCGAAAATATCAGAAACTGCATAAATAGATTTGCATTGGCTTACATCTCGCGGTCTCGAATTCTGTATTCCCACTGGAATGTGAGAGACCACCGTGCGCCCTCGTATATCTACTTTAAATACATGTGCACGTGCTCTCACTCGTCCAAAATACTTACGACACAACAAGTCGTGGCCTAAATTCATTCTAATCGAAAATACGGAAATCTAAGTACTTAAAGGGTCATTTTCACCAAAACCATTCAAACATCAAACTTCTTGGTTGAAAATGTTTATTGCCTCATAGATACACATGCTAGTAGCAAAAGAAGCAAGTATGGAAATCAAATATACTTTGGAATGAAATCCGCATTTTTATATAAAACTATTGTTTATACACATATATACTTTTAAAGCTTAAACTCGAACATTCCTCGAGTTTACCCTTTAAAAGCATTCTAAAATACAAAGTACACTAGTGTAGGTTAATACTTCCATTTACATCATAACATAAACTATACACATGTGGGGCTAATATACAATTTCTAGGTGAATACTACCCTTAGCCCATCCCAAAAGTATACCTTCTAAGTATACCCAAAGATCCTCACTAGCTATCCACCTACGCGAGCTCTTTTCCCTTCGCGCACAGATCTGAAAAGAAGGCAACAAGAGCAGTGAGTCAAAAGACTCAGCGAGCGGCACATTGGCGTCCTCCTCGGGAGCACCAATGCGTGACACGCAAGACAAACAATAAGGGCAAAGCACACACATAAGATGCAAGTCATCAAATCACATACACATCCAAAGTTCTTGCAATCATGGTAAGGTCCCACCCAACTAACCAATTATGCAAAGCTTTATTAGTTAAGTTAGCGTGTCTCACTAACCCCACATCAAGGTCAGTCCTCTCATATTTTCGTTCTGGTAGGAGCGGACCCACACTAGAGACTGTCTCCCGAGATCGAGGGAACCTATAACCCATCCTCGCAACCCGAGATAGTCCTCTCAATGCGAGCTCTATCCGCCACGCTACCAAGGTCCTGGTACGCGCCGTCGGGCATTCCACGCGACTACAGACACCCTACGGTGATGGGCGACCCACAGCGCAAAAGGGGCCTACTCGGGACTTCTTTACGCGTTATCAACCGAAGCCTCGCACTCGCGCCGCCGTCAGGGCCAATGAGCGACTCCAAACCAACGTTCACCGACCTCCCTAGAGGCACATTCATTAATTATGCTTATGTTCTAATTGGTCCAATCATTTCCTATCCCCAAGCCCTAGCCCTCGGGCTTCCTTTCAACCGTTCTAGGCTATGTAACTCGAGGTTCAACGACCCAATTTCGAACATCACAAGGCCCCATAGGCAAGCACCACCAAGTCTTACGGAGTGTTCACAAAGGTACTTCACCCCACTCGATTTCCACAACTCAAAACATACAAGGCATCCGCTTTGGATTAAGCCTAGGCCACACATACCGAATGTCTCTAGAGTCCTTTACTCTACATTCGCGCATAATCGTATTGTCACACTACATTTAGCATGAACATTAACAACACATAGTAGCAACCACACAATGTTCATAACATTGCCTACATAACACATACTTATTCATGAAGTATCAATCACATCAAACATATTGAGCATCATATAACATATAAAACATGATCTCATAAATCAACAAATCATCCAACTAGGGTTTATAACCCGGCAAAGCATGATTAGCATAAACATGTCATACTAAACACATAGTTTACGCTACAATACTAGCATACCATGCATACCACATACACACTCGGTGTAAACAGCTCACCTCAAATTCAAGGTATTCCCGCAGCCCTCACCGCGTCACTCTGCCGAAACGCAAGAAAATGGTATCTACACGTAAAGGAGATCCGGGAGAGTGAGGAAATCAAGTTTAATTCAAAGAAATTCAATGGAATGGAGATGAGGGCCTAAGGGGCTTACCTAGGGCTCCAACAGCATGAGCTCGCAGGTGGGAATGAAGGAAAAACCCCAAAACCACACAAATAACAAGTCCTCACCTACTCTACCAAACCCGATCGGTCGACCGAAATAGAAATTGATTGACCGATAATCCCGAAATCAGCAAAAAAAGAATAGATTTCAGCACTCGGTCGACTCGACTCGAAACGCGCCCTCACACTGACGGGCCCCCTACTAGGCTAGCCCGCCCTAAACGCTATCACACAAGCGAAAACGCTACGCAAGGGAAATCTAAGGTCACACGCAAGATTTACACACAAAACCAAGCATGCATGTAAACTCAAAACCAAAACAAAAAAACCGAACACGGACCTCACAGATAGCCATCTCATCCTAATCTGGAATTGTTATTTACATGCTCTTATTTAAAATAAATTTATTTATATAACATATGCGAATAACGTCTGTCTATGTTAATGTTAACATTGTGTGTCGTAAGTGAGTCAAAAGTGTTTTTATTTAATTAGGCTCAGCGAGTTTCCGCATCCTTTTCATAGCCCTGTTTCAAATATAAGTTAATTTTGAGATGTAGATTTCGGGTAGCCACCTCCCTCTAATCTCGATTTTATTATTGTATTTATTAAATTGTTTCTGTAGAGTTTGAGTAGCCATCTCACTCTAACTTTAATTTTATTATTGTGTTTATTAGTATGCTTAATGTTTCACAAATTAAAGTGTAGAGCTTGAATAGCCATTGTCGACACCCCATTTTGTCCGGACTGCTAACATACACTACCTAAATGCATTAATTAGGGCCCATATGACACAATTAAGTGTGACCCCACTCGATCAACATGTAAGTTCTGGTTGAGCCTGATTATGCACAATTTGGCTCGAATAAGTACATTTCACCTAATGAGACTAGATTAACATATTTAAGTCTAAGCGGACCTATTTTGTGATATGCATACATGCGATAACATATACAGGTACGATAACACGTGCACACACATTCATATATACATACGATATTTTCTAACCTGCATACACTTGCGTAAGTATACACATATACATATATAATAAATTAAAATATTTATGTATATGCATATATGCAAAAAAAAAAAAAAAAAAAAAAAAAAAAAAGAAAAAAAAAGGATAGGATGGGCGGCTGCACAGCCGCCCACCCCATCAACTCCTCACATCTCCACCCCGTCAACTCCATCTCCAATCTCCACCCCATCAACTCCTCCCATCGCCTCCTTCTTTAAGGATGTTCACACACAACCCTACACTCCATCCTCTCTATAAAAGCACACACACACGCACGGAGCAAAGAGGAGGGCAACCGCGGGAGAGAGAGAGAGAGAGAGAGAGAGAGAGAGAGAGAGCGAGTGAACGAGAGCGAGAGAGAGACGCCTCCGTTCACATCCTGCTCGTCGTCTCCACCATCTTTGAACTCCAGAGAACTGAACCTTCGGATTTCACGACCCGCGGAAGCTCGCCGGCGCCAAACGGGAGTTGCACCCGCAAGCGCATATTACACGACCACCTCTCCAAACACAAGGTAATCCTTTGAAAATTGCCTCATATGTATCATAGCGACGAGGTCAGCACGAGGACTCGAGTGGGCCGCGCCGGTGACGAGCCACGGCGGCCGGAAATAAAACTTAGAATAATAATATAAACTTGCACCGCCTCCATATCTCTCCGTACGTACGTCTGAATCAAATTTTAACTTCACCGTTGAACTCAGAAGGTAAAATATACCTAGGAACAGGCATCACAGTTACGAAAACCGCCGGTGGCCGCAATGTTGCCGATAACCGTAAACACGAAAACATGCACTTAGAGGCGTTAAAATCAAATTTTGACGTCACCAGTGAGTCGGGGATAGTCGAAAACCTTAGGGAGCACATTAGGAGTGAGATCGTCGCCGTCGCCGGCGAAGGCCGGCGACGAGCCGAGCTCGCGACAGCGAGCTCGGTGAGGAAGATGCGACCGGCTAAGCCGGTCGATACTTTTTTTGTTTAATTTTAGTTTGGCTGGGCCGCGCGGCCCAGTCCGCGCACGGCCCAGCCCGCTTTTGTTTCTTTTTTTTTTTTCTTTTTTTAATTTCTGTTTCTTTTATTTATTTTATTTCTTTTAATCATTATCATTATTATGATTATTTTTTTTGTTTCTATTATTATTTGAACCCCATCAATTTTAACCATATTATTATATTAGACATACCACATGAACAAAATATATAAATCAAATCCGAGGGAGATGGATATTTCTCTCGAAATTAAAATTTAATAATAAAAAGTCAAGTAATAAGCGATGGATATTGCTTATTCCCAACTCTTGTGAAAAAATTTATAAAATTCAAAACCGATATCTTTATTGAAGATAAATAAAATGCATAACTTGAATTATTATAAAACGGAAAAAAAAGATATTTCTTCCTTGATAATAAAGAATATATAATATTAGGGTTGAGATGGATATTTCTCCCTGATATATGGGCGAGAAGAGGAAACCGAACGGCGCTGAGTCCCAAACTTAAAAAAAATAATAATACAAAATAAATTAATAATATTGTTTATTTTAAATTTATGCAAATACATGCATATTTCACAAAAGAGATTTGTTTTATTCGAGTATTAACGATTCAGGACCGGATAGACGCTGAATCTAAGTGAATGAATTAAATAAAAATAAATTGGCCAGAACGGGAAAGTGATGGATATTGCTCTCATAATACGGTCATCATACTTATTCAATCAAATCCATGCAAATAAAGAATAATTAAAAAAGAACGATGGATATTGTCTCGATAAAAAAATATCTTTCTCTATTTGGATGTGTCTGTCTAAAATGATTTGGAGAGTAGTTGAATGCCGACCTTTTCTTTATTCATATTAGACGGATATCAAACAGCAAGTATTTGAAAAATAAATATGTGGTCCAAAATATAAATCTAAAAATCATTTTTAGTCACTTATATAGAGTACCTCCTTTTGAGGGGCGTTGTGGGGGTGTTTCGTCTTCCCACACGTAAATGACGAACGAGCCCATAGAATCTTTATGTGCCTTATCTCGGTTTCCCTAGATTTTCCCATAAAATATCTATGTGGCGACTTCCAACCCTTTTCCCCCTACCGGAGGAAGGTCCCGTCAACAGCAATGGCGACCCGCTTTGGGGACTCGTCAGGTGCTCGTTTTTAAGTGTATTAAAATAGTTTCAGATTTATATTTAAAAACACATAAAAGACATGTTTAGTTATTGTAAATTATATTTTGTGTATATTTTATTACGTTCGGCATCTGATATATAACCAGGGACATCCCATCCTGTTTACCGGACATTCGGAGTTACGTACAATGTGCGTAAGTAGTCCGTAATGCCGGCCCTTTCCCAGCCAAGCATGTTATCTGGGTACTTACCTCGCTTAAATGTAAATATGTGCATTGGTCGTCGAGAGGAACCCCGGCAAAGACAATGCTATTAGATAAACCACTGGGATAATCGAGCTCGTGTACAATGTGCACGAGGTAGTCCGTAAGCCCAAGCCAACATAGGCACCCATAACATCCCTACCGACAATTTATGCTATTGATGAATTCGGTGTAAATTGTGCCATCGCATATGCTGACTCAAGGCGTATACCCATTCCATTCTAACTGGGTATCGGAGCTTTTACCGTACAATGTGCGTAGGTAGTCCGTAAGCCCAATCCTTTATAAATAACATATCTATAATCCCACATGCATATCGTGGAAATTGGATTCATAATTCTCGTGAATATATGTTTTCTCTTTTAAAACACTTTAATATCACATCTATTCGCCTGAAAATCTGCTTCTAACTCCTAGAAGTAAAATAAAAGAAAAGACAAAAATTATTATTCTTTCGCTCAAATATTTTTTCAAAAAATTTCCCTTATTCATTATTCCTGCACTTGAAGCTTTTCTTTTTCATTGGCAATTAAAACTCATTTTTGCAAATTCTTTACATTTTTCCAAATAACATTTCTTTTTACAATGAAAAAATTCTTCTAAAACTTGTGATTTTACTCAAGCCCTACGTTAATATTTATATTTCCTTTTTCAAATACAAGCATTCGCGCACGCATCAAGTTTCACGGTCAAGACGACTTTCCCGAAAAGAAGCCCGTATTTGCTCCGGCCTAGACATCATACTTCGGCATCAATGGCTGACAACGAAATGAACGAACAATTGAAGAAGGAGAATAAAGAACTTCGCAAACAACTTGATGATATGAGCAAACAGCTGGAACGTTTGACCTCTACGATTGCGTTGCTCGTAGAACAAAAAGGGAACAATACAATAGCTCAGCCAACCGGGGATCCAGGTGCATCGTTTGTGACACCTCAGGAGCGACTGCCGGTGCAACAAACATCATATGATCCTTATGGTTTACCCCAGCAGCCAGAGCAGGGACAATACACTTCGCCACAGTATGTACCACTAGTACAGCCTGAAACTCAAAAAGCGCTACCTCCTAAGCCTCTAATCATGCCAGCTATGGTAAACCTCGAGGAGCAGCATGACTCTATCCCTTCAGAGAACCAGCACATTGAAGAGCAAGGGGAGACGATTCTAAATCGTTTAAACAATTGGAAAGGTGAACGGGGGGTTATGGATCCTGCCCAATTCTTAATTGTTCGCGACCTTTGACATTCCGAAGGATTTAAAGTCCCCGACTTTGAGAAATACGATTGGGGGGGAATGCGACGATCCCAAGTCCATATATCTATGTACTGCAGCAAGATGGGGGCTTATCTAAAAAATGAGAAAATGCTAATCTATTACTTTCAAGAGAGTCTTAAGGGGCCAGCTATTCGACGGTACTTAAATCTCAACAAGAATGAGATCAAGAGCTGGAAAGACTTGGCAAATGCATTTCCTTTACCACTATCAGCATAATAAGGATCTGGCACCAGATAAATCTTCACTGAGGGCTTTGATCCCAAATAAAAATGAGAAATTTCGTGCTTTCGCTCAAATATGGAGAAACCTAACCGCCCAGATCACCCCTCCTATGACTGAGAAAGAACTTATAGATGAGTTCATGACCTTGAGCTGCCTAGATGATAAGATCCATACTGCGTGTGCTATTGCCTCTACCTTTGCTCAAACTGAATCACTACTGGTTTAAGAATCGAACTGCACAAGAAATTTTTTCCAAAATCACCCGAATGGACGCCGAAGACTAAAAAGAAAGACAAGGAGGGTGCATAATATTAACACGGCAAATTAACTTCAAATCAATCTATATATCGGGTTTCCGGGGACAATATCAAACCGCTGTTACATTATCAGCCCCCAGCAAAAATAATCAATACTGGACAGAATCGTCCTTACCAGCATAATCAACAACCAGATGCAACGACAACATCAACAGTCAACTAGACCCACCATCTAATCCAGCAGAACAGGCTCCTACTCACCAACAGCCCCACGCCACGCAATACGGCAGGCTCCTCGTGAGCCTTTGCTTCCGTTCCTCAGAAAGAAGATATTCAAACAATGTGGTTGCAAAGAAGGCTTGCTCCGTCTCTTATCCTGCTCGTCAATTTCAGCAACCCGTACCAAATGTAGATATGAATGCATACTGTCAATTCAACAGTGGGTTCAAGGACACTCGACAGACAATTGCTACATCCTTCGATACAAGATATACGAGTTGATTGATACCGGGAGGATAAAACTCACGCCTGTAGATGCAACGCCAACATCCACTGCAAGCAACAGAGCTTCTACCGGCACTAGTAACGGAGGAATCAACAAAATCGATACAACCTTGTTCCAGGATTAACGATTTCTGAGGCAACTCCACAGGCCGCTCGCTATTTTGATGGATCTTTCCTTTCACCGAGTTGTGTTTAGATCCATATTTAGCATATAACTTATCGAAATATGTATTTACTTTTCTTCTTAGGTTGTGTTTTGTCTTTTCACATAGACTACTCTAGTTGGAAGAAAATTTTTGTAATACAATTCGGAATGAACCCATTGAGTTATAAAATTGTCTCATGCTCTCCCTTTGTCATTAACACCCATTTGCTATATTTTTATAATACATAAAAATTTTGCAGAATGTAAAGATCAATGCATATTCTCTTTTAGCATAATAAAAAGGTGACTAGCAACTTGCCATATACAGAAAGAAAAAGAAAAAAAAAAAAGATTTTGGAAAATAGAAAAATCTCCACTGCCACGTGTAGAAGAAAAAAATATAGCGCTACATGCATCTCCAACTCAAAAGCTGACTCGGGAGCAATGAAACAATTCCTTACGAAAGTATTTTTTGCTCAAACGAACGGAAAGGACTTGTGGGTAGGCAAGTGCATCGTGCCAAAATAACCTCAACTACGACTTTTCATCTCCTTATTGATAAAAAAAGGAGGAAAAGAAATGAGGAAGAGTAAAAAAAAAAAAAAAAAAAAAAAAAAATTCCTCATCAACTACACCTTCCAAAAGGGCCGTTATTTTACGAACTCCACTCTTCAAATAAATCAGCCTCACAAACACCTACAACATCTAAACTGGGGCAATTTTATTATTAAATGAAATTTATTCCAGGATTGTAAACTTCCAACCTAGAGGTTCAGACTTTAGATTTCTCTTTAGAAATCTAGAAAAGACTAATCTGCACCGAACGGAGAATCGGAAATACGTATTATGACAAGTTATAACTAAATATGCCTCCGGCATAACTTGCTTGAAGGAAAGACATAGAAGAAACATTTGTTCTTGCTAAACAAGGCCACGCCAAACTGGGGCAATATTGGAGGAGCAAGCAAATGAACGATAACAAACTACATGAAAGAGGCCTGCCGGGCACAAAAATCCTACGGCAGGGAAAAATGCTATTCAACGAACTAGTTCAACTGGGGCAATTTTTCAGACGATAAGATTGTCGAGTGCCAGAGAAGGTTACCAAAAAAGAATACTTTCAAGAAACGAGATTTAATGGCAGACAAGATTCTGACGAACCATACTTAAACAAAGGCAAAGTTTTCTCTCGAGAAGTTTGCAAAGAATTTGATCTGCAATACAAGAATCCCCAAAGAAAATCAAGCGAAAATGTGACGGAGTTAAAAGAAAAAAAGAGAAAGAGAAAGAGGAAAAAGAAAAAGAATGAAAAGAAGAAAGAAGAGGCCAAGGGCAATGACATTTTGGGAGTCGTTGGATTGACCGGACATTCCCACACAGCATATCCTCAGCAAAACTCATTCTACAAAAGAAAAATCTTTGACAAATCTCTTACAAAAATCATTCAAAAAATAAAAAAAATAAAAAATAAAAAAAAAATTACAATTTCTTCCACTTCACCGTTGCACATGCACAAATGCAACAACAAAAAGACAACACTCATGCTCGAAATGAACAAATGATTCTCACAGACTTTGAGAGGCAAATCAGATCTGTAGTTAATCCTCGTAAGTCTCGTGATGCAAATTGGGCTTGCAAACCGGACCTATTACACTTCATCATCATAAGTCCCAACAAGCAAGTCGGGCTTATTTCTTCAACTCCCAAGAAACAAATCGGATGTATCATCTTCACGTCAACTGCAACTCTGGTCATGAGGCGTAGCTCTCTTGTCACGAGGTGTAATTTTCGTTTTTTTTCTCTCCTTCGTGAGGCGTCGTTCTCATGAAAAGTCGTTCTCCTCATGAGACATAATTCTCGTGTCGATTTCTTTAAATGATGAGGCATATTTATCACGAAAACTCTTTCTCTTCACAAAGCGTAGTTCTTGTATCGATTTCTTTAAAGCATGAGGTGTAGTTCTCATGAGTATCATTCTCTCTCTAAAGGCTATACGGACTTCGGAGCATCCTATTCATGAGGTACGTTTCTCATGAAAAGAATCTTTTCCAAACGCTGAGATGCAAATCGAGTGGGTTATTCTACTTACCAAGTCTCAATATGCAAATTGAATTTGTTATGGCAAACCTCCAATATCAAATCTACATTTAGAGTCAACTGCACTCCAATGTTATTTCTGCCAAGAGACGACAGATCTCTTGATCTTAAATTCAATCTCACCTTTGAGTCGACTGCGCTCTTGGGTCATTTCTGTCATTGAGACGACTGTTCCCGTGACAATCTAATCTACCTGCGGAGTCGACGTGCTCCGAGGTTATTCCCTTTAAGAAACGACTGATCTCTCGATCTTAAATTCAATCTCACCCTTGAGTCGACCGTGCTCTGGGGTCATTTCTGTCATTGAGACGACTATTCCCGTGACAATCTAATCTAGCAACGGATTTGACTGTGCTCCGAGGTTATTCAATTTAAGAGTTGACTGATCTCTTGATCTTAACTTCAAATCTACTCCTGAGTCGACTGCACTCTCGGATCATCTCCGTCATTGGGACGACTGTTCCCATGACAATCAAACCTGCCATCGGAGTTGACTACACTCCAAGGTCAATCCAGTTAAGAGACGACTGATCTCTTGATCTCAAATTCAACTTCAGCCTTAGGCCGACTGTGCTGTTGGTCATTTCGGTCATTGGGATGACTTGTTCCCATGAAACCCAACCCATTCAAACTTACCTTCAGGGACGACCTGTCCTCAAGGTCATCTCGGTTAAGAGAAGACTGATATCTAGGCCTTAATTTAAATCTCACCCCTGAGTCGACCGTGCTCTTGGGTTATCTCCATCATTGGGTGACTGATCCCATGGCTTATAAATTCATTCTCGGAGTCGACTATACTTTAAGAACCTCTCATGATCACAACTACAAATCTCACCTTTGAACCAACTATGCTCTTAGTCATTTCTGTCGTGAGACAATTCATCCCATGATCAAAACAACTCCACACCTCACTCAAATACTAGGAATAGCAAAAAAAAAAAAAAAAAAAAAAAAAAGAAGAAGAAGAAAGGGAAACGCTCGTTTCTCTCGCCGGACAAAATGTGGTATCTTCTTATCTTTGCCAAATCCTTCTCCCAAGGACTGGACAAAGAGGGGCAACTGTCGACACCCCATTTTGTCCGGATTGCTAACATACACTACCTAAATGCATTAATTAGGGCCCATATGACACAATTAAGTGTGACCCCACTCGATCAACATGTAAGTTCTGGTTGAGCCTGATTATGCACAATTTGGCTCGAATAAGTACAATTCACCTAACTGAGACTAGATTAGCATATTTAAGTCTAAGCGGACCTATTTTGTGATATGCATACATGCGATAACATA